>CM033642.1:268443921-268625217 GCA_019512145.1 Engystomops pustulosus | reverse complement strand
TGTCCGCGCGGGTCCTCTTCTGGCTTCGGCGCCCGTCTTCTTTCTTCTCTAACTTCGTGCTGGGCGCCGCCATTGTCCTCCCCCGGACGGCGCCTAGTATGACGCGCCGCTGCTGACGTCATACTAGGCGCCGCCTGGAGGAAAAACATGGCGGCGCCCGGCACGAAGTTAGTGAAGACAGAAGACGGGCGCCGAAGCCAGAAGAGGACCCGCGCGGACATCAGGGGAGCAGCGCTGCAGGTCGGGGCCACTGGAGGGTGAGTATATAAGTTTATTATTTTTTAAAGATTTTTTATGACTGTATGACTCGTGTATAAGCCGAGGGGACGGTTTTCAGCACATTTTTTGTGCTGAAAAACTCGGCTTATACACGAGTATATACGGTAAGTAAATATCTGAGATGGGAACATCCCTTTTATTTCTCCATGTTTGCTTAGTAATATATGTAGGCCTCAAAACTGCCTTAGTTACCCAAAACAACCAATCACAGCTCAGCTTTCATTTTTTCAAAGCAGTTCAGCAAATATAAGCTGTGCTCTGATTGGTTGCTATGGAAAACAAAGATGGCCTTGTCATTTCAATACATGAGGCCTACTCAATTGGTGTAATTTATAACATATACATCATATATTATAATTATTATCTGTTATATGGAGTATAAATGCTCTCAGGAAGATAAATTCAGGAGCTTCTAAAACTTCAACCAGATATGGTGGATTGAAACTTAAACAATTATTGTTGATGACCTATCCTTAAAGGAAAAGTTATCAATATGAAATTGAAGGTTCTCTTATAGGTAGGGGGTTCTGTGAGGAACCATTGGTGTTTATCACGTGACAAACTCATTTCGGCTACCCCTGTATGATCGCTGCACAGAGCAGAATGAGCGGCCTGGTGGTGGTAGTAGGCGCAGCCTGCAGCGGCGTAACATGAAATGCGTTAATTAAACAGCGGCTCGTTCATGGCTGTACATTAGCATCTATTGATCTCTGGATGTTGCTGACGGGTCGGGTGTCACCGTGCTCTCACTGCTTCGACTCCCCCATCCCTACAACATTATACAGAAAACTCCCGTCTCCTTCACTTAGTTGTCAGAGATCAATACTCTGGGATTTAATCCAAACCCACAGAATGACAGGCATCAAAAGTAATTACCTCTGCACTGCGCCCGCACAGATTTTACCGGCTCGCCACTAATCTAAGCAGCATATGGGACAGGGGGAATGACAGCGGGGGACGCACAATGATGGGGAATCTTGTATAGACAGAAGCTGTCACTGTCAGATGAGTAACATATTGTACAGAGGTGTCCCAGGACGCCTCCAGGATCATTACAGTCCCTGCAGAAACACAAAATCTGAGTTTACATATGTAACAGAGCTGAGGGTATTGATGCAGTATGTGTTATAGTATACTGTAAATCACTGAGAACCCACCAGCAGAATAGTGAGTGCTGCTCTGGAGTATAATCCAGGATGTAACTCAGGATCAGTACAGGATAAGTAATGTCATGTATGTACACAGTGACTGCACCAGCAGCAGAATAGTGAGTGCAGCTCTGGGGTATAATACAGGATGTAACTCAGGATCAGTACAGGATAAGTAATGTCATGTATGTACACAGTGACTGCACCAGCAGCAGAATAGTGAGTGCAGATCTGGAGTATAATACAGGAGTAACTCAGGATCAGTACAGGATAAGTAATGTCATGTATGTACACAGTGACTGCACCAGCAGCAGAATAGTGAGTGCAGCTTGGAGTATAATACAAGGATGTAACTCAGGATCAGACAGGATAAGTAATGTCATGTATGTACACAGTGGACTGCACCAGCAGAGGAATAGTGAGTGCAGCTCTGGAGTATAATACAGGATGTAACTCAGGATCAGTACATGATAAGTAATGTCATGTATGTACACAGTGACTGCACCAGCAGCAGAATAGTGAGTACAGCTCTGGAGTATAATACATGATGTAACTCAGGATCAGTACAGGATAAGTAATGTCATGTATGTACACAGTGACTGCACCACCAGTAGAATAGTGAGTGCAGCTCTGGAGTATAATACAGGGTAAGTAATGTCATGTATTTGAAGTTAATTTTTTCTTTATGTACCAGTAAAATATGTGATTCTACAATAACTGTCCCATATTGTAATTCTGGTAATTGCAACTGGGCCAAGATCCTTCAGACAGGATTCCAGATGTTTGTAGAGTCGTCAGACATAAGATGCTGTCTGTAATCATGGCTGCTGCCTCCCATGTAACCCCTTAGTCTTATTTCTCCAATCAGTATTATATGTAAAGCTGCTTTTCCCTTGGGGTTTTGATCGGGTCAATCCATTGTCCTTGTTGATGGTCCAAGATGTGGCTGACCCGCGGCTCAATAGTCGTCCTGCGGGGGTCGCCGTCTGCTTTTGGCTGATAATCGCTCATGGTTATTGTTCTCCAGAATCTTCCTATCTTCCTAATTGTGCAGCCTCCTGTATCTATAGGCGGCAGAGTTACCTTCACTTGACATTTTATATTGTTATATATTGTTAGCCAATAAAAGGGTGGTAAATGGGGTTGGTATTGACAGATAAAGAACGTTTGAGGGGTTGAACAATTTTTTCTGTTCTAAAGACATCACTAGGGGGAGCTCATTGCATACAGATTTGAAAAAGTTCTCCTGGATATAGCTGTTAATCCTTAGGACAAGTTATCAATGTCTGAATGGTTGGGCTCCAACCGTTGGTGCCCCTACTGAAGCTCGAAGAGACAGCAATTGTTAGACAAGCCAAAACAGCGCCATACATTGTATAGTGGCAGTATTTGGTATTACATTCCAGCAAGCAGAGATCCAAAAAAATGATGCAAAAAAAATGACAATAAAAAAATTACCTAGAGATTCAGAAAAAAATTAGAACTCTTCCGCATAGAGTGTCTGCGGTCGTCCTGGGCTTAGGGTCAGTGCACGGTTTTAATTGCGATTCTTCTGGAAGCCACCGGAGTATCTGGCAGAGGAAACGCAGCAGGGAATGCGCTCCGTGTTATGCGGCTGCTTCAAAAAATTTTCCCAATATAAGCCGTTTTTAAGAAGATTTGCCCTTTAATCCCGCTTGATTGTTATACAATTGGTTGTCTTACAATTAGGTGCAGATGGTTAGGACGTGTAATGCCGATAAACAGGCGTCCTGCAATTTCCGGGTTGGATTTTTGTTTTCCTCTTCCCTGTAATCCGAGACCAAAGCAAAGCAAATCCGTTCTCATCTGCCCGGACGTAATCACCGCAATATGTTTACAATCTGTCAGTATAGAAAATCATACTTATTATAATATTACAGGGGCAGGGGGTGACGTGAGTCTTATAATATGGGGTGGAGGTTATGATAGAGGGGGGCGGCTCAGGGCAGTGGGTGATTGGGAGCACAGGGTACAGGAGACTGATGATAATGACAACTATTGATTGAATCTTTTTGTGGCAAAATTCTCAGTAAACTTTTTGTATTTTTTATAAAATATTTTTTGGGGGATTTTCACAGTGTTATTAACATAACACAAGCACAACGTATGTTACATTGCTATAAAATACAGTATCAAAACATACAACAACAACAATAATAATAAAGCACAACTTCAGAAGCTTGAAAAATAGTTTTTTGCACCTTTACTGCCTCCACCCAGAGCGGAGTCATATCTTATTGTTTAGGCAACTTACCCTTCCATCATTAAGGCGCCTAGGTCATATCAAATCTATGCTGCCTGCTCTGACCTTGGTCTGGATTACCATTACCCCTCACCTCCACCTCCTGTGCCTCCGCCTAGAATACCCCTGAACTCCACCTGCCCTGACCTCTGCCTGGATTACTATTCCACCTAAACTCCACCTGCCCTGACCTCTGCCTGGATTACCATTCCACCTAAACTCCACCTGCCCTGACCTCTGCCTGGATTACCATTCCACCTGAACTCCACCTGCCCTGACCTCTGCCTGGATTACCATTATCCCTGAACTCCACCTGCCCTGACCTCTGCCTGGATTACCATTCCACCTGAACTCCACCTGCCCTGACCTCTGCCTGGATTACCATTATCCCTGAACTCCACCTGCCCTGACCTCTGCCCGGATTACTATTACACCTGAACTCCACCTGACCTCTGCCTGGATTATTCACTCCACCTACCCTGATCTCTGAAAGGATTACCATTCCACCTAAACTCCACTTGCCCTGACCTCTACCTAGATTACCATTACCCCTGAACTCCACCTTCCCTGACCTCTATCTGGATTACCATTCTACCTAAACTCCACCTGCATTGACCTCTACCTGGATTACTATTACCCCTGAACTCCACCTTCCCTGACCTGGATTACTATTTTACCCAAGTAAACCATTCAGTGGCACAGAAGGTCCACACTTACTGTATATATTCATACTCTTTATTACACCGGAGGTCACTTGTTTGGGACCCCCCTTATGAATGGAGAAATACATGAACTTCCTCATGTGATACATATACTGCAGAGCTGCCTCTGTGTAGGCCTAGGCCCTATCAGATATCGCAGTGCCAAGACATCAAGTGACTTAGTTAAGGATCAGCGGCTATGAATATAACCCCGGAGGAAGTTACGGCTTGTTGAGCCCCATGGGGGGAATCCGGGGAGATGGGAGGGGAAGGGTTTGTAATTAAACTTGGAAGACAAGCGATGATGTTCGGCTAAATACGATCTTTAAATAGTAATAGAGCGGCGGTACACAGCTCGGCGCCCCGGGGGCTATGTTGACAGAGCTCTAAGATCTGGCGCTGCCTCTCATATACAAGGCAAATTGATGGAAATGTTCTGAGCAGATCTGCATAAAGCAGCAGCATTGTGCCTGGGGGTGCAGACAACTGCGAGTCATTAGCACCACGGCAGCTTCTTCTTTCCGTACCCAGTCACTGCCAGTTGTCACAGTCACATACCAGACGCCATATGTTGAGCTTCAGCCACAGACGTCGTCCGTGCAAATCGCATGTATCAGGACTCCTGTTTTGTCACCTATTGCAGAGGAGAGGGTACGGGACAGTCAGCGGACCCCCGAGCATGCATAGAATAGGGGTCATGTGTGATCAGGACGAGGGGTTCACAGCTCTCACTGCACTGCAATCTCCTCTGATGTCCGGTAGTATGTGTATTATAAATCCTGCCCTGCTCCCTGCACTTAGATTTATGATACCTGGTCCCTGACGCCAGACATGCCCCCATCCCATCTCAGGAGATCATTAACCTATTATTACTAGAAGAATCAGCAGGTCTGTATATAGTCCAGTAATGGAGGCTGCAGAGAAAACTGCAGCTGCCGGGGCTACAGTATTCTCCTAGTACAACTCTGTATGGGGGAGACTGCAATGATGGGGATATTACTCCATTCTCATCACTACAATCACAGAAGACGTCACCAGATGTCACTGGAGGGGAATCCCTTCTCACTTTGTACCACTGTATCTAATCCATGTGCTATATATGCTGTACCTAAGCTGCCATAGAGCTGAGTCTTTGGGGCACAATTATATTATGGCGGGGCTAAGTGCGGCAGCCTATGAGGATGCACCCACCTCTGACCTGGTGTAGAATTGTGCCATATCTTGCGGCTGAACACTGCACTGGGCAGCAATGCCTACCCCCCCCCCCAACCCCCCACCCCATCGCCCAATGGGTGTAGAGGGCGTAAAAGTCGGAGTCCCTGGCTCTGCACCTAAAAGCAGGAGTGGAAGCCGTGATAAATGTGACTTTCAGTATCTAATCGACATTATGGAAATATCCACCACACATAGACAGTTGCTGCTGTATCTAAGCTGTCATCTAAGCTGTATCTAAGCTGTATCTAAGCTATCAAATATTCACATAGCCAAGCCGCTGCATCTAAGCTGTTTTTATAGCGGTATCTACCATTCATTGAACTGAGCTGCTGTATCTAATCCTTATAATAGTTCTATTTACCATACACACAGCTGGGCTGCTGTATCTAAGCTGCCATTCTAGAGGTATCTATCATACATAGAGCTGAGCCACTGTCAGTGAATGTTTCCCAGGACCTGCAGGGTCCGGTGTGACACCTCAGAGGGGCTTCATGTCTTACAGCCGTCTACAATACGGAATCAATAATAAATTACGGCCACGCGCCGTATGTTACACGCCTCATTAGCGCCATCATTGCCATCTATACAGGGAGATCAGACCAAGTGTAATTACCGGGCCTCCTCGTCTTCACACTGCGCTCTGTCCACTGGATTGTCACAAATTTCTGAATTTCCAATATCTCTGCTTGCTGTCAGTGAATTGGGTGCCTTGATTTTCACACAATGAGGATAAAAGTCTGTGCTGATCCTTTACATAACTTACATGTCATCCTGTGCATATAAAGTGGGAGGAGATAAGGGAATCCTACAGCCAATCAGAGGATGATAACATGGAGGGCAGCAGGAGAGGAGTGAGCTGGTCTTGTGGGAGGAGCTAAGACAGAGCTGCACTCACTATTCTGCTGCTGGTGCAGTCACTGTGTACATACATGACATTACTTATCCTGTACTGATCCTGAGTTACATCCTGTATTATACTCCAGAGCTGCACTCACTATTCTGCAGGTGGAGTACTTAAATTGTATGACTTATCTACATGACCTGGGTAGTTTCTGTAATATAATGTATAATATGTAGTTCATCCATCGCAGGCTGCTGAGGCATTGACAAGCATATCAAATGTCACTGCACAATCTTCAGTTTTCTCTATGGGGTCAGGCTGCCGGCGGCTCGTTCTTAATCTTTAAAGGTTCTTTCAGACATTCCACTCTGCTGAGAATACGTTTTAACCCTGGACACTCCCAAGATTTTGTGCAAAGCTGTAACATTCTTCATCTTCAGTATTCAGAAATATGTGTGTGTGCAAATCAGGTGATGGAGGAGATGATGTCACCAGGGTTCCCTCACTCCATAGATACGAGGTTATGTGAGGTTGACCAGGGATATAACAAGCCATGCACCTGTGTGACATCACATGACCCGGGATATAACAAGCCATGCACCTGTGTGACATCACAAGACCAGGGATATAACAAGCTGTGCACCTGTGTGACATCACATGATCAGGGATATAACCAGCTGTGCACCTGTGTGACATCACAAGACCAGGGATATAACAAGCTGTGCACCTGTGTGACATCACATGACCAGGGATATATAACGAGCCCTGCACCTGTGTGACATCACATGACCGGGGATATATAACGAGCCATGCACCTGTGTGACATTACAGGCCGGGACATGAACAGGTAACAGGTATCTGAAAATGATAGTAATAATATACAGATACAAGGTTGATGCTTCCCTTTCTTTATACTGAAACTATTTGCTACAACAAGATGTGGCCACAACCTAGGAACCTATTTATCCATCCGGAAAGATTCTGAGTCGCCGTCTTCACGTTTGATGTGACTCTGCGTGAAAATATTACTTCCATTATTGATCAGAACGATTGAGATGAAAGCGCTTCTTCTGTACAACCGCGCGTCATCCATGGGGGAGCCGGGACCAAACCGTATCAAGAGAAGAAATCAAAGTGCGGAGGTGTCACAGAGCAGCTCAAAGGGATCATCTATTTCCATGATCAATAAATTGGGCTGTGACTCTGTAGTTATAATTTTTTGTGTTAGCAGATCTTTTTATTCTCTCTTTCTGGCAGGAGAGCTGTGAATGTTGTGTGTGTTGTACTCACCTAGATTTTGCCAGTAATTAGTATCTGATGCAGTAGCTTGGCCAGAAATGATCACAGCATCACAAAGTATTTCAGAAGTACACAGTTACCCTCCTAGCAGAATAGTGAGTGCAGCTCTGGAGTGTAATACAGGATGTAACTAAGGATCAGTACAGGATAAGTAATGTCATGTATGTACACAGTGACTGCACCAGCAGCAGAATAGTGAGTGCAGCTCTGGAGTATAATACAGGATGTAACTCAGGATCAGTACAGGATAAGTAATGTCATGTATGTACACTCACTATTCTGCTGCTGGTGCAGTCACTGTGTACATACATGACATTACTTATCCTGTACTGATCCTGAGTTACATCCTGTATTATACTCCAGAGCTGCACTCACTATTCTGCAGTGGATACAAGCAGAGAAATAACTGTAATTTGAATAAACTTCAGTAAAAATTTTTTAAACATATGGTATTTATATTATAATTATCATTCCTCTTAATAACGCTTGAATGTCCCCCGCTGATCGTAGACTGGTACTAGTTGAACCCTGTGATCCCACCTCCAACCTCTTAACACTGAACAGGTTAAGGTCCCCGTCTTTCTTCCCCGCTCCTTACTTATGTGCCAGTCATTGTCTCACTAGCCCCTCATCTCTGTGTTTGCAGAGCTGCTTGCGTACGTGTTTCCATGGCAACCCTTTTTGCTTCCCTCTCCACACCCCCCTCCCTCTCTTCCCCTTTAATATATCCTACTAAAGAGCTTTAATACTGTTGCTGAAAGCTTGTAAACATGCGCTATCCCACTAGTCACAGGAGCCAGGGATGACAGCCTGTTATCCAGAGCCTTCATCCCGCCTCGGAGTCTGCCGCAAGCTGGAGACTGGCTATAAACAGAGCGCCGCGCCATTTATAGATCCAACATGCGTAGAAAAGGAAAATTTAGGAAAATTTGTAATCTGTGGCTATAGGAAAAATGTTGCCAAACAAAAATATCCGCCTCGAAGTATCCTAGATCTGATAATGTCATCAATCAATAACCTATAGGGTAGATATTTAGTTTGATCTTATAGTTTTGTGCTCTCTGGCCCTCAACACCCAAATATCTTGTCTACTTTCTGCATATTTATCCACTCTTCCATGGCAGACTAAAGATGACATCATCTGGAGGCTTGGTGATGTCATCAGGCTGAGATTTCCTTTGATCTTCTTGTCTTGTCTCTGGAGGGAAGAGGACATCATCCTCAGTGACACTTTCTATACCTACAACATGAGGCAGCATTACATTTCCATGGTTCATTACACAAAAAATATCAATGATTTGTGAAAAATGAACAACCCCCTTAATTAATAAAAGTCAGCTCTGCTACATTGAAATTATCTTCTTTGTTGTTTTGGTTTAGACGGAACCCCCAAAATCAACTCGGCGTTCAGTGAAAAAGTGGTGACGGCCGGAGAAGCCGTGTCCCTGATGTGTAACGTGAAGGGCACCCCCCTCCCCACCATCACCTGGACGCTGGACGACGAGCCCATCATCAAGAACGGCAACCACCGCATCAGCCAGCTCATCACTTCCGACGGCAACGTGGTCAGCTACCTGAACATCACCAACACGGTGGTGCGGGACGGAGGGGTCTACCGCTGCACCGCCAATAACTCTGCCGGAGTCGTCCTGTACCAGGCTCGAATAAACGTAAGAGGTGCTTGTCAAATCAGCTCCTCAAAAATACAAAATATTACATTTTAATTAATTTGTGAAATCAATATATATATATTTTTTTTTTGCAACGTTCTGACCTAATTTCTCAATTCTACTGGTTGCGGTTTAGCTCCGCCCTGTTGTCAGCTGCTTGGCCTATCTGCTCTGACTGCGCCCTAGCCATCTGACTTCCCATAATGCATTGCTCTCTAACTAACAAGAAGCCAGTGGGATTGTGACATTCGGTTTAGATACGGATGGAGAATAAATGTTGTTTTTGTCGGAATGAATGGAATGTGTATCACATGTTCTAGATTGTTCTAGATTTCCGGTGTTTAGCCGTCACATGTTTAGGATGTGTGAGAACATGTCAATTTTGTCCTCACTTCAGTAACTTTTGGTGTAGCTGGATGAAATAGCGAGGGACCTGCAGTAGGATAAGGTTAGGTCCCCATCCCACTGTTGTATGTGGGGTTCGCTTTTGAACCCCATCTGGTAAGGTTTAGCTTATGGCACCCACGAAATGGAGACCTTGGGTTGCTCCAATGACATAACATAAATCTTGTGTCTCCTTTTTGATTGGGACAGGTAAGTGGAGCAGGAGACGCATTGGATAGAATGTATCCGCAGGATCTGACTACACGGAGTGTTTTGTAGTCTGTTACCATGTAGACACATAAGTTTGCGTAGGAGCTTGATATACAAAACCGTAAGAGATTTTTTTTAGATCGGAAGGTAAACACGGACTTTACCCTTAATCTCAGCCGCATTAGACCTGAACAATAAGTTTGCACTTCTGTATTCTAGAATTATATAGTGCTCCTTATGTTTTTTTTCCTTTCAGGGCCGGCAAGCATTCGACCAATGAAAAACATCACAGCAATAGCCGGGAGGGACACGTACATTCACTGCCGCGTGATTGGGTACCCCTACTACTCCATAAAATGGTACAAGAACTCCAACCTCATCCCATTCAACCATCGTCAGGTGGCGTTCGAAAATAACGGGACCTTAAAACTGACGGATGTGCAGAAGGACGTGGACGAGGGGGAGTACACGTGTAACGTTCTCGTCCAGCCGCAGCTCTCCACCAGTCAGAGCGTCCATGTCACTGTGAAAGGTAATGCAACTGCTGTGTGCCGGGTCAAGCAAACACTGCGCCATTTACTCCCAATAAAGTATCAGTAATGCGCATACTATTGCCGAATCTAGGCAATACCTGACCTATAGCTTTCCTAAAAGTCAGTTTCACACCATCGTATACTAAAAAGCACCTTAATTACAATAACGGATCCATCACCGGCAGCTTGTTCAAGGTTTCCAATAAGTTCCAATAATAGAATAGAAAGTATCCTAACACATTGATATCCAGCAAACACAAATGAACATAGTAAGGAACAAACAAAAAAGTTTAGAGGGATGTTCTCTGCCTAAAAGACTGTACCTGCAGCTTGATAACTAATTAGATGTACAATAACAAAAAGTGATAGTTAATAGCAGCGTTTTGACAGTTTCAAAGCTACAAGAGAATCTTTTTTTATTTGTCTCACATTTTTTATTAAAGGGAACCTGTCACCAGACACCTCATTTTCACTATTAAGAAATCTGCAGACCAATAGAAGATGGTAAAATGTAGGATATGCGGAGAGGATGTGAGCTGATCTGTGGGAGGAGCTAAGAAAATCCTGCAGCCAATCAGAGGATGATAACATGGAGGGCAGCAGGAGAGGAGTGAGCTGGTCTTGTGGGAGGAGCTAAGAGAATCCTGCAGCCAATCAGGGATGGTAACATGGAGGGCAGAATGAGAGGAGTGAGCTGATCATATGGGAGGGGTGATGGGGCTGCATGTAATAGGGGAAAAGTGGGAGGATGAGTGGCACAGAGTATTTCAGGACAGAAGAATATTTTGTATTAATCTTGAGGGGGGAATATTCTTAAGGCCATATAAATTAAATGGATAGCTAGATATTAGACAGATACATAGGTAGATACAACGTAGGAGATAGATATGAGATAGATAGATAGATAGATAGATAGATATGAGATAGATACATAAATATGATACAAAAATGACATAAAGATGGCAGTATCACTACTGATTAGATGGATTTGAGGTGGATAGAGCTCTGCCCCAGTACACACCTGTACCCGCCGCTGCAGAGCCATAAAGCACAGAGCTCTGCAGTGCAGCACAGGCTGCGGGGGATACGCGTGTTAGGGATTTTATGCAGGGCCCCAACAGCCCTCTTGACTTTTGTAGGTGAGTCTAATTAACCCTTTCCTGATTGAACATAAGGACCAAGCATACACGTCAAAGTCTTAGTCAAGTCTTCTCATCCTTTAATAATCAAAATGTCATAATATATATCAGACAGAGAGTCATCAAAGGGGTGTGAATAGTATACTGCAAAGCTATTGGTCATCAGCAAATTTGGGAAAGAAAAGTAATTAATTGGCTCAGTTCTCAGAGACCTGTACACCGATATACAGCGCTGTCCTGCAGATATCCCCCTCCACCCACCACTGCAAAACTGCATTCACAGCACCCCACAGTATATATTATATACCAGGAGAGGAGAGGAGCACTGCACACCACACCTCCAGCATGTGCTGCCTATCTATCATATATCTATGTATCTCACTCATATCTATCTCCAAGAAAAAATACAGCGCTCTAAAGATACATTGAAAAAAATGCCGCATTCAGTGAAAATTTTCGGCCCATAAAAAGTACATTTCAAATGTTCCTATCAATCTATTAACACTCTCCTGTCCTGTGTCTGCCCCTTCCTCTGCAGAGTGGAGCTGTCCGTGTTGTGGTGCTGAATATTCTCTCTCCTGTGTGGCTGCAGGTTGTATATGTGGTGGAATGTTTCTCTCATGTTGTGGCTGCAGGTGTGTATCTGTGTGTAGAATGTTCTCTCTCCTGTGTGGCTGCAGGTTTGTATCTGTGTGTAGAATGTTCTCTCTCCTGATGTCGGGCTGCAGGTTGTATCTGTGTGTAGAATGTTCTCTCTCCTGTGTGGCTGCCAGGTGTATCTGTTGTGTAGATGTTCTCCTATCTTGCGGCTGCAGGTTGTATCTGGTGTAGAATGTTCTCTCTCGTGCTGGCTGCAGGTTGTATCTGTGGTAGAATGTTCTCTTCCTCTGTCGGCTGCAGGTTGTATCTGTGTGTAGAATGTTCTCTCTCCTTGTGGCTGCAGGTGTGTATATTCGTGTGTAGGTTCGGTAGATACTGTGTGGATGCGGTTGTATCTGTGTAGAATGTTTCTTCCTGTGTGGCTGCAGGTTGTATCTGTGTGTAGAATGTTCTCTCTCCTGTGGCTGCAGGTTGTATCTGTGTGTAGAATGTTCTCTCTCCTGTGTGGCTGCAGGTTGTATCTGTGTGTAGAATGTTCTCTCTCTGGCGCTGCAGGCTGTATCGTGTGTAGAATGTTTCTATCCTGTGTGGCATGCAGGTTGTATCTGTGTGTAGAATGTTCTTCTCCTGTGTGGCTGCCATGGTTGTATCTGTGTGTAGAAAATGTTCTCTCTCTGTGTGGCTGCAGGTTGTATCTGTGTGTAGAATGTTCTCTCTCCTGTGTGGTGCAGGTTGTATCTGTGAGTAGAATGTTCTCCTCCTGTGTGGCTGCAGGTTGTATCTGTGTGTAGAATGTTCTCTCTCCAGTGCGGCTGCAGGTTGTGATCTGTGTGTAGAATGTTCTCTCTCCTGTGGCTGCAGGTTGTATCTGTGTGTAGAATGTTCTCTCTCCTGTGGGTGACGGCTGTATCTGTGTAGAATGTTCTCTCTCTGTGTGGCTGCAGGTTGTATCTGTGTGTAGAATGTTCCTCTCCTGTGTGGCTGCAGGTTGTATCTGTGTGTGAAATGTTCCTCTCTCCTGTGTGGCTGCAGGTTGTATCTGTGTGTAGAAGGTTCTCTCTGTGACCTGGAAACATATTTTAGGTCTATATGTATTAATTACAGAGAGTTGCACGGTCACAGGGACGTTCCAGTGTTTACATAGGACTGCAGGTTGTATCTGTGTGTAGAGTGATTACATAGGAGGCAGGTGACCATATTGTCCGATATATATATATATATATAAACTCAGATACTGGATGATTTTAGACAAGACTCAATTGACAGATTCAGCTCTGCTACATTGGTGATACATATATATTACAGAGTAATCATGGTGATAACCCAGAATTTACATAGGACTGCAGGCGACCATACTGCACAGTATAAACCCAGATACTAGACACAATTCAGCGCCAGGGAGTCACATGACACATTCAGCACTGCTACATCTGTAATCATGATTATATATATATATAGTCGCACTCCTCATTATCATTACAGGGACGTTCCAGCATTTACATAGGACTGCACATGACACATTCAGCTCTGCTACATCTCTGCTGTGCGCTGCCTCAGATCCGTATATTGGATGACGGATGTGGAGGGAGAGTTTTCCTGTTTCCATGGTAACATGAGTTGGCGTAGTGCAGGTGCGGCTCGGGGCTATTTCTGGGTGGGGGGAGCACTTGCCGCACACTCGCCTCTGCTACACCGCCGAGCGGGGGGACCCTGTCAGCGGACTCGCCCTAATGGCAGATAAATCATTCATACTACGCCGTGCGCTCAGGATTCGAAAATGCCTGAGAACAATGCGCTATTTTTAGCTTCCAATAAGATTGCGATTGTAAAGAGTAGGGCGGGGCCTGCAGTGTCACATGACCGCTCCTGTAATACACACATATATACAATGTATCTTCTGGACTAGTTCCTTAGGATTCTACTTCCATATTAAGAAGTCCTAGCTGTGTCTAGGAAAGCTGGGTGACAACTTTTACAGACTATCCAGCTTTCCCAGATTCCTGAATGGCAAATCTACAGAGACATGTGCTCTGTGGCTCTGCATAGCCAGATATTAGCTGTGAAAGCTGGGTGATCCCGAATAGCTAATATTATGATAATCTCTCAATAGGTCGGCACCCAGCTTCCCAGATTCTGAATGGCAAATTACTGAGACATGTGATATGCTGGCTCTGCATAGCCAGATTTTAGCTGGGAAAGCTGGGTTATATCCAATAGATATATCATGATTCTCTACTAGAGGTCATCACCAGCTTTCCAGAATTCCCGAATGAAATACCTCGACTGCTCTATCACAGCCCAAACCCTTACCCCTCTATAAATATATAAAGATATTGTAAACTAGGAAAATGGGGGTGGACTCTATTTAAACCTCAATGGCATCTTTTAGGTGTTGCCACCCAGCTTCCAGGATCCCTGAATGGAATATATGCCTAGCTCTATCATAATGCTTCCCTTTCCCTGTATTGTTTATAGGGAGATTGTAACTGGGAAAGCTGGGTGATCCCCAATATAATATAATAATCATTACCATCACTACATCGCTCATAAAGGTTGTCACCCAGCTTCCAGAATGGAACCGTCTAGATACATCCCTTCCCCTGTTTCAGTGTATAAAGAGATTTATCTTGGAAAGCGGTGTGATAAAATCACAATACATCTACTATAGGGTTATCATCCCAGCTTTCCAGCATCCCTGAATGGAACATGTGCCTAGCTCTATTGCAACACATCCCTTAACCCTGTATAAGTGTATAGACAGATAGTAACTTGGGAATTTGAGTGACACCTTATATTATCATTAGTGATTCTCTCATAGAGGTTGTCACCCAGCTTTCCAGGATCCCTGAATGGAATATGTGTCTAGCTATATTGCAACACATCCCTTTCCCCTGTATCAGTGTATAAAAAGATTGTAACTGGGAAAGCTGGGTGACACCTAATATAATCATCAGCACGTCTCCTCATAGGGTTGTCCCCCAGCTTTCCCAGGATCCCTGAATGGAATATGTGTCTAGCATATATTGCAACACATCCTTTTCCCCTGTATCAGTGTATAAAAGATTGTAATTGGGAAAGCTGGGTGGCACCTAATATAATCATCACTATCTCTTTTATACAGGTTATCCCTGGTTGTCTGGAGAGATGTGTATCATATTCTCTGTGTATGTGTTAGTAGCAGCAGGACTGTGATATATATATTATATTCCAGGATTGTAAGCTTTTCAAGTGCATGGGGATGGGTCCTCACACTGCTGTACTCTGTGCAGTCAATTTTAGGTATTTCCCTGGAGAGCTGTGTAATCATACCTTTGTGTATGTGCTAGTAGAGCAGGCGCTGTAAATATGGATTATATATTCCATGAGTGTAGCTTCGCCAAGTACAGGGGGGTGTGTCCTCACACAGCGGTGCTCTGTCTCTCTACTGCCAGTGTAGGTATTGCTTGGAGAGATGTGTAATCAGACCTTGTGTTGTTGTTTAGTAGACAAGCAGGACTGTGAAATAGGTTATGTTCCAGGATTGCAGCCTGGGTGGGTAGATGGGACATCTGTGGCAGTTTCCTTTTAATTATGTAAGAGCTCCCCCTGGTGTTGACATCAATAGCAAGGATTAGAAATTACAGTATACGGTGCGTAAAGGCATTTTCATTTATATGGGGTCCTCATTTACACCCGACCCCTTTAAAGTACAGACTGAGCTGAGATACGGGGGTGATGCTGTGCGCTGTCCTCCATCTTCAGGATGTAAATGTTCAGAGTTTATAGTTTAGTTAAGATCGGCAGGAGTGACAGAAGCAGTAATCTAGGTCCAGGCTGCTGTTTTACGCCAGTCACAGCGAGTGCCTGTGCTGCACATTGTATGCCAAAGGCGCCATGATGACAGTGCTGGGAGGGTATCACAGCCGTGTTTACAAGGAGATGTCGTGATGGGGCACCAAGGTCAGGGGTTCAAACAGAGCCAATTTTTACAGTGCATCACATATATCACATCACTGCCAGACATGCAGGGACCGATGGAGCGGCCGTATTAATGCATCTGTAACCAGAAACACAAGCGCCAATACTCTTAAGGCCAACAGGCAGGACAGCTGCTCTATGTATACCACTAACTGTGCCCACATTGTGGCCTCGGCATCCACAATACTGTCATATCTGTACACACTGCAAGGATAATGTACTAACAGCAGTCATGCAGATACAGATAGTAGTATATTCCTGTACATAGGGGGCAGTTATAGTAGTAGTTATATTCCTGTACATAGGGGGCAGTATTATAGTAGTTATATTCATGTACATTGGGGAGTATTATAGTAGTTATATCTTGTACATAGGGGCAGTATTATCAGTAGTTATATTCTTGTACATAGGGGGCAGTAATATAGTAGGTATATCTTGTTACATAGGGGCAGTATTTTATAGTAGTTAACTTACCTGTACATCAGGGGGCAGTATTATAGTAGTTATATTCCTGTTACATAGGGGCAGATATAATAGTTGATATTCCTGTACATAGGGGGCAGTATTATAGTAGTTATATTCTGTAAATAGGGGCAGTATATATAGTAGTTATATCAGTGTATAGGGGAGGCGATCAGCAGTTTATTCTTGTACATAGGGTGGCTATTATAGTAGTTATCTTGAATAGGGCAGTTATTATAGTAGTTATATTCTTGTACATAGGGGGACAGTATTATAGTAGTTATATTCTTGTAGATAGGGGACAGCAATAGTAGTTATATTCTTTGTACATAGGGGGCCGTATTATAGTAGTTATTCTTGTACATACGGGGCAGTACTATAGTAGTTATATTCTTGTACATAGGGGGCAGTATTATAGTAGTATATTCTTGTACATAGGGAGCAGTATTTAGTAGATATATATTCTTGAACATAGGGAGCAGTATTATAGGAGTTATATTCTTGTACATAGGGGGCAGTATATAGTGAGATATATATTCTTGTACATAGGACGCAGTATTATAGTAGATTAATTATTGTACTAGGGGGCAGTATTATAGTAGTTATATCCTGTACAATAGGGGGCAGTATTATAGTAGTTATATTCTGTACTAAGGGGCAGTATTATAGTAGTTAGCTATTGTACATAGGGGGCAGTATTATAGTAGTATATTCTTGGTACATAGGGGGCAGTATTATAGTAGTTATATCTTTGTACATAGGGGGCAGTATTATAGTAGTCTATTCTTGTATATAGGGGGCACATATAGTAGTTATTATTGTACATTGGGGCAGTATTATAGTAGTTATATTCTTGTACATAGGGGGCAGTATTAGAGTAGTTATATTCCTGTACATAGGGGGCAGTATTATAGTAGTTTATCTTTGTACATCAGGGGGCCAGTATTATATAGTTAATTCCTGTACATAGGGGCAGTATTATTAGTAGTTATATTCCGTACATAGGGGCAGTATTATAATAGTTATATTCCTGTACATAGGGGGCAGTATATAGTAGTTAATTCTTGTACATAGGGGGCAGTATTATAGTAGTTATTTCCTGTACATAGGGGGCAGTATATTAGCAGTTATATTACTTGTACATAGGGGGCGTATTATCGTAGTTATACTTCAATGCTTGTACATAGGGGGCAGTATTATATTAGTTATATTCTGTACATAGGGAGCAGTATATAGTAGTTAATTCATCTGTACATAGGGAGCAGTATTATAGTAGTTATATTCTTGTACATAGGGGGCAGTATATAGTAGTTAATTCTTGTACATAGGGGTAGTATTTAGTAGTTATATCTTTTAATAGGGCAGTATTATAGTAGTTTATTCTGGTATAGGGCAGTTTATAGTAGTTATATTCTTGTACATAAGGGGCAGTATTATAGTAGTTATATATCTTCTTACGTACATAGGGGCCGTATTATAGTGTTATATTATTTGTACATAGGGGGCAGTATTATAGTAGTTATATTTTGCATAGGAGAGCGTATTAAGTGTTTATATTCTTGTACATAGGGGGCAGTATTATAGTAGTATATTCTTGTACATAGGGGCAGTTTATAGTAGTTATATCTTGTACAGGAAGATGGTCCATGTTCTACCACAGCTTTCATGTAATAATTTAGTTGAGTCACTAAGCAGATGTCCCTGAAAATACCTCAAAGGGGGTGGGGTCATAGTAAATGGACTAATATATAAATATCCTTTCTATATTTAACCCTTTATTTTATTTATGGGAGTCATTGATCTTTTTTCCTTTCATCTCAGTCCCTGGTAAAATAATGCAGTAAATGAGTGACGGAGCCATTATCCCTCCGCCCTCGTTACAGATGTCTATTGTTGGATGTGTGAATCTGGCTTTGTGAGAATAATTGGCTGAGTCAGAGATGCCTGGAGCAGAGCGTGGTCTGTGGTTGGCGGTTCTGGTCGGCGGCCACTACGACTCTTTGCATTATTTTACACTATTGGCTGTATAAACGTTATGAGTCTATTTAAGAACAGTCTTAAAGTGACGTCTCCTGAGGATGGGAGGTTCGTACACTGTAACGCATCTTCTTGTATGTGTAACGTTGGCGCCGGAGGGGAACGTGTAACCCCCCGCTGCGTCGCTCGGCTCCTGTCATCCTCCAAGGTTGTCTATTAGGTGGCGTGTACGACCTGCAGAGTAATTGGAGGAGGAACGACAGATGCGGGGAAGCTCCAGCCATCCAGCAGTCTTTGGTCGATATGTCGTGCATTCGATGGCGTTCCTGGTACTGGGAATCGGATCTGTGGCGATTCTCACATGACCCGAATCACCAGCCATCTGTGGTACCTATTTTTGTGCTTTTGTTTGTTTGTACGGTGGTCATTGATGAGTTCATGATATAGTGTAGGGGTTCAAATTCAAACGGTAGCCTTTAGAGAAGCGCCAGGCTGCGTCTTTCAGGGGAACAAACAGGTGTCTTATTTTGAGACATAAAATAAACAGCCGGCAAAACAAAATGCATAGTCCATATATAGAATCTCTCAGTCCAGTTATCAAGCACAGGTTCACATTCACAGCACATACGTATTGCAACCCTCACCTGGTTAGGAGCACTGTCGTTCCAGACTTCCCCACACAGCAAGGCCCAGCTCTGGCTCTTCCTATCCCCCGTGTCCACTACAGGCTACACACGTGTGCACCACCCACTTTTCCGGACACAGGTGGCTTTTACATAGGGCTGCAAGCCGTGGACCGGGGAACGTTGGAGCAGCCATCCCACCCAGCATGTGAAGCTCCAAGAAAAAAACCCGTCCGGATCAGCTTCATTGCAGCTATGCTAAAATAACAAAAGTGTGTCAGTTGGCCGAACGCCCCACCACCCAGCAATACTGGTTTTAACTTCACCGAGGCCAGCACCCGGTGACACAGATTACCATCCACACACACCTTGTGCCTTCCTACAATAGGTATTCTCTAATAGGTTGCGGTCTGCTCCGACATTTTTAACTCTACCCCTCTAAAAGTTCTCCCTCTTTCCCTCTCCCTCAACACCCCGACTAATTCCTCCCACTCCCTGCCTTCTTTCCGCTCCTCTCTCAATCCCACATCCCACCCTGCCTTCTCAGCCCCTTCTTCTTTTCTGTTACACGCCTTGCTCTTTTAATGACCCTCCTCCCCCCGTCTACTCCCCCTTTCTCCCCCTTTCATCACCCCCATTCCCATATCTCTTTCTCCCTGCCCGCCTCACCCTTCCACTTCCTCCTTCCTCAACCCTTTCCTTCCTCTTCCCCTCTCCCCGTCATTCCTGTCATCCCCCCCCCTTAGCACTCCTCATTACATACTTCTTCCCCACCTCCTCGTGTCAATCCTCTTTCGCCGTATTATCCTCTCGTCCCCCCCTCACACCCCTCTTACCCTACTCCTCGCCACTTTCAATTCCTTAACTCCTCTCGTACTACCTACCCTCCTTCATCTTGCACCGCCTCTCCGGTTTTATATCATATTCATTTCTCCCACCCCCTTCTTGGTCTTTTACCGCCCCTTCCACTGTCTACCTCTTAGTGTCCCCTCCCTTACATCTCTTATGCCCCCAAACCACGTTCTCTTTCCCCCCTACTCCCCGCCATCCCCCCCTTCCCCTTGCCGGTCTCTCGTACCCGTTCTTTCTTTCCATTATCCACCCCGGCCACTTTCCGCGTATTAGAAGCACTTTCTCCCCTACTCAACCGCACACCCCCCCCCCCCACCTCTACCTTCTCGACCTTCCTTTCCCCCTCCGCTATATCCCCACTCCCCTCTGCATTTATTATCTCCTCCACTCCCCTTAATAAAACTCCTACCATCTTCTTCTTCCTCCCCTCGTCCCTTCCACATTTTATTTATCTGTCATTTTTCTTCTTACCCGCACCCGTTTTTCTTTCTCCTGGTTCCCCAACCCATACCACGTTTCTGCTGTCCCCCCCTCCCCCCATGCCCTCCTTCCGTCTACTCCTCCGATTCTTCTTACACTACTCAAACCCTTTACCTCCGATACCCTCCCAGCTTTTCCTCTCCTCCCATCTTTCTAACGACCATCCCATCTACAACCCGGACCTTCGTTTTTCCTCTCCAACCATAACCATGTTATCGTACCGGACGCACATCCCCCCTTGTTATCCCCACCTATTCTATATTCCTCCAGAGTAACGCTCGTCCACTACTCCCCCCTCCCTCCTCCCCTCCCCTTCCCCCTTCCTCACCTCCTCGCTTGCCACTCCCCTCCCGCTGCACCCCTCTCGTCCGTCTATCCCTCTTACCCCCTCTAACTCGTACGCAGCCTCTCTCTCCCCTCCCTCCCATATCTCCATACCATCCTCTCAACCGTGGCTTACGTGTTCCTTTTCCCTATGACACTTGCCCTTTGATCCATTTTTCGTCAGACCATTCTAGTCTCGCTCTTTGAGCTTCTGCACCTTCGCAGTCACACCCCAGTATCCCGTAATCCACTTCTCCTTCTCCTCTATTTCTATCTCCTGGTTTTCGCTTCTCATTCCGACTCGATCTCATTCCATCTAGTTGCTACAACTTCTTCTTCTTCACTTGCAATGTTATACTTCTCCGTCCGCCCGCCTTACACCTCTCTCAATCTTCCCAGACCCTCTCATTTCTTCCCTTACCTTCCCCCAGCCTCTCATCTTCCCCTTCGCTTTCCCACCCTCTCTACTCTCATCCTTTCTCGCTACCCTTTCTTTCTCCTTTTATCATTTCCCTTCACTTCCTTCGCTCTTACATCCGTCACTCGTCTACTCATACTATTTCCAATAATTCTTTAAACATTTTTCCTCTACCCCTTCAACCGCCAGGCCCTCCGCTTGCCACCTACTGCCTTTACCCTTTCCTTTATGCCTCTTCCCCTCTTCTTCAAACCTACCCCCATTACCCTCCCTTATCCCTCCTCTCCCCTAGCACCACTACCTCCCCCTGCTCCTACACCTCCAGCTCAACAAATTCCTTGGCCCCATTCCCTTTTCCGCTTTATCCTGCTTGCCCCCCACCCAAACCCCCCTAGCGTCCCTTCCTACTCCTATCCTTCCTGAACTCACGCGCCACATTTTTCTCTTCTTCCTCTTTCGTCCCCTCACTTATTTCATCCTTTGTCCCTATTCGCCAACCCTCTGGTCGCCGACCCTCTTCCATCCCCTCCCTTCGTATTTCCACTACCTCTCCCCTCCTAGCCTCCAACCTCGATTCCCATCTCTCCCCTTTGCACTCCCATAAGCCTCATTACCTAATCTTCTTATCTTAACCTTGTCTTTACCAACCCACCTCTGACCGCTCTCTCATGCTTTAATACCATACTTGCCGCTTTTACTCCTGTTTCTGATCGTTCCTTTCTCCACTTTTTGTAATCGTAATCCCCTATTTCTTAATTTTCCCTCCTCCTTTCTGGAAAACAGTTGTCAGAGCATAGTCTACCAACAAAGAAAAGCGTAGGGTTAGAGACTATAAGAAACGTTTTAGGAATATTGGGGAGAGGTTAGTTCGCTGAGCATGAGAGGACTACTCCTGAGGCGAAGTCAGGGGCTTGTACTACAGTCAAGGTGAAAATGAACGTCCCTGAGACTCTTATACCTATGATGTCCCTGCATTGGACATATATTATTACAATACGAGATATGATATGGGATATACACATATAGGAGGAGATATCTCAGATTTCTCAGAGGAAAAATGTGACCTTGGTGCCTATGGAAACCAATCAGAGCTCAGCTTAATCTTATAACACAGCCAGTGAAAAAAGAAAGCGAGCTCTGATTGGTGCTATGGGCAACTAGAACCGTGATTGTTTCATACACTTCTGATATAATCTTCCTGCATTTCCTAAATTCCCTCTTTTTTAAAGGTTTACCAGTCTCTCATATTTGAGAACCTAGGAAGGATAGAAAGAGCGCACACATGGCTTGTTGCGTGCCATCAGGAGTGTACTGAGAAATAAAAACACCAAAAAAAACCTACCACACAAATTGATGATTTTCTGCTTATATGTGATGTAGAATTTGGGAGAAAAATGAAGATTAGTAAATATATATAATATAACATTTTCAGCAGATGTCTAGCGACCTATATCTTTTGGGAGTTGGGGGTGTACTGGCGGTCCCCTACTAAGAACACCCGACTTACAGACGCCCTAGTATAACGGACCTCTGGTGTGATAATTTAGACCATAAGCACAATAATCAAGCTTAACGATTATCACAGTGTCTGCCAATGAAGATTATTGTTAATCCTGGTTGTTTATGACAACCCAAAAGTTTTAAAATTCAATGTCTCAGAGACCAAAAAAAAATTTGTCTGGGGTTAAATATAAAATTACAGTTCCGAATTAATACAAGAAACTAAGAAACCAAACCTACAGAACCTATCCATGTACCGTATTTTTCTTCGGACTATAGGGCCCGGAGTATAAGGCGCACCATCAATAAATGCCTTGCAAAAAGTTAGGTTCATAACATAAGGCGCACCGGAATAGTCGGCCCCGGAGTAAAGGCGCCCATCAATAAATGCCTGCTAAAATGTCTAGGTTAATTACATAGGCGCACGGACTATGAGGCGCACCTTTGATTTCTGAGAAAACCTTTATTATATGCTATTTTTCATATTGTTTACATATTTTTATATTTTTGCAGATTTTTTCACAGTTGTTCATGAATCTCCAGTTTGGCTGGACGGCCTAAGCGAGGCGCAGTACTTGGGATGTATTGAGAGCGATGAGAAGATGCGGCGACGTTCAGCTCCGACTCCCCTCGGGGCTACAAGGGGAAGGTTTTGGGAGCGGATTCACTTCTTCCACTCAGTAACGTTGTGAAGTGGAGGGCGGGCGAACAGGCGGGAAAGCCGGAGAGGCCGGGAAGGTTCGCCATCTGTCACTACAACACGCGCCGGGCTTTATTTCCTGCGCACGTTACAGTTTGTGTGATGTGGAAATAATTGTGATATACAGCGAATTCACTCACTTGTTGACGGATACAACATTCGCCTGCAATGTGTGTCAACAGAGCGGCCCCCCAGACCGCCCACCGCGACATCTCAGGCGAGATTACTCTACACAATTTATGTGGTAAATTCACCATGCGTAGTCAATTAATTGGGGTGTAAATGCGGCGCCAGCGTCGTTGCTAATTGGTTAATGGATTAATCTGGTGGACGGAAAGCAAAGCGCGTGAATAACGTTATGCCTGTCAGTAACATCCAGGGAGGTAAACAGTCTTAAAGTCATACCCAATTTATCTAGGAGCATACCATGTCTACCTCCATGCACTCACTACCCTGAGGACACGGCTCTTATCTAGGGTCACCAGGGTTTATCATCTAGTAAAGTCAAGTAAGCCACGTATGTGAGACTCCAGCGGGAGGGGTGCAAAGCCCCACAGGTCCAGATCCAAAAATCCAAGTTGGTGAGCTTTATGAACAAGTAGCAACGTTTCGATGTAGGACACCTTTATCACCTTATCAAGTAGCGACGTTTTGGTGTAGGACACCTTTCAAGGTGTCTATTAAACCGACACGTCGCACGTGTTTCAATAAGATCAAATGAAAAAAATCATATTCTATCTGCACACACCGCCAACGCACAGCAGACTGGGTAGTTCGCGGATAGACGCCTCTCCGAGTTGGGCTTTTAGGGAGAGATCACTCTCTGAGAGGTCCTAAGTAACTTAGTAATTGCAGCTGTAGCACCGCCGTGGTAAGGCAAGAGTTAACACTGTGGAATGTTCTGGTCCAATGATGATATGGGCTATGTGTAGGCCAAGCGGAAGCTGCTGAGAGTATCTCCACCGACCAAGGAGTATATAAACCGGTGGGCCGGAGCACAGGGGTTGGGGGTCTCTTCTCTTGGGGGGGGGGCTCTTGGAATTCAGTCGCAGGATAGAGACGTGTTTCCTGCCGAGCTGCATCCAGACCACTACCAGGAACAACGAGTACCAGGGCCGATACCTGAGGGGCAAGTCAGGAGACTTAAGCCCCAGGAGCAGAGGTTCCCACTGGGACTCGCTTTATACCTACTGCCCAGACATGCAGTTACACCAGGCTGCAGTCACCTTCCGCCGGACCAGCTATCTCCACCATCTTGCTGAATCTGCTGTTATCTTCTTGGCCGATGCCCTGTGGGCATAAGGAAAACCGTGAGTTGATTTGCACAACGTTGCCTAGTCTGACCCTGGATACGGCTGTCACCACCACGGGCTCCTCAATCCATTACCCAGGGACATTATACAGACACTCAGGGGTGCCCAGGGGAACCAGTACATCTGCCTCTCCCTCCAGATTTCTTCACACACCACTGCTGGAGGACCTCCCAGGCTCGTAGGAAAGCCCTCCGGTGACCCATACCAAGCACTGACCACAGCGGCCTAGGCCGCAACTGCAGCACTCCGGTATATGGGCCCCGGCTGCCTCACGCCCCAGGACAAAGGCCCGGTGGGGAGGTGCATATGTATCTCCTATCTTATGTATCCATTAAATTCATGGGGAACATTTATCAGAACAGTTTTCGGCGTATTAGCTCTGGAATAATTCACAGTGCCTTCACTTATTTCCCCCTTACATCAGCGACACTCCAAGGGGCACGCAGGGAGTCGGAATGGGTGGCAGAGTGGGCCGATGCAGGGGGGTACCTGCTTCAGGACTGCGCACTGCTGGGACGGCATACCGAAGTACCCCGCCAGCGGAAAGCAAGCAGCCCACTCCAATTATCAGGAGCCTCCGTACATGAATGATAGACCTCACCAATCTCAGCATTTTCAGAATTGGCCCATACAACCGATACAAGAGCTTGGTATAATCCTGTGTGATTGACCCACCATAGGAGGAGTGGATGAGTGGAGCGCTGTAAACACAGCGGGGAAAGATGTTTCTCTGTTGGGGAAATCATCACAGCGGTCGCCATCATTAAATCTTTCCAGTTCGCACAAGCGTGTTATTGTTATGTCATTAGTCTCCCTATACCGCGGCCACATATTATCACCTCCACTCACCGCCGCACATCTGTCAGAGACAGCTAATTTTCCAGCTCACTTGTTTGCTTACCGATTTAACTTAAAAAGCCCGAGGCGGTTATGTTATCATAGATTAATCTGCAATGGTGAGACGCTCCACAGGAGATATGTGACATAAAAGTCAGGTGATCATGTCCAGGAACTCCTCGGGATTCATAGACGGATTCAATGGCATCCTCCGCCAATACCTTAATATGGATCTTAGACGTTTCTTAAACTGTTGATCAGAATATATCTGTGACGCCAAGCCAGAGTTAGAGCTCACCATCATCACTGATCTGGGTTTGAAAATTCTGCCAACATTTTTAGTATTTTTTATGGCCTCCTTAAAGGTGATAAAAACCAAGACATTACTCATAGATCCAGGCAACATTACTGTGGTATCTTCTTATATTTTTTTATCCACGGCCTCCCCCTTTCTAAAATAAATCAATTGCTAATGAATCCTTAAGCGGCTCCAGGAGATTTCCAGGCATTGTTGTTCTTTACTTTATACTGTGCCCCCTCCACTGCTATCTCAGCACTTACCCACTCCATCTGTATGATGTAATCGCAACAGTTGGAGGGGGAAGTTCTCCTGCCACAAGTATAAGCCTGTGAAGTTACAGACAGAGGGGCTATGGACCACCCTAGGGGGTGGGATTTACACAAGTATACCATGCAGCAGCTTAATAAAAAAACCCTAAAGCTCCTACCTCTTTCATTGCCCCGCGTTCGTTGATACCTTGTTAGGGCTGCCAGGAAGTCAATTATGTAAGATTCAGCCATTCGCTGCAGCGCAGGAAGGTGCTGTCAAAGTGGTGTGTGCAGGTTTTCAACCAATAGTAACGTTACAGCCGCAGTTGTATTATAATTGTTACTATAGTGAAAACCTAAATTTAGGGGACTATAGTGCAAATATTACAGGAAAAATGTGCCTTACACCTTCCGACGGTCCTGCATTCTGTGGGAAGTCATGTGACGGTAAATACCAAAAACAAGGCTTTCTCCGGTTGCCCAGCTTCATTTAAGTAGGGGAAATTGCTACTTCTTTTCTTAAATGTTTATGAGAAAAAAAAATAACCCCACTAATTCGGATTGATCTAAATAATGCGACCTGCCAGTGGAACAGGAACCGAGGTGAATGAGCTCGGGACAAGTACGAGCCCCTCAGTCGCCATTGTTTAGCCTTACGTCCTTCATTGAGATTTACACAGCGGGGCCACTTCTACAGCGTCACGTCGGTAGTAAATGGTACTGAATGCCGGGGGCGGAGGGGGAAACCTGTGCCAAGGACTTGGTGGATTCTGGGGATTTGTAAATTTCTACAGACGTTTCAGCAAGAGGTAAAGTGCAGAAATATCCAAGAGGTTTCTGTATCAGCAGGTAAGTAGACGCAATGTGGCCCTAAGATGTGAAGAGGAGATTATCTACTGTCCTGATCTTGGTGTGACTGGCTTGATGGGGGGCCTAGCGCCAGACTCGGGTCCCGGTTGGCTGGTCCGGGATGAACAGGCCTCATCTACACCCGTCGGGCCAGAAGGGGATACAAGGAGAGGAGGAGGCCGCAAGGTAGAGAAGGGTTCTCCGATCATAGGACTAGTGGTGATCCCTGGCCAGATGTTGAAGGTGAGGCCACTGATGTCGCGCAGAGGGTAGGGATCACACATGGTGACAGGGAAGATAACATAAACTTACAGACAATCCAAACGCAGCAACAGGTAACCGACTGAGGTAGAGGTCCTTCCCACACGATTCCACAAGGCAGTCGTTGGTTGGATCTGGCCAATTGCGAGATGGTTTTTCCCCCAGCCTGCGTCTGCAGCTTAGAGGATGGATAGAAGCTAGGCAAAATCACGTCAGGCTTGCGGGCCAGAGGAAATATATGTAGACTTCCAGCTCTGGGGATTCCAAGTTCTACCAATGACTGACTCAGGTGTAGGAAAGAATAAACATAATGCAACAATTAAAGGTCATGTATAGGGTGTACTACCTAGAGAAGGTTATGTATAAGAGTGTACTTCCATGGAGGTAGGTTATGTATCAGGGTGTACTTATCATAGGAGGTAGGTCATGTATAAGGGTGTACATTACATAGAGGTAGGTTATGTATAAGGGTGTAATTACCATAGAGGTAGGTTATATAAGGGTGTACATACCATAGAGGTAGGTTATGTATAGGGTGTACAACCATAGAGGTAGGTTATGTATAAGGGTGTAAATTACATAGAGGTAGGTATGTATAGGGTGTACATACATAGAGTGGTTGATGTATAAGGGGTGTAAACCATAGAGGATAGGTTAGGTATAAGGGTGTACATTACCATAGAGGTAGGTATGTATAAGGGTGACAACATAGAGGTCGGTTAGTATAAGGGTGTACATACCCTAGAGGAGGTTAGTGCTATAAGGGTGTAATATCAAGAGGTCGGTCAGTATAAGGGTGTCCTACCATAGAGGTAGGTTATGTATAAGGGTGTAAATATCAAGAGGTAGGTCATGTATAAGGTGTACATATCATAGAGGTAGGTTAGTATAAGCCGTGTACATACCATAGAGGTAGGTTATGTAGTAAGGGTGTAACATATCATAGAGTAGGTCATGTATAAGGGTGTACAACCATAGAGGTCGGTTATGATAAGGGGGTGTACCTATCATAGAGGTAGGTCATGTTAAGGGTGTACATATCAAAAGAGGGGTGGTTATGTATAAGGGTGTACATACCATAGAGGTAGGTATGATAAGGGTGTCCATTTCATAGAGGTAGGTCATGTATAAGGTGACATACATTAGAGGTTGTTATGATAAAAGGGGTACATCCTGGAGGTAGGTTAATGTATAAGGGGGTGCATATCATAGAGGTAGGTTCTGTATAAGGTATACATAACATAGAGGTAGGTTATGTATAAGGGTGTACATATAATAGCGGTAGGTCAGTATACGGTGTACATACCAATAGAGGTAGAGTTAATGGATCGGGTGTACTACCATAGAGGTAGGTATGTATAAGGTGTACATATTCATGAGGTGAGGTCATGTATAAGGGTGTTACATTCCATTGAGGTTGGTTGATGTAAAAGGGTGTACATTCTATAGAGGTAGGTTCAATAAGGGATATACATTACAATAAGGAAGAGTCATGTATAAGAGTGTACATACCTAGAGGTAGTATGTGTAAGGTGTAATCCATAGAGGTAGCGTTATGTATAAGGGTGGACATTCCAAGAGGTAGGTTATGTATAGAGTGTACATATCATAGAGGTTGGTTAAGCTGTAAGACCAAATTTTTATGTACGTAAAGTGTATGGCGGATTATGCTATAAATATGTACAGGCCTCGCATACAATATTCAAAAAACTGTCACAGAAAATTATGCCAAAATTAATAGATTTATTCATAATACAGACAAATAACACCCATTTGTCACTACAATTAAAATCATTGTATCCACTGATGTAGAGGTGTAACATTGTACCCCTGATGTCGAGGTGGAAATTGTATCCCCTGATGGTAGAGGTGGAAATTGTATCCCCTGATGTGGAGGGGAAACATTGTATCCCTGATGTAGAGGTGTAACATTGTATCACCTGATGGGAGGTGTAACATTGTATCTCCTGATGTAGAGGTGTAACATTGTATCCAGAGTCGCGGTGTAACATGTATACACTATGTAGGTGTAAAATTGTTATCCCCTGATGTAGAGTGTAAATTGTATCCCCCGATGTACAGGTGTAACATTGTATACCCTCAATAAGTGTCATATTGTATCCCCTCATGTAGAGGTGTAACAGTATATCCCCTCATATAGAGGTGTAAATTGTATCCCTGATGTAGGTGTAAACATTGTATCCCCTGATGTAGAGGTGTAACATTGTATCCCTGATGTAGAGGTGTAACTTGTAGCCCCTCATATAGAGGTGTAAAATTGTATCTCCTGCTGTAGAGGTGTAACATTGGATCCGCTGATGTAGAGGGTAAACCTTGTTCCCTGAGTGGAGGTGAACTTGTATCCCTGATGTAGAGGTGTAACCTGGATCCCTGATGTAGAGGTGTAACATTGTATTACTGATGACAGGTGTAACATGTATCCCTTGAGGTAGAGGTGTAAATTGTATCCCCTGAGGTAGAGGTGTAAAATTGTATCCCCTGATTAGAGTGTAACATTGTATCCCCCTGATGTAGAGGATAACATGTAATCCCCGATGTACAGGTGTAACATGTAACGCTGATGTAGAGGTGTAACATTTTATCTCTGATGCCAAAGGTGTAACATTGTATCCCCTGATGTACAGGTGTAACATTGTATTCCGCTGATGTAGAGGCATAAAACAATTGTAATCCACTGATGTAGAGGGGTAACATTGTATCCTGATGTAGAGGTGAACATGTATCCCCTGATGTAGAGGTGTAAACATTGTATCCCCGTGCCTAGCTGTATCATAATACATCCCTTTCCCTGTATCAGTGTATAGAGAGATTGTAACTGGGAAAGCTGGGTGACATCTTATGTAGTCATTAGTACATTACTAATAGAGGTTGTCACCCAGCTTTCCAGGATCCCTGAATGGAATATGTGCCTAGCTTCATTGTAATATATCCCTTGCCCCTGTATCAGTGATAAAGAGACTTCTTATATAATGTTCACTGTATCATTTATAGAGGTTGTGACCCAACTTTCTAGGATTTCTGAATGGAATATGTGCCTTGCTATATCGCAGCACATCCCTTGAGCCTGTATCACTCAGCTTTTTTCAGATTCTGAAAGGCACATCTGTCAAGAGCTGTGGTGACACAGCCTCTGCAGCTGTACCTAACTAGATACTAACTTAAAAAAGCTGGGTGACAAACACTACTGCAACGAGAAGAGTTGTCACTCAGCTTTCTATGATTCCTGAAAGAAATCTGCCTAGCTGACATATTCCCTTGCCGATCACTTTAATGCTGCATAACTAGATTGTTGGTCGAAAAGTTGGGTTACAATCAGACAGACAATCTCAGAGAGGTTGCCGCTTAGCTTTCCCAGGTTCTGAAAGGCAAACCTGTCTAAGGATGGGATGACTTATGCCCTCCACCTGTATCACTGCTTGGATACATCTTTCTAGTTGGGAAAGATGGGTTATAACTAATTTAGATATCATTAAAGTTGATGTCACACTACTTTTCCAGGTTCTGAATTGCAATTCTAGACACTAGATAAAAGCTGGGTGACAACCAATAAAGGCATAATTACATCAGTCATAGTTATTGTCACTCAGCTCTCCAAAGTTCCTGAATGACAAATCAAATGTGTATGTTGTTGGTAGCAGCAGAACTGTCAAATATGGATTTCTATATTCCAAGACTGTAGATTCTCCAAGTGCACTGGGGATATGTCCTCACACTGCTGTGCTCTCTGCAGACAGTGTTATATATTGACGCTGCAGAGATGTATAATCATATCTCTGTGTATGTAGTTAGTAGCAGCAGGACTGTGATATATTATATTTACATTCCTGGATTGCAGCTTTTTTCAAGTGCACTGGGGATGGGTCCTCACACTGCTGTACTCTGTGCAGTCAATGTTAGGTAATTATACCTTTGTGTATGTTGCTAGTAGCAGCAGGACTGTTAAATATGGATTTATATATTCCATGATTATAGCTTTGCCAAGTGCACTGGGGATATGTCCTCACACTGCTGTACTCTCTGCAGACAGTGTTATATATTGTCGCTGGAGAGATGTGTAATCATATCTCTGTGTATGTTGTATGTAGCAGCAGGACTGTGATGATTGTAGCTTCGCCAAGTACACTGGGGGTGTGCGCTCTATGCTCTGTAGAGCCAGTGTTAGGTCTTGTCCTTGGAGAGATGTGTAATCAGACCTTTGTGTATGTTAGTAGCAGCAGGACTGTGAAATATGGATTCATGTTCCAGGATTGCAGCTGTGTGGGTAGATGGTGACATCTGGTGGCAGTTTCCTTTTAATCTATAAAAGAGCTCCCCCTGGTGTTGACATCAATAAGCAAGGATTAGACATTATGGTATACGGCGGTGTAAAGGCAGTTCTTACTATGGGGGTCCTCATTTACACCAGCCCCTATAATGTCACATGACTGACCTGAGATACGGGGGGGATGCTGTTGCGCTGTGCTCCATCTTCCATGGATGTAATTGTTCCGAGTTTATGGTTTAGTTACAGATCGCGGCAGGAGTGCGGCGCAGTTATCTAGTTCCAGGCTGCTGTTTTATGCCAGTCACAGCGAGTGCCTGCTGCTGCACATTGTACGCCAACAGGCGCCATGATGACAGTGCTGGCGAGGTATCACAGCCGTGTTTCCAAGGAGATGCCAGTGATGGGGCACCAAGGGTCAGGGGTCAACCGGAGCCAATTTATACAGTGCATCACATATATCACATCACTGCCAGACATGCAGGGACCGATGGAGCGGCCGTATTACTGCCATCTGTAACCAGAATCACAAGCGCCAATACTCTTATAGGCCAACAGGCAGGACAGCTGCTCTATGTATACCACTAACTGGGGGGGGGGGCCTTGTACCTGGCCATGAACCTGCTGACTCCACCAGAGGGAACGGGAGCTCAGGCACAACCATAGGGAGGGGACATCAGCTTAGGTTTGGGTTATCACCCGCCCCCTGTAATATTGTAGCCTCCTGGCACTGGTGCGCACCCCACTCTGCAGGTTGGTTGCTGGGCTGATGGTGATGGCCACTGGTTGGGTGGTCTCTTTCTGGAAGCTCTCCTGAAGTTCAGCATCGGCCAGGAGAGGTTGAGGTGGGTTCTCCAGGCTTGTATTGGAAGGGGCATGTTGGTTGGTGTTTCCAGTACCAGCACCGGCTCTGACTCGCTTTCACCATGTGGCAGCCAACTTGAAGCTTTCATTGGTGAGCAAAAAGTTGAATGTTCCTCCTCATCTCCTTAGTCCACGAAGCCCGGAGCCCGTCAGGGGGGGATGATTTCCTACCACCAGTGCCCTGCAGACCCCATCCGATTCCCTTGGACACCCCACCCAGGACCCCTCTGCTCTCTCTGGGGGGTGTCATAGCACCTATCATCTGCAGCATGGAATGAGGTGTAACAGCAGAGACCCCATGGTGGTGCCCTCTCCAAACCTTCCTCGGGGCTCTCCTCTTTGGAGCTTTAACCAGAGACATCATGGAGGAGGCCTGGACATACCATGTGCTGTGGCTTTCCAGATATTGTCCCGCAGTGACAGAACCTGGAGCTTCAACATTGTGTTCTCCTGTTACTGGAAATGGGTCAAATGTTCTTTCTGCTGTACAAATGTGTCGGGCAAAGTGTGGGACAAGATGGGCTAAATGAAGTTACACCAAATACTAGGAGAAGACATCACTATGAGAGGAATCATAAGAACTTTTCTAGTAAAATGCCCCCAGCTGTACCCAAGAGACCTCCAGAAGCCACGGCCCATGAGGAAAACGGGACTCCTAAGGAAAGCGGCGAAGAACTGGCACCAAGCCATGGGACAGGGCGGAGACACCTCAGGAGAGAAGCCACGAGCCGAGACCAGGCCATGAAGTAGGGGTCGAGACTTCAGAAATGTGGACAAGAACAAGTGTCAGACCACGAGGAAGGGGCATAAACTTATCTGTAATGTAGTCAGGGACCAGTAATAGACCAAGGCGGGGGAGCTGAGACTACTGAGAAATATGGCCAAGAACTGGTGTCAGACCATGTAACCTCCATCATATCCCCCTCCTCATAAATCCTGTGACCCTTGTACAAGCACCTCACATTATTATAGTAGTTATATTCCTGTACATAGGGGGCAGTATTATAGTAGTTATATTCTTGTACATAGGGGGTAGTATTATAGTAGTTATATCCCTGTACATAGGGGGCAGTATTATAGTAGTTATATTCTTGTACATATTACTTATCCTGTACTGATCCTGAGTTACATCCTGTATTATACTCCAGAGCTGCACTCACTATTCTGCTGCTGGTGCAGTCACTGTGTACATACATGACATTACTTATCCTGTACTGATCCTGAGTTACATCCTGTATTATACTCCTGAGCTGCACTCACTATTCTGCTGCTGGTGCAGTCACTGTGTACATACATGACATTACTTATCATGTACTGATCCTGAGTTACATCCTGTATTATACTGCAGAGCTGCACTCACTATTCTGCTGCTGGTGCAGTCACTGTGTACATACATGACATTACTTATCCTGTACTGATCCTGAGTTACATCCTGTATTATACCCCAGAGCTGCAAAGACAGGTTTCAGAAGCTTATTACAGCTGCAGTGCAAATCTCCCCCTCTGCCTTTTCTAAGTATTTGCATTACAATATAATTGTATGTTATAACTTACCTTGCACCCTGACAGAATCCTCTGTGTAGTCCCAGGGGGTTGGGCTTTGGTTTGGATGCATTTCAAAAAACAACATGTGCCTTGACTGTGTTACTCACTCCTCAGCTCTCAGCCCCCACCTTTGTGCTCCTGTACAGTTCCTCCACCTGCTCCTTCTCAGAGATCACAGCCTAGTGAGATTACATCAGTGGGGGAGGGAAAAGTTGTACAGGAGCACCTGCAGCTCAGACAATTCACATTTTGTTTTTTGAAATGCATCCAAACCAAAGCCCAACCCCTGTGACTACCCCAGGATTTTGTCAGGATGCAAGAGTAAGTTATAATACACAATTATACTGTAATGCAAATGCTTAGAAAAGGCAGATAGGCATTTTTGCACTGCGGGTGTCATGGGCTTTTACAATCTGTCTTTAATGAAAATGAGGTCTCTGGTGACAGGTTCCCTTTAAAGGTTTTTCAATAAAATCTTTTGTCGCATGAAAGTACATTTTTTCTACATTTTATGACATCATTTGGTACATCGACTTAAAAATACATGTAAAATAAGACAAAGATTCATCAGCAGCAGCTTGTTGACAGTTTTTGAGATATAACCGGGATCTCTTTAAACACAGTAATCTAAAGCAAACCAAGGGTAGGTACAAAAGAAACAAAAAAGGACGCTTTGTCTAAAGCAGAAGAATTTCGCCTACCTAATCGTTTTTAGTCTGCTAAAATTTATAGCGATAGAATCAACAATATTGTGAAACTAACTCAATGGAAAATACCCAAAAAAGCCATCAGTTTGCAGTCTAACTGCTAAATAGAGGAACAATTTTAAAAAATGCACCCACTGCAGCTTGTTGATAGGTTAGACTATGTAAAACTAACCAAATAGAAGCTATCAATGGGCCAAAAAGTGTTTTCAGGGATTTCCTCTACCTAAATGGCCTTCATTTTGTATTATAACTTCTAAACATAGGAAGCGATTTTATTATCAACTTTTGGGTGGTTTCCAAATTAAAACAAAACACCCTTTTAACAGAATAATGTAAAACAAACTAAGTGACAAAAAAGGTTGTAAGGGATAGGATCTACCTCAAGCACCATCATGTTATAGTTTTAATATTTAAAGGGGTTTCCCATAAAGGCAAGTTAGGCCCTATCCACGGGATGGCGCCTAACTTACTGATCAGTGGGGGTCTCAGTGCTGAGACCCCCGCAGATCGCGAGAACGAGGTGTCCGACTGACCCCACGCCGTTCCTCAGACTAATGGAGCAGACAGCTGCGCATGACCGTTCTGCTCCATTAATCTCTATGGAATTAATGGAGATCGCAGAGCGCAGCGCTCACTAATCTCCGTCAGCTCCATAGAGATTAATGGAGCAGAACGGTCATGCGCTGGCGTCTGCTCCATTAGTCTGAGGAGCGGCGAGGGGTCAGTCGAACACCTCGTTCTTGTGATCAGCATTGAGACCCCCACTGATCAGTAAGTTAGGCGCCATCTCGTGGATCGGGCCTAACTTGCCTTCGTGGGAAAACCCCTTTAAAGGGAACCTGTCAGTTAAACTAATGCACACTAACTACACTCCTATTATACAGCAGTATTATACAGTAGTACAACGATCCTAATATTGTTATTCCCCATGCCTGGAATGTTCCACAGTCCGTTTGTAAGTTTGGCCATCTATGGATATTCATGTTCTTCTAGCTCAGCCACGCCTCCAGCTTCCTGATTAACAAGGGGCGTGCTTTCCTTTCAGCTGAGTAAACTCAGCTCCACTACATCATTTACGTGCTGGTGATAACTGAAGAGAATTCCTGAGTGAGGGTTGAATGGAGAGAAATCAGCTCACTCCTCCCTCAAGAATTCTCTCTCGTGATGGAAACTGGAGACACGACTGAGCAGTAAGGACATGAATCTGCTGGAGCACGCCCGGAGGAATCACAATGATCAGACTCACATGGGGTCATTCACTGATGGGGAGTCAACTTTACAAACAGACTGCGGAACTTTTCAGGCATGGTGAGAGGCAATATAAGGATAATTGTATTTCTGTGTAATAGCAGTTTTCAGATATGTTTATTTAGTAAGGGTTAGTTTAAGTTCAGGTTCCCTATAATAGAACAGTGGAGTTTTGACCATTTTGATTCTCACAGCGCCCCCTATCATCATTTTTTAAAGCTACATATAAATTGTCATATTCCGTGCATGGCATATTCCGCTCACTATATAGGGAGCTGAGCGCGCTGATGCGGTTTTTATACATCTTCGACGCTGAGCTCCGAGATTTTTACAATTCTCTTTTTAAATTTTATGAGATTCAGGCTGGTATTAAACGCGATCTGAGCCGACGCTGACAGTCAGGGCTCAATTAAAAGATTTGTTCTGAATGATGCAATTATAAACAGCGTCCTCGAGAGATGGCCGCCCACCGCGGTGTTGTCTGTAGTTAGAGAGAAATTCCACCCGTAGACTAAATTCACACAGCACAATCTGATCTGTGATGAGCTTAACCCCAGCGGGATGGAAGGGGACGGGGGGATTGTTATGGGCCACTCGAGGCGGGTGCCGGGTCCCTTCCCATAATCAAAATTTAAGAATGAATAACACCCCCTAATATCTATCTATCTCATATCTATCTATCTATCTCATATCTATCTCATATCTATCTATCTCATATCTATCTATCTCATATCTATCTATCTATCTATCTATCTATCTATCTATCTATCTCATATCTATCTCATATCTATCTCATATCTATCTATCTCCTATCTATCTATCTATCTCCTATCTATCTATCTATCTATCTCATATCTATCTATCTCATATCTATCTCATATCTATCTCATATATATCTATCTCATATCTATCTCATATCTATCTATCTATCTCATATATATCTATCTATCTCATATCTATCTATCTCATATCTATCTATCTCCTATCTATCTATCTCCTATCTATCTATCTATCTCCTATCTATCTATCTATCTCCTATCTATCTATCTATCTATCTATCTATCTATCTATCTCTTTATCTCCTATCTATCTATCTATCTATCTATCTATCTATCTATCTCTTTATCTCATATCTATCTATCTATCTATCTATCTATCTATCTATCTATATCTCTCCCATTTTGCTTTGTAGAAGTGGTTGGGGTCCAGTGTTGGGGTCCAGCAGCGTTCAGTTGGACCTTGGTTATTTTGGGTAATGGGTGGAGCTGACCCCTCTCTTTATCTCTTGCAGTCCCCCCTTATATTCAGCCATTTGAGTCCCAAAGATTTTCCATTGGGCAGCGAGTCTTCATCCCGTGTGTGGTGGTCTCGGGGGATCTGCCCATCACCATCACTTGGCAGAAGGACGGGAGGCCGATCCCAGCGAGTCTCGGAGTGACCATTGACAACATTGACTTTACCAGCTCCTTACGGATTTCCAATCTGTCACTGATGCACAACGGGAATTATACCTGCATCGCCCGGAACGACGCGGCCGCTGTGGAGCACCAAAGCCAGTTAATCGTCAGAGGTAAATGTCTGGGGTGGATTTACATCCTAGACACCCACCTGGAATTCAAGAAACCTATAGGGTCATACTACTAACCAAAAATCCCAAAACACAAGCTAAAAATTTTTTTAGCATGACTCCCACGTGATTCCTTCAGCCTCCTCTAGGGGGAGCTTAACGAATCGGATGAGGTGCATTTCTAGCCATATACTTTCATATACATTTAGCTCCCCCTAGTGGAGACTGCATGCAGTTACAATTCATTTATTAATTTAAAGGGGTTGTCTTACTTCATAAAAAAAAAACTTCCTGTAGAAACGTGAAAAAAATCTAAATATAAAAACCTAACCTAAACATAACATGCAGATTTCTTTTATTCTTCTTTCCACTTCAACCAGGCAAGGTAAATGCTTACCTTGACCCCGTAACCTCGCCGGTCTCTACTTCCTGGTCCACAGGAAACAATTGTTCGGCCAATCACTGGCTGAGGGGGTTTAAAGCTTTAACCAGTGATTGGCTGAACTGATGATTCCAGGGTGGTCCTAATTTTCATAAATTTTTTACAGGACAGATGGTAAGGGGTTTATTTCAGATGAGACAACCCTTTTAATTTTTTTGGGTGGTTCCCCCAATAACCTCTGCTAAGGATCATCTCTAAGCCGGAGCGGTTAACTAGTGCGTCTCTATCTGGAGGACCTTCCCTAATCCCACATTAAACACACAACATACTGACTATAGAGGACATTGTAATACTTTGATAGGCCTGCGGGGGCACTGCAGGGAAACAGCTGATCACTGGAAATCCCAATAGGAGAAGACTTTGTGGCCACGTAGGAATATTCATGGATAGAGAACATATGTTTTAAGATTATATTACCCCAGAATTGGTACAATATACTGTAATACTGTGAATCCAGGACCATTTCACAAAATCTTGGTTGCTTGTTTGGCATAGGGCTGGGTCTTCAGGATTTAGGGTTAGGGGACTGTACCAGAATACATTGCAATATGTAGATCCCAGTGACCCTGATGATTTTGGTTCTGGGCAGCTCCATATTGTCCGTGCTGAATGCAGTGTTACAGGAAGAGGTGGTGTTACCAGGGACACACAGCGCAGGAGGAATATTGTGATATTTTTCCCCATTTTCCGCACTTTTACGGCAGATTCGATATCTTTCCATTCAGTCAGATGTGTCGGCTGTGTTTTCTTCCTGAGGGTAGGCAGAGGTCACAGCTAAGCCCAGAGGAGCCGGCAGCCATCATGAAAATGAGAGCAGTTGCTAAGGGAACGGCCAACCTTATCCGCTGCCTCTCCTGCCGCAGCCTCACCCCGACTGATGCCGCATTCACCTCACGTCTACACCAGCTCCTGCTATGTGTGGCTGAGAGATGGCCGACAGCACCCGGACACAGCTTATCTCATGTCACACACATGTAGCAGGGATATTTAGTGTTACTTTATTATTGTAGGACCAGAGGTCCCAGCATGTCCATCACACATCACACACCTCACATCTACCAACCTATCACCAGTCCTTCACACCATGGGAGGACCAGACCAATCACTACTCATAGCAACATAACTAGTGAAGCAAATATCACTACAAAAGGTGTAATACTAAATATATTATACAATACAGTGTTAATACTAATATAATAACTACTATAATACTGCCCCCTATGTACAGGAATATAACTACTATAATACTACCCCCTATGTACAGGAATATATCTACTATAATACTGCCCCCTATGTACAGGAATATAACTACTATAATACTGTCCCCTATGTACAAGAATATAGCTACTATAATACTGCCCCCTGTGTACAAGAATATAACTACTATAATACTGCCCCCTGTGTACAAGAATATAACTACTATAATACTGCCCCCTATGTACAAGAATAGCGTAGTGAGGACACCCCAACCCAATAACTTGGCGACACTTCCAATCCTGAAATATAAAACCGTATTTCACAGTCCTGCGGCTACTAACAACATACACAAAAGATGTGATTAAAGAGCTTTCAAAGGGACAATACATAATACTGTTTGCAAAGAGGAAAGAGACAGCGTGTCAATCAAACATGCTCCAGTGCAACTTGAAAATATAGATCAATATTACCCACAGTACGGATGCTACTAACAACACACAACTCTTGTACAAAACTTCTCCAGGGGACATTATCAAACTGTCGGAAGAGAACTAAAGCACCAGCAGAAGAGGACACTCCTCAGTACACTTAGAGAAGCTATCATCCCAAGATTACCAAAATCAACGTCATAATCCAGCTTCTACTAACAGGAATAAGTACACAGCAATAGATAACACTGTCTGCATAGAGCCAAGAGAACAGCTGTGTGAGGACACACCCCAGTACACTATACTGTTTGCAAAGAGGAAAGAGCACAGCAGAGTCCTCACACAGGAGCCACGTACATTAGAGAAGTCAATCCTGGAATACAAATACAAATTTCATAATCCACCTTCTACTAACAGGTATAAGTGGACAGCTTTTAAAGGAAATAGTAACACTGACGCAGAGAACAGAACCAGAGCCATCGTGTTAGGACATGACCCAGTTGCACTGGGAGGAGCTACAATTCTGTTACAAACCCTTATTTCACAGTCCTGTGTACTAAACATACACAACGGGCTGACTACACAACGCCAGGGGCAATTCAATGCACAGAACACAGCAGTGTGAGGACTGCCCCAGTACACTTGGGAAGAGAAGCTTACAATATGAATTAAAAACCTATGTCAAGTCCTGTTTGTACTAACATACACAAAGGGCTGTACTACACATCCCTTCCAGGGCGGAAATTCAATGACAGAACAAGCAGTGTGAGGTCCCTCGCGGGATGTCTTCTTTAACATGTTACTAAATGTAACAAATTGAAAATTCTGAAGCGTTACATGTGATAGATTGTGTTTTCGTGTTGTTTTTGGACAGGATGATTGAGCCCGGAGCGGGAGCTGCGCAATCCTGTGCTCTCCGGATAATTGCCTATATAACGACTATAATCTGGCAGAGAAGAAAATCATTGGCAGAAAAACGTACATTTGTAAAGTAGGCAGAAAGCGCCGCCCTGGTATATTAACCCGCACTTAATGGACTGTGTCAGGGGGGGGAGGGGCGCTGCGTCAGAGAAGGAGGGGTAGTGCGCTATGAGATGACATCATCATACAGACCACCCACGGATTCATCACAAATTACACAGCATATCTAGCACAAGTTCTATGAAATTAAAGCATTAAAAGGGGATGCGAGATGTTCGTACAAGAGCGGCTCTCAGTCAATACTTCATCACGTTCAGGGGAAGTCCATCAAAAGCTCAATCACTTGATAAACAGGGACATTACTAAGATCCAGGCACCAGGACTGTGTATCTGCTGTAATGCGGCGGTCTGTAGTCTGTATTGCAGTATCCCGTCCTGGTTCCTGCTTTAACCAGAGAGGTCTGATCTGTTAGTTTGGAGTGGTGACGATCAGGGGTTTTGTAATTATTGGTATGGTCTTGGGTCTTGGTCTGTATCAAGAGTCTGATAGAAGGATCCGATTAGCCTCTGGATTTGGTTCGGGAGGCAAGACGTAGGGTCTGTATTTATTGTGTATGGTCTTGGGTCTGGGTGTATCAAGGAGTTGATAGACGGATACGATTTAGTCTGTTTTTGGTCGAGAGGGCAAGACGTAGGGTCTTGTATTATTTGTATGGTCGTGGGGTCTGTGTATAAATGGAATCGGTTTTTCGGTCTTGCATTTTTGTGGAGGGTCAGATGTAGGTCTTTATGTATTTTTGTATGGTCTTTGGGTCGGTTTATCAATGAGTCTGATACAACGGATCCATTAGTCTGTATTTGGTAGGAGGGCCCAGATGTGGGGTCTGCATTTATTTTGATGGTATAGGGTCTGGTTGTATCAAGGCGTTGATAGAAGGATACGATTTAGCTCGGTATTTGGTAGGAGGGCAAGACGTAGCGGTCTGATTATTTGTTGGTCTAGGGTCTGGGTGTATCAAGAGACTGATTAGAAGGATCTATTTAGCCTCTGTATTGTCCGGAGAGGCCCGACGTAGGGTCTGTATTTATTTTTATGGTATTGGGTCTCTTGTATCACTGGATCCGGTTAGGCTGCATTTTGGCGGAGGGCCAGGATGTAGGGGTCTTATGTATTTTGAGGGTTTGGTCTGGTTGTAGTCAATGAGTCTGATACAAGGATCGATCTAGCTCTTTATTTGGGTCGCGAGGCCAGATGTGGGGTCTGATTTATGATTGTATGGTCTAGGGGCTGGTGCATTCATGCATCTGACCTTGTTCTGTATTTGGTTGGAGGGCCGATGTAGGGTATGTATGTATTCGGTTTGATCCTGCTCTACTTGTAATGGAGATGGTCTAGCTTAGGGGTGTGTCCTATAGAACTGGGCGGGGCAATTCCTGCAATCCCGTTCCTACCACGAGGTGTAGTGGCCCCCTCAGAGTAGCAGTCAGCGTGCACCAGTTACAACAAGACCTGTAACCCCAGTTATCCAGGGCTAGGAAAAGCTGGGTGGGTACTCTAAGATGGCTATTGTTTCATCCATCTTTTCTGTGATCCTCCTGGTCTACTACAAAAATGGAGCAGGGGGTCGTCTTCTTCTATTCGACACATTGTCCAATGCAGGGCCGGTCCTGGGGTGATTCCAATATACAGTATATATATGGGTAATTTTTTGCAGTGCGCTGACAGGAACTGCAACAAATCCAAGGTTCGTTGGTTGTCTTCATGCATTCAGGGCCTCAGGAAACGTGGTGCCCTTTCCAGCAGCAGAAGGTTTTTTTTTGGCAACCGACTGACCGCATGCGGAACGAGGGGCTTACAGAGGACAATTGATCTTGAATATGCGAGGGAAATAGAATACTAAAATACACATTACTGCTAAGTAGAAATCATGTTTGCAGTTCTTACTTTTAACTGTGAGATACATGGACTTGCTGACGTCAGCTCCCACATCATTGCTGACCTTGCAGAGGTAGTATCCGCTATCCTCCTCCAGGATGTGCTTAATCAGTAAAGAACATTACTAAGGAGCTGGATGCGACCGTTCAGAGCGATGGGCTGGAACTGGGGGACACCGGCACCTGTAGGGGGGAGAGGAACACTTTATATACAACCCTATATACCACAGGAAAGTTATACACACACTTATGTTTCTGCTCTGTTGACATTCAGAGCTGCATTCACAATTCTGCCGGTATACGGTATACCAGAAACAAGGCATTGTGGGAGCTCAGACTGCAGGATACACAAGGCTGCCACTAGGGGGAGCGCAATTCTTACATTTATAAAACAAAAGTTTTATGAATAGGAAGATAGATAGATAGATAGATAATATGAGATAGATAGATAGATAGATAGATAGATAGATAGATATGAGATAGATAGGATAATAGATAGATAGATAGAAGAGAGACATGATTAGATAGATAGATAGCTAGATAGATCAGATAGATAGATAGGAGATAGATAGATGATAGATAGCTAGCTACTCTAGATAGCAGCTAAATAGTAGATAAATATGAGATAGGATAGATCTGAGATAGATGAAGCTAGATATGAGCTAGATAGAAGAGAGATAGATATGATACGGAGAGAGAATAGACTAGATAGAGAGATAGATAGGAGATAGATAGATAGATAGATAGAATGAGATAGATAGGAGATAGATGAGATAGATAGATCGGATCGCTAGATAGTAGATAGCTAGCATAGTAGATATGAGGTAGATAGGATGATAGATAGATATGAGAAGATGGCGATAGATAGATATGAGAAGATAGGAGATAGATAGATAGATATGAGATAGATAGATAGATAGTGATAGATAGAGATAGATAGTAGATCGCTAGATAGATAGATAGATAGATAGATAGATAATATAGATGTGGATAATTGTTCAGCTCCATCCATAATGAATTGCAGATTTAATTGTTAGAATTTTCCGCCCTGTGGTTATTTCTGGTCTCTCTTTATCGGGTTGATCACGGAGCAGTGTAATGAGCGCACGTGTCTGGTGATTAAGCTTTCCACTCAATTTCCTGAGGGAATGAATAAATTACAATGGAAGCAGCAGAAGAGACACTTCAGCCCGAGTTCCCAATGTTTGCATGACAATGACTCACAGCCAGACCACCACAGCAGCAGGACAGGGAATTAACACAGCGTAGTCCCAGGGCAATCTCCACATCTTACTGTGTCTATCAGTAAGATAGTAGTTGGGTCTTGGTGTTCCCGATACACAGCTCCAGAATATTCTGCATAGACATACAAGTGATGAAATAATCTTTGTCTGCAGCCACCACTAGGTGGAGCTCAGGAGATGACTGCATACTGTGCTCTCTCTAGTGGTGGCTGTATAATTTATAGAGAGCCTGTCACCCTGGCTTCAATGACAGGACTTTATATACAAAGAGGAAGAGACTGGTCAATCAGGATGAGCCGAAAGAAAGAAGCATCTCATGCCCTGTATCTGGACCCCCACGGCCATGTGTTGGGACTCCTTACTCTCCCTGTGACCGGACTACTTTCCCTCCCCTGCCTGTGCCCGGACTCCTTCCTTCTCCCTTGTGCCCGGATCCTTTACTCTACCCATGTGCACGAATCTTCCTCCCCTGTTCAGGATCCTTTCCTCTACCCTGTGCCCGGATCCTTTCTTCTCCCCTCGTGAAGGGACTCCTTTCCTCCTCCCCTGTGTCCGGACTCCTTTCTGACTCCCCTGTGCCCGGAATCCTTTCTCTACACGGTGACCGGTATCTTTACTCCCCTGTGACAGGATCCTTTCTTATTCCCTGGCCAGGACAACTCTTTCCTATCCCCTGTGCGCCCGGACTCTTTCCTCTCCCTGTGGCCGGCTCCTTCCTCTCCCCTGTGCACGGACTCCTTTCTATCCCTCGGCCCGGACTCCTTTTACTATCCCCTGTGCCCGGTTATCCTTTCCTCATCCCCTGTGACCGGCTCCCTGTCCTCTCCCCCGTGACCGGTACTCTTTCTCTCCCTGTGCCGGCCTCCTTTCACTCCCATGTGCACGGACTCTCCTTTCCTCACCCTGCTGGCCCGGGCTCCTTACTCTTCCTGTGCCGGGATCTTCCTTCCCTGTTGCACTGGTCCTTTCCTATCCCCTGTGCCAGAATCATTCCTCTCCCTGTGCCCGGGACTCTTTCTTCGCCCTGTTGCCCGAAAACTCCTTTCTTCTCCCCCTGTGCCCGGACTCCTTTCTTTCCCCTGTGCCCACCCCGGACTTCCTTTATTCTCCCCTGTGCCCGGACTCCTTTCTTCTCCCCTGTGCCGGACATCCTTTCTCTCCCCTGTGCCAGGACTCCTTCTTCTCACCATGTGGCCCGGACTCCCTTCTTCTCCCTGTTGCCCGGACTCCTCTTCTCCCCTGTGCCCGACTCCTTTCTTCTCCCCTGTGACCGGGACCCCTTCTTCTCCCCTGCGACGGACTCCTTCCTCTCCCTGCGCCGGACGCCTTTCCTTCCCCTGCGCCCGGACTCCGTTCCTATACAAGCGCCCGGAATCCTTTCTCTATCCCTGCGACCGGACTACTTTCCTATCCCAACTGTGACCGGACTCCTTTCCTCTCACCTGTTCCCGACTCCTTTACTCTCCCCTGTGCCGACACCTTCCTCTCCCAGGTTTGCCCGGACTCCTTCCTCTTCCCTGTGCCCCGGACTCCTTTCCTTCTGTGCCGGACTCTTTCCTCTTCCCGTGAATAGAACTCCTTTCTCCCCTGTGCCCGGAAATCTTTCCTCTCCAGTGTACGCGACTCATTTCCGCTCCCAATGTGCACGGACTCTTTCCTCTCCCCTGCGCCCGGACTCCTTTTCCTTCTCCTTTGCCCGGACTCTTTCCTCTCCCTGTGCCAGGGACTTACTTTCCCTCCACTGTGCCCGGATCCTTTCCTCTTCTCATGTGCCCGGACTTTTCTCTACACTGTTCCCGGACTCCTGTCCTCTCCCCTGTGCCCGGACTCCTTTCCTCTCCTGTGTCCGGACTCCTTCCTCTCCACCCTGGCCCAGGACTCCTTTCCTATCCCTGGGCCGGATCCTTTCCTCTCCCTGTGCACGGACTCTTTCCTTCCCATGTGCCAGGACTCTTTCTCTCCTGTGCCCGGGGGACTCCTTTCCTTCCTGTGCCCGGGGACTCCTTCTTTCCACCTGCGCCGGACTACTTTCATCTCCCTGTGCCCCGGACTCCTTTCTCTCCACTGTGCCCGGAATCCTTTCCCGCCGGTGCCCGAAATCATTCCTCTCCCTGTGCACGACTCCTTTCCTCTCCCGGGCGGACTCCTTTCTTCTCCCCTGCGCCCGGAATCCTTTCCTCTCCCCTGCGCCCGGGACTCCTTTCCTCGACCCTGGCGGCCCAGGACTCCTTTCCTCTCCAATGCGCCCGAGACTCTTCCTCCCCCCTGTTCCGGCCCTCCGTCTTCTCCACTGTGCACGGACTCCTTTCTTCCCCGTTGCCCGGACTCCTTTTCTCTCCCTGGAGGCCGGACTCCTTTCTTCTCCCCTGCGCCCGGACTTCCGTTTCCTCTCCTGCGCCGGACTCACTTTCCTCTCCCCTGCCGCAGGATCCTTTCCTCTCCCATCGCGCCCCCGGCACTCCTTCCTTCCCCTGTTCCCGGACTCCTTCCCTCCCCCTGTCCCGGACTCCTTTCCTCTCCCATGATTGACGGACACCTTCCTCTTTCCCCCCTGGGCCAGGACTCCTTTCCTTTCCCTGTGCCGGACTCCTTCCTTTCCATGTTGCCCGGATTACTTTCCTTCCCTGTGCCCGGACTCCTTTCCTCGTCCCAGTGTCCGGACTCCTTTCATCTACATGTGCCGGACATCTTTAATTCCGCCTGCGCCGGACTCCTTTAATCTTCCCTGTGCCCGGACTCCTTTTCTCTACACTGTGCGAGGACGACCTCTCTCTCCCCTGTGCCCGGATCCTTCCTCTTCCCTGTGCCCGGGACTTCTGTTCACTATCCCCTGTGTCAGCGAATCCTTACCTCTCCCCTGTGACCGGACTCTTTCCTATCCAGTGTACGGACTCATTTCTCTCCCCGTGCTCGGACTCCTCTTCCTCTCCCTGTGCCCCGGACTCCTCTCTCTCCCTGTGCCCGTTCTACTTTCCTCTCACCGTGCCCGGTTCGGATTTCATCTTCCCTGTGCCCGGGAATTCCTTTATTCTCCCCGTGCCCGGACCTTCCTCTCCCCTGTTTGCCCGGACTCCTTTTACTCTCCCCGTGACGGGACTCCTTTCCTCTCCCTGTGCCCGGACTCCTTTCTCTCCCCGTGCCGGACTCCTTTCTCTCCCCTGTGCACGGACTCCTTTCTCTCCCCTGGCCCGGACTCCTTTCTCTCTACCACTGTGCCGTGAATATTTCCTGCCCCTGTGCCCGGGATCTTCCTTATGCTACTTCTTCCCTGTGCCCACTTCTCTCCGCCGATTTCCTTCCTTCCCTGTGCCCTGAAGTCCTTCACTTTCCATGTCCTGTGACCGATCCATTTCCATCCCTCTGTGTCCTGGACTCCTTCCTCTCCCCGGTGCTGCCTGGACTCCTTTAGCTCCCAGTGCCCGGAATCCTTTCCTCTCATGGCCGGACTCCTTTCCTCTCCCTGGTGCCCGGACTCCGTTTCCTCTCCATGTGTCCGGAATCCTTTCTTCTCCCCTGTGCCCGGACTCCTTTCCTTCCCATGGCCCGGACTCCTTCCTCTCCCTGTGACGGTTCGTCCCCTGTGCATCGTACTCTTCCCTGGCCTGGCTTTCTTCTCCCTGTGCTACGACTTCCTCTCCCCCATGCCATGACTCTTTTCCCTGTGCCAGGATTCCTTTCACTCCCTGGCCCGGACTCCTTTCCTCTCCCTGTGCCGAGACTCCTTTCTCTCATCGTGCCCGGACTTTTTTATCCCATGTGCCGGATCATTTCTCTCCCCTGTGCCGGAATCCTTTACTCCTGTGGCAGGACTCTCTTTTCTTCCCTGTGCCAGGACTCCTTCTAATCTTCCCTGTGCCCGGACTCTCTTTCTATGTTCGGAGACTCATCCCTGTGCCCGGACTCCTTCATCTACCATCCGGACTCCTTCTCTCCCCTGCCGGTTGCCACGGGACTCCTTTCTCTCCCATCCGTGTCCCGGGGGGGGGGCTGGGGGAACTCCTTACTTTCCACTACCACCTTCCACCCCCCTCCCATGACCCCCTCCCCCCCCCCCCCCATTTCCCCTTGTGCCAAGACTCTTTCTCTCTCCCATGGGTCGGACTCCGTGTCCTCTTCCCCTGTGCCCGGACTCCTTTTCACTCTCCCATGTGTCCCGGGACTACTTTCTCCTCACAATGTGCATCTCTCCCTCCTCTCCCTGTTCACGGACTCCTTTCCTGCTCTATCTGTTCCCGGACTCCTCCCATGCCTTTCCTTTCCCAGGAGCCAGACTCAAAACCTCCATGGCCATTGTTAGGGACTCCTTACTCTCACCATGCCTGGACTCCCATACTCTTAGGCTCTAGGAAATGTGTGGGATCTAAGCCGCATGTTTATTTAGCCTATTGACAGGTTCCCTTTAAAGGACATCTACCACCAGGATGAAGGACTGTAAACCAAGCACACAGGAATACTGGTGTGTGCCCCCATTAGCAGAATATTGCTCTCTTAAAGTTCTTATGCCCTTGTTTTAAGAAAAAAAAGGCTTTTAAGTTAGCAAACTGAGCCTAAGAGGCTCCCGGCTCCTTATCGTGCAATTAAGCGGGAAACCTCAGACTCACTTGCAATAATTGCTAAAGCCTTTTTCTTCTTAAAAAAACGAGGGCATAAGAAATCTTAAAGTAGAACAGATCCTGGGTAGGGGGCACACACCAGTATGTCAGTGCTGGTTTACAGTCTTTCATCCTGGTGGTAGATGTCTTTTAAGTTATGTCTATGCAGGGATTGTGAACATCGTTATCGGCCAACCAAAAAGAAGAAAAAAACATTCACCCAGCGACAAAATCTCAGCCCCGAGGGCTTCCGCCATGGTAGGGGAATGCACCAGCGATAGGTCTGATGGGTAACATGTAGCATGGCCATTACCTTTAGAGTCTTCCACACGATGGTAGGCACAGGGTAACCCTCTGCCAGAGCAGTTCAGTATCACAGCCTTCCGGAAGATGCATCCGGTCAGTGGGCTGGACCACAAATCAGGAGGACTTGGATGCTTGTAGAAATAGTAACGACTATATGTTTTCATCAAATATAATGTCTGTTACGAAAAAGAGGATAAATATCATTTTAACCCCAATGTGCCTATGAGTCAGGGTGCTGAGAGTTGTTAGTATTATAAAAGTAGTCATTTGAAAGTTTGTACTCGCGACAGCCAATTGTAATCTACATATTGGCAGTAGAGGGAGCTCAGTGCAAATGTAAACTGGTGGTTCATATCGTGTAAGACAACAGCAGCATGAAAATAACCGCAAGTACAGTGCAAAATAAAGCCGCCATATATCACAGGGACAGGAAAAATACCCCCCGCACAATCAGTCACACAATTTCCAATTAGAAATTCAAAAACAACGAGCATAATATAGTAGATATATTCTGTAATGGGGGCAGGATTATACTAGTGTATTTGTACATAGGGGGCAGTATTATAGAGCATATCTGTACATAGGGGGCAGTATTACGTAGTTATATATCTGTACTAGGGGGCAGTAGTATAGTAGTATATTTTGTAATAGGGGCAGTATTATAGTAGTAATGTCTTGTACATAGGGGGGCAGTATATGTAGTTATATTCTTGTACATAGGTGGGCAGTATTATACCTAGTTATATAGTGTTACATAGGGGGCAGCTATATAGTAGTATATTCTTGTAATAGGGGGCAGTATTATAGTAGTTATCGTCCTGTACATAGGGGCAGTATTATAGTAGTTATATTCCTTGTAAATAGGGGGCAGTTTATAGTAGTTATATTTGTACATAGGGGCAGTATTATAGTAGTTATATTTCTTGTACAGAGGGGGCAGTATTAGTAGAGTTAGTTATTCTTATGTTCATGGGGCAGTATTATAGTAGTTATATCTTGTACATAGGGGGCAGTATTTAGTAGTATATTCTGTACATGGGGCAGTATTATCACGTAGATAGCTATGTTACATAGGGGGCGTATTATAGTAGTTATATTCATTGTACATAGGGGGCAAGTATTATAGTAGTTATATTCTATGACATAGGGGGCAGTATTATAGTAGTTAGATCTTGTAATAGGGGCAGTATATAGGAGTTATAGTATTGTACATAGGAGGCAGTATCTTAGTAGTTTATATATTCTTGTAAATAGGGGCGTATTATAGTAGTATTTCTTGTACATTAGGGGGCAGTATTAGAGTAGTTATTCTCTGTACATAGGGGGCGTATTATAGTAGTGTTATTCTTGTACATAGGGGGTAGTATTATAGTAGTTTATTCCTGGACATAGGGGCAGTATTATAGTAGGTATGATTCTTGTACATATGGTGGTAGTAGTATAGTAGTTATAGTCTTGTACATAGGGGGAAGGTATTATAGTAGGTATCTGTGTACATGGGGGCAGTATTATAGTAGTTATATTCTGACATCGGGGGCAGTATTATAGTAGTTATATTGTACCTAGGGGGCGAGTATCCGTTATATTCCTTACAATAGGGGACAGTATTATGGTAGTTCTTCCTGTAATAGGAGGCAGTATATAGTAGTTATAGTCTTGTACAAGGATGCAGTACTATAGTAGTTATATTCTTTGTACATAAGTTGGGCGTCTTCTAGTAGTTATATTCCTGTAACAAGGAGGGCAGTATTATACGTAGTCTATCTTGTACATGGGGGCCCAGTATGAAGTAGTTATAGTCTTTGTACAAGGTGAGGCAGTATTATAGTAGTTATTATAGTAGTATTAACACTGTATATTGCATACTATATTAGTATACTAAACCTTAATCGTGATTCACATCACTAGTTGTTATGTTTGCTCTGGTTAGTGAGTGGTACTGGTCCTCCCATGGTGTGAAGGCCTGGTGATAGGTTGGTAGATGTGAGGTGCCGGGTGATGGACCTGCGGACCTCTGGTCCTACAATAATAAAGGACCTCTTCATCCCGGCAAATGTGTGTGACTTAGATAAGCCTGTGTCCGGGTGCTGTCGGCCATCTCAGCACCACACATACCGCAGACTGGTGTAGACGTGAGGTGAACTGCGCATCAGTCGGTGAGTTGCGTGAGCGCAGGAGGCAGCGGTTAAGGTTTGGCCGTTGCCCTTAGCAACTGCTCTCATTTCAGATGGCTGCCGCTCTCTATGGGCTCTAACTGTGACCTCTGCCCTACCCTCAGGAAGAAAACAAAGCGCGCACATTGACCTGAAATGGAAAGATATCGAATTGCTGTAAAAGTGCGGAAAATGGAGGAAAATACGACAAAGATCTCCAATATCCTCGCGCTGTGTGTCCCTGGTAACACCACTTCAATGCAACCTCAATCACAGCACGGACAAGTATGGACTCCAGAACCAAAATCATCAGGGTCACTGATCTAGCATTTGCAATGTACTTCTGCGTACAGTTCCCCAAGACCTAATCCTGAAGACCCAGCCTCTTATGCCAAACAAAGGCAACCAGTTTGTGAAATTCCGTGATCACACTTGATACATGATTTTGCTACCACATAACTCCTGGTGGTTGCAAGTCTTACTTCAACATATGTTCTCTATCCAGGAATATTCCTAACTACGGATGACCACAAAGTCCCTTCTCCTATTGGGATTTCCGTGTCAGCTGTTCCCTTGACAGTGCCCCCAGCAGCCTATCAAAGTATTACAGCTCTAATGTCGTTGTTGTGTGTTAATGTGGGGTTAGGGGACGGTCCTCCATAGAGACGACTCACAAGTTAACCGTCTCCGGCGGCTTAGAGATAACCTTAGCAGAGGTTATAGGGGGAACCACCCAAAAAATAAAAGGTGTCTCATCAGTGAACCATCTGTCGCGTAAAAAAAAATGTATGAAAATTAGGACCACCTGGAATCAATCAGTTCAGCCAATCAACTGGTTTAAAACTTTAACCCCCTCAGCCCGTGATTGACCGAACAATTTTGTTCCCTGTGTGGGAATGGACCAGGAAGTAGAGTCCGGTCGAGGTTACGGTGTCAAGGAAGCATTTACTTTCCTGAGTTGAAGTGGGGGAAAGAAGATTAATAAAATCTGCATGTTAGTGTTTAGGTTAGGTTTTTTATGTATAAAAGAATTTTTAGATTTGTATTTTCTTTAAGGAAGTTTTTTTTAATTTAATTCTTTAATAATAAATGAATGTGTTGATAACATGCATGCAAGTCTCCAATCTGGGAGCTAAATGTATGTGAAAGTAATTAGCAGCTTAATAAACCTCATCCGATTCGTTAAGCTCCGCCCAGAGGAGGCTGAAGGAATCACGTGGGATATGAAAAAAATTTTTAGTCCTGTGTTTGGGATTTTTGGTTAGTAGTATGACCTATAGGTTCTTTGAATTACGGAGGGTGCTAGAGAGTAAATCCACCCCAACATTTACTCTGACGATGTAACGGCTTTGGTGGCTCCACAGCGCCGCGCGTTCCGGGCGATGCCAGGTATATGCCCATTGTGACTCACGCCTAAGATTGAAATCCGTAAGGAGCTGGTAAACGTCAATGTTGTCAACGGTCACTCTGATGTAGTTATGGGCACTATTGGAGAACTGTATGATGGGATTATGTGCACTGTATGATGGGATTATGAACACTGTATGATGTGTGGGGAATTGCTCTAGTAGTTGACTGGTAGCAGTGCAGGAAGCAGTGACACACGCAGGTTTAAAGTCCAATTTAAGTGTTTATTCACACTTGCAAAACAGAACACAACTTCAGCCTTGGCTTAGGCACATGCAAAAAACATTACAAAAGTAATTCCTGCCCGGCTAGGCGCTGTCTAATACATTTGACGGACCCTAGCTATCCGGGTACCAGGCTGCCTGGCACACGCTCTTGGCCAGCAGTAGTACAGGAGACCCTCAGTTACCTTTGCTGTGAGAATCCAATCTCGCTTTCAGCTCCTCAGGTAGAGGGTCGCAAAACCTGGAACCGGGTCTGCAGGCTGCAACTAAAGCAAATACACTGCATGAAAGTGATGTAATTTTTATGAAGCACCTCTGTTCTATGATTGAATATAATCCTGCTGCTGTTGTGTCACATACTAGTGTGCATGATGAATATTCTAGAGAGCCAAACAATATGGTGCAGCAGCTTCAAGATGAGATGAAGACTCTCAGGTTTGTGTATGAGGGTGAAATAGCGGACTGGAAATGGCAATTTGAGGCGTCTGATAAAGAAAATGTGAAATTAAAGAAAGATTTGACTCCATAAGACGTTCATGCTGCAGGAATGGTAAAAATGTGGCGCTGGGTTTGCCTGGAATGGACTGGAGTTTGATGAGATGAAATGCTCTCTGTCTAGTAAAGTTGTACATAGTGTGGAGCAAAAGCAAGTGCTGGAGATGCAATTGCAGAATTTAAAGGTGCAGCGTCTCCAAGATGACCGAACTAAATGTGCTAAAAGTGAGCAAAGTGAGTTTTTGCAAAATCAGTTGGAGATTCAAGATACAAAGTATAAAAACCTTGCAGCTGAATTGATTGATAAGGAGAATGAAGTTGCACACTTGAGGAAAACAATGGGGCAGATTTACTTACCCGGTCCGTTCGCGATCCAGCAGCGCGTTCTCTGCGCTGGATGCGGGTCCGGCCGGGATTCACTAAGGTAGTTCCTCCGCCGTCCACCAGGTGACGCTGCAGTGCTGAAGTTCCCCGGAAGCGCGCTGGAATGCCCCGAAATTCACCGGCCTATACCTGGTGAAGGTAAGTGTAATTTTCGCGACACATTTTTTTTCTTAAATGCGGCGGTTTTTCCGAATCCGTCGGGTTTTCGTTCGGCCACGCCCCCCGATTTCCGTCGCGTGCATGCCAGCGCCGATGCGCCACAATCCGATCGCGTGCGCTAAAATATCGGGGCAATTCAGGGACAATCGGCGCAAATCGGAAATATTCGGGTAACACGTCGGGAAAACGCGAATCGGGCCCTTAGTAAATGACCCCCAATGTCCTTACTTTGGACAGACCACCTGTCTGTCTCCAACCGGTCCCAAACCTCCTGCTGACTGCAGGACACACAGCACTGGCTTGCTGTGAGCTCTCCCTCTGGAGTTGGCCAGCGATGGGAATGGTCAAGGTCCTTTTCAACCCTGGTTGTGAGTCGCTCTCCAGCGCCCCCTAGGTTCACACTCTTACAGATGATATTATGGACACTATAATGTAGTATTTGGAGCACTGTATGATAGGATTATGGGCACTGTATGATGAGATTATGGACACTATAATGTAGTATTTGGATCACTGTATAATGGGATTATGGGCACTATATGATGGGATTATGAGAACTGTATAATGGGATTATTTGCACTATATGGTGGTATTTGAAGCACTGTATTATGGGATTATGAGAACTGTATGATCGGATTATGTGCACCATATAGTGGTATTTGGAACACTATATGGTGTGATAATATGGTGGTATTTTGGGGCACTGTATGGTGGGATTATGAGAACTGTATGATTGGATTATGAGAATTTATTATGGACTTCCACAGACCCCCCCAACTCATTTTTTTTAAAGTTTTCAATTCTTTAAAGTTTACATTTTTTCCATCAGGCCCCAAAAAAGCACCTCCAGAATGGAATAATCCGAGGTTACCAGATCGGCTTCCGGGAGTACAGCACCGGAGGCAACTACCAGTTCAATATCATCACAGTGGACACCACCGGGGACAGCGAGGTCTACACCCTGGATAATCTGAAGAAGTTCACCCAGTACGGCGTGGTCGTGCAGGCGTCTAACCGGGCCGGGACAGGGCCGTCGTCTCAGGAAATCATCACCACCACGCTAGAGGATGGTAGGGTCCAGTGCCGTGTGTGTGGATTTAAGTGAATCCAACCATTTAGTGGCTGCAAATTTCTACAGAAATTGTGAATTGTTCTTGTGTTCCCTGCAGAAATTTGGACCAACCCTTAGATTGGTTGCCCTATATAGACATATAGCACATATTTTTTGATGGGGGACCATTTAACTGATGTCTTGTCATTGCAGTACCCAGCCGCCCCCCGGAGAATGTCCAGGCAGCTGCAACTTCACCAGAGACAATTACCATCTCTTGGTCGACCCCTTCCAAAGAAGCCCTTAACGGCATCCTCCAGGGGTTCAGGGTTATCTTCTGGGCAAATCTTCTAGACGGAGGTAAGAGGGGAAACATGATTGTAATTTGGGCGGATATTCTGATACAGAGCTCTAAATCCCCTGCACAGAATTCTCAGTATCTGTAGTCACCACTAGAGGGAGCCAAAGAGCTTTCTGCAGACAGTGTACTCATAGAAGTCAATGCTGTACAATGCAGTGCAGTCCCTGAGCTCCCTCTAGTGTCAGATCCTGGTAGTGAGAGAGTCATCATATACCATCATTACCTGTTGATCCGGAGTTCTTTATCATTAAACCCAGAATGTTTCAGCAGAACGCAGACTTCGATAAAGGGAAACAGTCGGCGGGTGTGACCCTTTAGTCTGCAGCCAATGTTAGGTATTGTCCCTGGAATCAGACCTTGGAGTGTGTTGTTAGTAGCAGCAGCAGTGTCATATAAGAATATATATTCCAGGATTGTAACTTCTGCAAGTTTACTGGCGGCGTGTCCTCACACTTCTGTGCTCTCTGCAGATAGTGTTAGGTATTATCCCTGGAAAGATGTGTAATCAGACCTTTGTGTTTGTTGTTAATAGCAGCAGGACTGTGATGTATGGATTTATATTCCAGGATTCTTGGGAAGTGTCCTCACACTGCTGTGCTCTGGTTGAACTGCTCGGCATGGCCCTACCCTCTGCAAAGAGTAAAAGTGGTAGCAGATTACTGCTGGATACTGCTGGGCTTTAAAACAGCTTAATGCAGAGAGCACAGCAGTGTGAGGATACATTCTCAATGCAACCCTGTAATATAAATCCATATTTCACAGTCCTGCTGCTACTAACAAAAGTTTCAGATTGTACAGATTTGGTGTGGGCTCTATTATAGTTAATGGGGTGTATAGAGACACTTGCATTAGGCTTTGCTCAATGCCAATAGATATCCCCATACGTGGGCAGCTCTCTGACAGGACTGAGCACCACTGCAATACCAGCCATGTACAGAAGCGGCGCTGTTTTTAAAAAAAATGCATTAAAATGATCAGATAATGCATCCATCTACAGTTCATCCCACACTAAGGATCCCCTGTAACCTCTAGAGCAATACAGGGGAGGGGGTCCCCAATTATCAGAATCTGTCACCTTATTGTATCTTCTTCTTTCAGAACTTGGTGAAATTAAAAATGTGACCACGACACAACCGTTACTGGAGCTGGACGGGCTGGAAAAGTACACCAACTACAGCATCCAGGTGCTGGCCTTCACCCGCGCCGGGGACGGGGTCCGCAGCGAGCAGATATTTGTCAGAACCAAAGAGGACGGTAAGATAAACAAAACCATAGGGTCCTAAAGGAACCAAGCCATGGGGTCCTAAAGGAACAAAGCCATGGGGTCCTAAAGGAACAAAGCCATGGGGTCCTAGAGAAACCAGGCCATGGGGTCCTAGAAATTAATTAAGTATGAGGGCGGAGCATAGGAATAATTAATTTTGAGGGGCAGATAGGAAATAAGTAATATATGAGGGCAGCACAGGAAATAATTAATATGAGGGCCACCACAGTCTAGTAAAAATTTTTAAAAGGGGGGGGAGCTATTCAATAAATTAATGGATGAGGGAGTCCCAGTATATTTACTAATTAAATAGCCCAGAATTAATTAAATGGGCCAATTATAAAATATTTAATATATGCAGCAACCCCTTGTGAACTAGTAATTGAGGGGTACGTGATTATGTTGCGGTCACATGTACCGACTGATTATTTTTAACTTAGTCCGGCACTCCAACGGTTCTGAGGGGGGAGTGAAACGGCCCCCCCTATGTAAAAAGGTTGAGGGGACCCCTGATAACAGCATTGAGTGGGGGTGGGCCGACTCTTGGGTTTACTGTGGGATTGTCATAGTGTTTCAATACAAATAAATATGTCTCCAGTTCTGCACATATAGATTAACGCCTCTTAGTACGAGGATTACAGGAGTGACCCCAAAAAACAGAGGTCACTCAATGTCCATTGTCAGTGACTCCTCGGAAAAAAGAAAAGAACAAGCACTCATCGTTACAACCCTGGTAGGCCGTGCCGGGCTACGTCCAGGATCGGTTTCTGTAGGTTTGTTCTTTAAGTTGAATTTGTATGTAAGTCGGAATGGATTTTTATCATTGTAACACAGGGCAAAATTTTTTTTTGGGTCTCTGAGACAATTGGATTTTAAAAAGTTGGGTTGCATAAGAACCAGGATTAACAATAAATTCTTAGATACAGACGCCTGTGCTAACTTTACGCTGATATTGTAGCCTAGGCTAAAGACAGTACATACCAATCCAGAGGGCCCTTTGTAAAAGGGGTGTCTGTAAGTCGGGTGGGTGTCGGGTTCTTAAGTAGGGGACCCCCTACTATATAATTTACATATCAAATACTATGTGCTTCTTCTTCTAGGACCGATTGCTAGGTTCCTCTCGGAAACAGGGCTTGGTTACTCTCAGGACCCATGGCTTGGTTTCACTAGGGCACCAAGGCATTTATCCTCAGAATGCAATGGCGGGCTCCGGTAGGACGCAATGGCTTTGTTCCTCAGAACAGGACCCCAGCTTGTTTCCTTTTCTCTAGGGCGCATGGCTTGGTTACTTGGACCCAATGGCTTATCCTCTAGACCCTGGTTGGTTCACTCGAGGACACATGGCCTTGGTTTTTATGGACCCCATGGCTTGGTTTACTCTAGGACCCCATGGATTGGTTCTCTTAGGAACCCCATGGCTGGGTTCCTTAGGACACCATGCTTGGTCATCTAGGACCCAGGGATTGTCCTCTGGACCCCATGGAGTCCTTGTAGGACCCTGGCATGGTTCCTTTAGGACCCCAGTGGTTCCTCTAGACCCATGCTGGTTCCTTAAGGACACCATGCCTGGGCCTTAAGGACCCCATGGGCCTAGGTTCCTCTCGGACCCCATGGCTTGGTTCCTTAGGACCCCATGGATTGGTTCCTCTAGGACCCCATGGCTTGGTTCCTCTGGACCCCAAGGCTTGTTCCTCTAGGACCCCATGACTTTGGTCCTCTAGTACCCCAAAGTCTGGTTACTCTATTTTTGGACCCAATGGCTTGGTCCTCAGGCCACCAAGGGTTGGTCCTTTTTAGGGGACCCACAAGGCTTGGTTCCTCAGACCCCAGGCTTGGTTCCTCTCAGGACCCCATGGCCTGGTTCCTCTAGGACACCATGGTTGGATCCTTAGGAGCCTGGCTGGTTCTCTAGGACCCCAGAGCCTGAGTCCCCTCGGACCCCAAGGCTTGTCCTCAGGACCCCATGGATTGGTTCCTCTAGGACCCCCCCAAAGGGCCCTTGTCCTTTGGACCCATGGTTTTGTTATTCTTACCGTCCCTCTTGGTTCTGACAAATTCTGCTCGCTGCGGAACCCCGTCCCCGGCGCGGGTGAAGGCCAACCCTGGATGCTGTAGTTGGGTACGTTTCCAGCGCCGGTCCAGCTCCAAGAACGGTTGTGTCGTAGGTCACATTTTTTTAATTTCACCAAGTTCTGAAGAAGAAGATCAATAGGTGACAGCTTCTTAAATTGGGGACCCCCTCCCATGTATTGCTCTAGGGTTTACAGGGGCGCATTAGTGTGGGATGACTGTAGATGGATGCAATTATCTGATCATTTTTAATGCAGTTTTTTAAAACCAGCGCGATTCTTTACATGGCTGGTATTTCAGTGGTGCTCAGTCTGTCCGAGAGCTGCACCGATATGTGGATTCCATTGGCATTGAGCAAAGCCTAATGCAAGTGATCATACACCCCATTAAACTATAATAGAGCCCACACCAATCTGTACAATCTGAAACTTTTGTTAGTAGCAGAAGGAATGTGGAAATATGATTATATATTACAGGGTTGCATGGGAGAATTATCCTAACCATGTGTGCTCTTTTGCATTAAGCTGTTTTAAGCCCAGCAGTATCCAGCAGTAATTGCTACCACTTTTACTCTTTGCAGAGGGTAGGGGGCCATGCGAGGAGCAGTCAACCAGAGCACAGCAGTGTGAGGACCACTTCCCAAGAATCTGGAATATAAATCCATACATCACAGTCCTGCGACTATTACAACAAACACAAGTCTGGTTCACATATTTCCAGGGATAATACTTAACTAATTGCAGGGGGCAAGTAGCGCAGCAGTGGTTGAGGACACGCCGCCAGTAAACTTGCAGAGTTACAACTCTGGAATAATATATTTTATATGACATGCTGCTGTGCTATAACAACACACTCCAAGGGTCTGATCCACACGAACTCCAGGGACAATACCTAACATTGGCCGCAGACTAAAGGGTACACCCGCTCTGACTGTTTCCCTTTACGAAGTTGGGTTCTGCTGAAAACATTCTGGGGTTCACGATACAGAACTCGCGGCTCAAAAGGTTAATGATGGTATATGTGACTCCCTCAACTACCAGAGATCTGACCACTAGAGGGAGCTCTGGGACTCCACTGCATGGTACAGCATTGACTTCTATGGTACACGTTGCCGAACGCTCTTTGGCTCCCTCTTAGTGGTGACTACCGCTACTGAGACTTCTGTGCAGGGGATTTAGAGTTGGTCTCAGCCTATCAGCCAAAATTACAATCCCGCCAGCCAGAGGAGCGTTTCCCCACATGTCTTAGCCTTCTTTTGGGGGTCCTAGAGGAACCAGGCCATGGGGTCCTAGAGGAACCAAGCCATGGGGTCCTAGAAGAAGAAGCAAACCATGGTGTCCTACAGGAACAAAGCCATGGCGTCCTAGAGGAACCAAACCATGATGTTGTAGAGGAACAGAGCCATGGTGTCCTAGACGAACAAAGCCCTAGGGTCCTAGAGGATGCTGCAGAATGTCGCCACTCTCTGATAGGAATAGAGTAATTAGATAAACGGATGGATATATAGATATGAGATGGATAGATGATAGATGGACAAATGTAAACGGGAGCTTCAGTATATTAGTATCTCTGTATAGTATGTGATATGTATATTATATAGTAAGGGGGTCCCCTACTTAAGAACACCCGACTTACAGACGACCCCTATTTACAAAGGGACCTCTGGATATTGGTAATTACTGTACTTTAGCCTTAGACTACAATGATCAGCTGTAACAGTTATCACTGGTGTCTGTAATCTAAGATTTATTGTTACTCCTGGTTCTTATGACAACCCAACATGTTTAAAATCCAATTGTCTCAGAGACCAAAAAAAAATTTTGCTGGGGTTACAATGATAAAATATACAGTTCCGACTTACATACAAATTCAACTTAAGAACAAACCTACAGAACCGATCCTGGACTTAGCCAGGGCACTGCCTGCCAGGGTTGTAGACGATGATCTGGTGTCTTTTTTCAGGAGTCACTGACAGGACATTGAGGAACCTCTGTTTTGGGGTCACTCCTGTAATCCTCTTACTAGAGAGGCTTTACATTCCTATATGTGCAGAACTGGAGACAGATTTATTTGCTATTGAAACACTAGTGACAGTCCCAGCAGTAAACACCAGAGGGCGCCACCCCCACTCAATGCTGTATATGATACAGTACATATAGTATTGGGCTCAGCTACATGATCCTGACTCTCTTATCCTTCTGTATTGCAGTTCCCGGTCCCCCGGCTGGAGTTAAGGCTGCGGCCGCTTCTGCCTCCATCGTCTATGTGTCTTGGCTGCCTCCACTGAAACTAAACGGCATTATCCGAAAGTACACAGTGTTCTGCTCTAACCCGTACCCCATGGTAAGTAGTCACCCCATTCACAATGCACTAGTTATCTGGTGACAAAGGCTCCTCCCAGCGGTGGGATAGATTAGGAGTAAAGGACCAGTCAGGTCTTGTGGGTAAAGACTTAAGAATTTGTAGAGTGATCAAAACTCCCATGCTGACCCCTGACCACTGCTGGCTATGATAGAAAGGTGTCAGGACACAGGACATGACAGCTCGCTGTGTATGGGGGGTGTAGTCACAGAGGGGTCAGAGCACCCATGCTGACCCCTGACCACTGCTGGCTATGATAGAAAGGTGTCAGGACATGTATGTATATGGAATATTCCTCTGTGTACCTGTAATGTGCGGTTTTCGTCAGCAGATGTCGCTCTACTTCTTCTCTCGTTTTGTCTCCGTTTTCCCTCTGACCCCCCCTCCCTGTAAACACTTCACACCTACGCATCCAGGCGTTTGTCTCCTATAATTCTCTCTATGCAATTACATAGCACACAACATCAGCGCCTATTTATACACACCAGAGGGGCAGCGGGGCGACGCGCACTCACCCCACACAATTTGGCAATTGGAAAATGAGGGACTGATTATGAATTAGTTGCACGGTTAATTGGCGCAGGGAGTCACGACATCATACAACAGCAGGAAACTCGCAGAACCACATTCACTAAGAGAAAAAATTGCCCTAAATTTATCGAAAACCCCAAATCTGCTGGAAGGAGGTGGAGAGAAAATTTTCGAAATTTTAACTTCTTTTTTCTTCTGATAAAATTAATTTGCAGATTTGGGGAACATTTGGTTCCACCATTTTTGGCGCAGTTTTTGGCGTAAATTTTAACAAATTTTTTTCCTGACATTTATGTGCAACAAAAAATATATATATATTGATCCAAGTGATGTCACCAGTTCTCATGGCGGCTCATGTTCCCAGGAGTTCAGGTCCAGGTGATCCAGAGCGGAGGTCCTGCACGTGACCGCTGAGCCCGTCCATTGCCTGAGCTGCTACAGGACATTTATTCACCTGCAATAAACACCTGGGGGTCTAAGGTTTAATGGGGGTAAATACCTGGTGGTCTTGGGTAAAATATGTGTGAATTCCTGGGGTCTACGGTGAAATAAAAGTAAATGCCTGGTGGTCTTGGGTAAAATAGAGGTAAATACCTTGTAGTTTTTGGTAAAATTTAAGTGAATAGTTGGTGGTATTAGGGTAAAATACGGGTGAATACTTGGTGATGCAGGGTAAAATCAGGGTAAATCCTGGCGGTCTAGGGTTTCATAAGGTTAAATGCTGGTCTAGGATAAAATAGGGGTAAATACTGGTTGGTCTACAGTAAAATGGGGCAAATACCTGGTGGTGTGTTATGGGACCACTGCTGGCTATGATAGAAAGGTGTCAGGACACACAGGACATGGCAGCTCCCTGTGTATGGGGGTGTAGTCACAGAGGGGTCAGAGCGCCCATGCTGACCCCTGACCACTGCTGACTATGATAGAAAGGTGTCAGGACACACAGGACATGGCAGCTCGCTGTGTATGGGGGTGTAGTCACAGAGGGGTCAGAGCACCCATGCTGACCCCTGACCACTGCTGGCTATGATAGAAAGGTGTCAGGACACACAGGACATGGCAGCTCGCTGTGTATGGGGGGTGGAGTCACAGAGGGGTCAGAGCGCCCATGCTGACCCCTGACCCCGGTTGTAGGTTGGTAAATAAGAGGCGTCGCTGGTCTCATCAATAAATTGATTTATTTAAAAGAATATGTTACAATTAATTACACTAAGGTGACTTGTACTGAACGAGATTAGATTGTTAGCTCTGGGACACGACGTTAAACACTGTGAGCGCTTCTGTCTCTTTTAACCCTTCACATTCGTTTCAATAGCGAACAAAAAATAAAAAAAACTTCCTGACGGTAACCGGGTTGTGGTTAGAAATCTCAAAAATAAATTAAAAAGAACATAAACAAGTCCACACAGGGGGGCGGGGTCAGGGGGGGGGGAGCGGGGTCCGGGGGTCCCACAGTCAGTGACGGTTATGTTATTGCTGTGATGTGCGGGGGATGGGGGGGCACCGCTGGAAGATTTTGTTCTGCTCCGATGCTGCGTAGGGGGACGAGGCAATGACGCAGGACCTCCCCCTGGCGGTGGCCTATCACATGAAGGCACATGACCAGGGCTCCTCCCATCACCTGTGCTTGCCCCGCCCCTTACATTCATACTGCCACCTGCAGGGGGGAGGGGTAACAGCGCCATCCAGTTTGGCACAATAGACACAAGTAGCACTTCGGATCCCCCCTCCCCCCCTGTGCGTTCCCCTCCCCCAGACGGAGAGGACGTGAAATGTGTGAAGGGCTCAGAACCCCAAAAATAGCAAAACAAACCCCCCCCCCGACGAGCCGGTCACGTGACTGCTGTGAATACTGCTGAGTGAGGAGGCGCGGGGGTCGTGACCCTAACACTTATGAAATGTTCCCCTATGTACAAGTGCACGTGCAGAAATGTGGAAACGGGAGGGGCTCAAGTAGCCCGAGGGTCCGTGACCTGGTGGGCTCCGGAGTGTCGGCCCGCTAGTAGTGTTAGGAGGGGAGAGAAGGGGTTAAGTCACATGCAAAGGACGACGACGGGGGGAGGAAGGGTCCAAACTACAAAAAGCAAAAAGGACGTCCTGCTCCGGAGAGCCGGGGGGTGCGACACTGAAACGGATCCTCAGCAGAGGGGGGAATACTTAACCCCTGCAATGCTGCACACAGCAGCCCAGTGCTGGAGAGGTTAACTATTCAGTCTTGTCGTGGTGACGCATGAGATGAGCGGGCTCCGGCAGAGCCCCAGGAGGGGTCCGGGTCCTGGCGCCGCCCGCTAGGTGCTAGTGTCCTTGTGCTGCAATCTGACAATCTGGAAGATGTTCTGCGGAGAAGGAGGAGAGGGAGGGGTTACATCAATAGACAAGAGGGTGGAGCTAGCACAGCAGGGGGCGGGAGCACGTGCGGGACCGGTTACCTTGCTGCACGTACTGTCATTGGTGCAGTTCTTGTTGTCTTTATCAGTCGCCTCCTCTTCCACCTGTAACAAGAGCGGAGGGGCGGGGTCAGAGGCGGAGCCACAGCACAGGGGGATGGACATAACGGCAGACACTTACCTCCTTCCTCCACTTCAGCTCACAGAAAACTCGCTCAAAGCACTCGTGCATGTAATTAAACTGCAAGACAAGTAGACAGAATCAGGGGGCGGGGCTGTGACCACCTCTCACACAGGATATACAGGCAGGGGGCGGGGCAGTGACTACCTCTCACACAGGATATACAGGCAGGGGGCGGGGCTGCTGCAGGATACACAGGACACACACAGGAGGAATGTGCTGCAGGATACACAGGACACACACAGGAGGAATGTGCTGCAGGATACACAGGACACACTGGGGGTCATTTATTAAGGGCCCGATTTGCGTTTTCCCGACGTGTTACCCGAATATTTCCGATTTGCGCCGCTTGTACATGAATTGCCCCGGGTTTTTGGCGCACGCGATCGGATTGTGGCGCATCGGGGCCGGTATGCGCGCGACAGAAATCGGGGGGCGTGGCCGAACGAAAACCCGACGTATTCGGAAAAACCGCCGCATTTAAAAACCGAAATGTGTCGCATAAGGACCGCTTACCTTCACCTGGTCCAGCTCGGTGCATTCCGGCGCGATGAGTTTACTTTCAGCGCAGCAGCGCCACCTGGTGGACGGCGGAAGAACTACCTTATTAAATCCCGGCCGGACCCGAATCCAGAGCGGAGAAGCCGCCGCTGGAACGCGAATGGGCCGGGTAAGTAAATTTGCCCCATTGTGTAGCTGAGTGGAGGGGCAGTTTAGCAAATATTTTATACCAAAACTCTTTATTTTTATCTTACATAAGATCTGCCTCCAAAACACTTACATATAATCTCCACCCCCAAAGCACTTACATATAATCCCCACCCCCAAATTGGTCAAATATAATCCCCACTCCCAAAACTTATTGATGACTGGACCAGTTTGAATGCAGAAATCAGAGCACAAGACACACCCCCAGTGAAGCTAGCAGAGAAGCTACAATCCTGGAATATCATTCCATATATTCCAGTTCTGCTGCTACAAGCAACATACACCAAGGTATGACTCTCTCCAGGGACAATACATAGCAGAGAGCACAGGCCACAGAGGTGTGAGGAGACTCCCCCAGAAATACTTGTAAAAGCTACAATCCTACAATTAAATAGTAACAACATAACAAATGTATGATTAAGGATCTCCAGAGACAATACATAACACTGGCTGCAGTTTGCATGGTCACACCTGCTGACAGGTTCCCTTTAACTATTACACGCATTCCCCGCCCCCTCACATATGTAACAATGCACACAGGTCCACATTGTAGCCATATTTGGATAATGTATTTGGACAAACTATTTCTCAATTTGCAAAGGAAATTTTTTGTGCAAAAGGGGGGGGGGGGCCTTTAACTTTTTCCAGGTTTTCCGCGTCTCTGGAAGTGGATCCAAACTATGGATCCACTTCTCTGTCCATGGTCTATGAGTCTATGAAGTAACTCATTATGGGGTTAACCCTGTGCTCAGGTAGAGCAGAATTTGGTGGCGCTCGTTCATTCTAATGTCATCCATCATAAGTACTTACCGTACAGGAATCTTACAAATGAGATGAGATAGATCTGATGACGGAGGAGACGCTGGTGGCATAAAGGCGCGGGCTGCTAAGATTTTCGGCTTTTAAAAAATATTTCTTCTAAAATTAAGTCTGCCCCAAAAAGTTGCATGTGTTAACTGTATAATTGGCTGGCACCTACAGGGGGCGCTACAAATAAAAAAGAGCCGAATTCTACAGGACTCATCGGGGCACATTTACTTACCAGGTCCAGTCGCGATCCTGCGGCGCGTTGTCCGACGTGGATTCGGGTCTGCCGGGATTCACTAAGGTCGTGCGCCCCATATCCAGTAGGTGTCGCTGCTGCGCCGAGGTCCGCCGGAGTTCACCTTCTTCTTCCCGGTGCATGTAAGTGCTGATCTTGCGACACATATTCTTTTTTAAATTCAGCGGCTTTTCCGAATCCGTTGGGTTGTCCGTCGGCCACGGCCCCCAATTTCTGTTGCGTGAAAGCCGGCGCCGATGCGCCAAAATCTGAACGCGTGCGCCAAAATCCCGGGGAAATTTGCAGCAAATCGGAAATATCCGGGAAACCCGATGAAAGTGCGTCGTTCAGACCCTTAGTAAATGAGCCCCACAGTCATTGTATTCCTAGATCCTTGCTAGAAGCCGGGGTCCTGTTCCTCCCTTCAGGCCCCGGGTAAGGTATAATTCAATGAATTTTTATCTTTATGCAAATGAGCTTCTCAGTGCACTGTGGGCGGGACCTCTCCAGCAGGTGCACCTGATTTCTTCTACCTTTGTTACTCGTCACTACTTAACACTTCCCTTTTATACAAGAATTGGTATCTTCCTTAAAGGAAATCTACCATTTGATTTGATGCTTTGTGAACCAAACATACCTTGAGAATGCTGTAGCTACACTGATGCAGAAACATATCTTGTTTAATCCCTGAATTGAGTGGATTTGCTGAAAAAAAAAATTATGATAATGAGGCTCTGTCGCTCCTGTGGCTACTCCAGCGCTTCCCCTCTTACCCTAATTATACACTGCTCCAGAGAATGATGTAATCCCTATGTTGTCACTGACAGGCAGAAGTAATCAATCGATGCACCATCCCCCAGCTGCTCTGTATTAGTCATCCAGCTCAGGTTGATTAGTCCTGTCTGGACAGTTCAGGAAGCTCATTGTAATGTGTTTATGTAGACAGCCAGCTTGCACCCAGCTTTCCCAAGGTCCTGAATGTTATGATTTTTTTTGGGCAAAACCACTTGGATCAGGGATGAAACAAGATATGTTTCTGCACGTTTGTGTCGCTACAACATTCTCAAGGTATGTTTGGTTCACATTGCATAAAAACAAATGGTAGATTTCCTTTAACAATAAGTTACAGAAAAGAGAAAATGGTTGCACTGACAATTACAGCCCCGCCTCCCGTGCACCAATAAACTAATTTGCATATAGTGTGATTTTCTCTCTTAAATTACAGATTAGTTGGGAAAAAAGAAATGCTTGTGCAGAAAGCTTATAATCCGCAGGCTTTACTTACCGAATGACTCCCTTTAAAGAGGTCAAAATATCCTGTGTAGATTTATGTCTAATATCTATATAGAAAATTGAGTTCTGTTTTTTTTAGATATAGGACAAAATCTACTGGAGAGACATAAAAAATTCTATTCAATTCAGGGACTGTAGTCTTTTTATGCATTGAATTCTTTGTTCCTACAGTGTACAGCACAGCTCCCTCTAGTGGTGACTGCAGGTAGACAACTTTGTATCATTGCTCTCTTTGTCTGTGCGGGGGATTTGGAGCCGTGTATCAGTGAAATAATCATGAAAAGCTCTCAATGTATTGAGGGATAAATCGGCACAATATGTTGAGACAATATTTGGGACCCTCTTCTGTGACAATGTGATGTCATCCCCTATAGTCATCCTCCAGGATATCTTGGAGTTCGCTTCTTTTTGAAAGACTTACTGTAAATATTTACTATATATGGTGGTCTAGACGATCTTAAAAGGATGTTAGTCAAATATTTAGCTTTTTTAGTACATTAATAACATTATATATATACGCCGGGGGGGGGGGGGGTCCCACTGATGCAGACGACGCAGACAGAGCTAAGTTACAGATGATTATCTTATGTTTTTCCTAAAACTGATGCTATCACTGCGCTGTTCATCCAGAACTTCATGATTCATAAGGTAAAAAAACCCAGACTAATGTATCCAATCTATACAGTGTATCCAATCAGCCTAGACGCCACACCAATAACATTCTTCTTCTACTGATACATTGTAACAAACTGAGGCAAAGGGAACCTGTCAGCGGGTGTGACCATGCAGACTGCAGCCAGTGTTGGGTATTGTCCCAGAAGACATGTGTAATCAGCTCTGTATTTTGTTAGTAGCAGCAGAGCTGTGATATATGGATTTATATTCCAGGATTGTAGCTTCTTTTAGAGAGGACTGTCCTCACACTGCTGTGCTCATAGATTTTCCTCCATTGTTCTGCTCCACATCCTCTCCCTTCTGCGACGAGTAAAAGCTGCAGCAGACTTCAGGTTGTATGCTGTAGCTTTTAGAGAAAATGTGAGTGTCTCTGCTGCTGATACATCCAGAGAACACAGCAGTGGCACAGCAGTGTTAGGACTTGTGCACTAATCATTTAATATAAGTCTATATTTCATAGTGTTGCTACTACTAATCCCACATGGAAAGACATTTGGTTACACTTCTCTCCAGGGACAGTACCTAACACTGGTTGCAGTATTGTATTCCTTTAGTTTAGTTTTAAGTCAGGAGCTGCAATACCAGACCTATCCTGCAGAAAATGGTGGCGCTATGTCTGCTAAAACAAACCCTTTAAAGGGCACCTACCACCACGATTCTACCTATAAAGGTAGATCGGGTGGTAGGTGGATGTAAGGGACATGAGGATAGCTCTTTTTATAAACTTTTAATTAACTTTTATTAACTTTTAACAAACTTTATTCCTTTAATATGTAAATTTAGTTATGCGGCTACTGGGGCGTGGAGTAGCTGGGCACGAGGCTACACAGCGCGGCTACTCCACGCCCCAGTAGCCACGTTACTCCTCCTACCCTGCTGTGTGTGGCGCGCAGCTACAAGCGCAGAACGCAGGTCCGCGGCTGAGCAGCCACAGCTCCGAGGCCTAACACAACAGGGTAGGAGGAGTAACGTGGCTACTGGGGCGTGGAGTAGCTGTGCTGTGTAGCCTCAACCCTGGCTACTCCACGCCCCAGTAGCCGCATAACAGAATTTACATATTAAGGGAATAAAGTTTATAAAAAGTTAGCGGGGACGTGAGGATTAGCTCTTCATAGGTAGAATCGTGGTGGTAGGTGCCCTTTAAGAAATGCTGTCTCCTGCCACTACTTAGCCCGATCTTGTCTGGTAAGGTCTAAGTTGTCCAAGTTGAAGTCTATCCATGGTAGGGTGACTTGTTGGCTCTGCACCCCAGCACCCATGCACTGACATATACGGTGTATGGAGCTACAGACCCCCCGCAGACACTCACTAATGCACCTATGTATATATAAACATGTCAGGAGGACGATCCGTCTTGCGAATGGTACATTACACTTCTGGAAACCTAACAAAACCTTAAAAGCTTTGTATGAATGGAACATAGTGACCCGCTCCCCTGGTGGCACCGCTCTGAGTGCCTCGTACACGCCCGGGTACAGCCTGAAGATAAATGAGGCTGGAGAAGACCTGTCTTTGTACACAGACAGTGACTTCTTCATAGACTCAGATGTAAGAGATATATTTCTGCTTTACGAAAAGTTTACAGCAGTGTTTTCCAAAGGGGGTCCTGCACGAGCCCCTGAGAGTAATTTGGGGCAGCAAGTGATAGTCCTGTTACATAAAAAGGACATAAACCTATAATTTAGTTATCTGATCAGGGGTCTGTATGAATTTACAGGAACTGATTTGGAGTCAGAATTAGTTAAAGGGTTGAAACTTATATAAATATAAGGGTTTGATCAAAAGTTCAAATTAATTTGGGGGGCTGAATTCATTTAGGAGTCTTGGGGTTCAGGTATCCTAATTAGTTTAGGATTCTGATCTTGGGTTTGGGTCATCTTCTTATATTTGTTATCCATGGCCTCCGTCCATCTAAAATCAACTTTAATAATTATACTAATGAGGCTGATGGGTGCTGTGCAGGTGTTACCAGAGCCCCTCCATATTGTAGCTTCACAGGCTCTTACAATGTCTCACCCTCCCCCATGTTATCTCAGCACTTCCCCCTCCCTCTGCTTATTGTAATCTCACATGGACGGGGGAGGAAGTCCTCCTGCACAATGTAATATTCTGTGAATCTGCAACATAGAGGGGCTCTGGTAATCCCTCCCCCCTCAGAGCCCATCTGGCTCATCAGCATTATCATTATCTATGAGTAATGCCCCTGGTTTATCATGATGGATTCTGTTGGTAGATTGCTGATGTAGGGATTTTAGGATATTGATCTGGGGTCTAAAAAACTTTCCAGGTCTGGACTGGGGTCAGTATATATTTAAAGGTCTTACAAATATTAGTTGTATGATGGGGAGTCCAGAGTAGATTTAGGGATCTTGTCTGGGAACTGTATTTTTCTGGGGGGTCTGGTCTGGGGTCAGATCTAAGGTCAGAATTTTCTTAGATGTGTGCTTAGGAGTAGTCTGTATTTGTTTAGGTCAGGTGAAGGTGAGCTCAGGTGAAGAAGCTTCACAGTGCATCATTCTGAGACTGACCTTGAGAATGTCCTTGGAGATACGCGTCACACATGTTGGAATGGAAAAGGTTTTGTGGCAAAAATTATTTGGGTAGCAACAAGCTGTTGGCTGCTCCCACACCAATACATTGTACAGCTGCTCCCACGAGACCTCTATAGCCAATCATTGTGACATCATCTATTGTCAGTAGTGATGTAATGATGGGTCAGTGTTATCTATATAGAGGTCATTGTACAGGGAGGGGTAGGAGATAAGCTGGTGACATCATATATTGTCAGTAGTGATGTAATGATGGGTCAGTGTTTCTATATAGAGGTATTGTACAGGGAGGAGGAGATAGCTGTGACATCATATATTGTCAGTAGTGATTTAATGATGGTCAGTGTTATCTATATAGAGGTCATTGTACAGGGGGAGGGGAGGAATAACTGTGACATCATCTATTGTCGTATGATGTAATAGGTCGTGTTTCTTATAGAGGTCATTGTACAGGGAGGGAGGGATAAGCTGTGACATATCATTGTCAGTATGTGATGTAATGATGGGTCAGTGTTATCTATTAGAGGTCATTGTACAGGGAGGAGGAGGATAGCTGTGACATCATATATTGCTATTGATGTTAATGATGGGTCAGTGTTATCTATATAGAGGTCATTGTACAGAGGGAGGAGATAATAGCTGTGACTCATCTGTCATTAGTATGTATTATGGGTCAGTGTTATCTATATAGAGGTCATTGTACAGGAGGGGGAGGAGATAAGCTGTGACATCATCTATTGTCAGTAGTGATGTAATGAGGGTCAGTGTTTATCATATAGAGGTCATTGTACAGAGGAGGAGATAAGCTGTGACATCTTGTCATTAGTGATGTAATGGGGTCAGTGTTTCTATATAGAGGGTCATTGTACAGGGAGGGGAGGAGATAAGCTGTGACATCAATCTATTGTCAGTAGTGATGTAATGATGGGTCATATTATCTATTAGAGGTCATTGTACAGTAGGGGGAGGAGATAATCTGTGACATCATCTATTGTCAGTAGTGATGTAATGATGGGTCAGTGTTACTAATATAAGTCCTTGTACAGGGAGGGGGTATGGAGCTACAGACCCCCCAACACTCCACTAATGCACCTAGTATATATAAAACATGTCAGGAGGACGATCCGTCTTGTGAATTGTACATTACACTTCTGGAAACCTAACAAACCTTAAAAAGCTTTGTATGAATGGAACATAGTGACCCGCGCCCCTGGTGCACACGCTCTGAGTGCCTCGTACACCGCCCGGGTACAGCCTGAAGATAAATGAGGCTGGGAAGGACAGCGACACAGACAGTGACTTCTTCATAGACTCAGATGTAAGAGATATATTTCTGCTTTACGAAAAGTTTACAGCACTGTTTTCCAAAGGGGGTCCTGCAGAGCCTGACACGTAATTGGGGCAGCAAGTGATAGTCCTGTTACATAAAAAAACTATAAACCTATAATTTAGTTATCTGATCAGGGGTCTGTATGAATTTACAGGAATGATTTGGAGTCAGAATTAGTTAAAGGGTTTGATCAAAAGTTCAAATAATTTGGGGGGCTGAATTCATTTAGGAGTCTTGGGGTTCAGGTATCCTAATTAGTTTAGGATTCTGATCTTGGTTTGGGTCATCTTCTTAATTTGTTACCATGGCCTCCGTCCGTCTAAAATCAACTTTAATAATTATACTAAGAGGCTGAAGGGGTGCTGTGCAGGTGTTACCAGAGCCCTCCGTATTGTAGCTTCACAGGCTCTTACAATGTCTCACCCATGCCCCATGTTATCTCAGCACTTCCCCCTCCCTCTGCTATTGTAATCTCACATGGACGGGGGAGGAAGTCCTCTGCACAATGTAAATTCGTGAATCTGCAACATAGAGGGGCTCCGGTAATCCCTCCCCCTCAGAGCCCATCTGGCTATCAGCATTATCTTATCTATGAGTAATGCCCCTGGTTATCATGATGGATTTGTTGGTAGATTGCTGATGGGGGATTTAGGATATTGATCTGGGGTCTAAAAAACTTTCCAGGTCTGACTGGGGTCATTATTTATTTAAAGGTCTTACAAATAATAGTTGTATGATGGGGAGTCAGAGTAGATTTAGGGATCTTGTCTGGGATCTGTATTTTTCTGGGGGTCTGGTCTGGGGTTTTCATTCTTAAGGGGTCAGATCTAAGGTCAGAATTTTCTAGATGTGTGCTTAGGAGTAGTCTGTATTTGTTTAGGTAGGTGAAGGTGAGGTCAGGTGAAGAAGCTTCACAGTGCGTCATTCTGAGATGACCTTGAGAATGTCCTTGGAGATACACGTCAAACATGTTGGAATGGAAAAGGTTTTGTGGCAAAAATTATTTGGGTGCAACAAGCTGTTGGCTGCTCCCACACCAATACATTGTACAGCTGCTCCCATGAGACCTTATAGCCAATCATTGTGACATCATCTATTGTCAGTAGTGATGTAATGATGGGTCAGTGTTATTTATATAGAGGTCATTGTACAGGGAGGGGGAGGAGATAAGCTGTGAAATCATCTATTGTCAGTAGTATGATGTAATGATGGGTCAGTGTTATCATATAGAGGTCATTGTACAGGGAGGGGGAGGAGATAAGCTGTGAAATCATGATTGTCAGTAGTGATGTAATGATGGGTCAGTTTCTATATAGAGGGTAATTGTACAGGGAGGAGGAGATAAGCTGTGACATCATATATTGTCAGTAGTGATGTAATGATGGGTCATAGTGTTATCTATATAGAGGTCATTGTACAGGGAGGGGAGGGAGGAGATAGCTGTGACATCATCTATTGTCAGTAGTGATGTAATATAGGTCAGGTGTATCTTATAGAGGTATGGTCATTGTACAGGGAGGGGGAAAGGGATAAGCTGTGACATATCTATTGTCAGTAGTGATGGTAATGAGGGTCAGTGTTATCATATAGAGGTCATTGTACAGGGAGGGGGAGGAGATAAGCTGTGACATCATATATTGTAGTAGTGATGTAATGATGGGTCAGTGTATCTATATAGAGGTCATTGTACAGAGGGAGAGAGAGATAAGCTGTGGACATATCTATTGTAGTAGTGATGTAATGATGGGTCAGTGTTATCTATATAGAGGTCATTGTACAGGGAGGGGGAGGAGATAAGCTGTGACATCATCTATTGTCAGTAGTGATGTAAGATGGGTCAGTGTATCTATATAGAGTCATTGTACGGGAGGAGGAGAAAGCTGTGACATCTGTTGTCAGTAGTGATGTAAGATGGGTCAGTGTTATCTATAGAGGTCATTGTACAGGGAGGGGGAGGGATAAGCTGTGACATCATCTATTGTCAGTAGTGATGTAATGATGGGTCAATATATCTATATAGAGGTCATTGTACAGTTAGGGGGAGGAGATAATCTGTGACATCATCTATTGTCAGTAGTGATGTAATGATGGGTCAGTGTTATCTATATAGAGGTCATTGTACAGGGAGGGGGAGGAGATAAGCTGTGACATCATCTATTGTCACTAGTGATGTAATGAGGGTCAGTGTTATCTATATAGAGGTCATTGTACAGGGAGGGGGAGGAGATAAGCTGTGACATCATCTATGTCAGTAGTGATGTAATGATGGGTCAGTGTTATATATAGAGGTCATGTACAGGGAGGGGGGAGATAAGCTGTGACCATCTATTGTCAGTAGTGATGTAATGATGGGTCAGTGTTATCTGTATAGAGGTCATTGTACAGGGAGGGGGGGGAGATAAGCTGTGACATCATCTATTGTCAGTAGGGATGTAATGATGGGGTCAGTGGTAACAGAAACAGAAATGTTAAATTAGCATTGTCCTTACAGTATTCTTTGCCAGTAACATCTCTGCCCCTGGGACTCGTTACCTCCCCCCCCCCAACCATGAACACGTGAATTCTCATATATCATACCGAAAAGACGAGAGGTTCTTCGAATGTAATACTGCAGGCTCAATGGGGGGCACACTTCTTTTAGCCTCATATGGAGATAAACTAAAGATGAAAATTCCTTTAAGTTCAGAAAGAAAACCCGTCGCTGTGCCTGGCAATGCTACCATGCCTATTACATTCTTCTGTAGAAGTGCTTCTTCCTGTCTCACATCACAATGATACAAATGCATACAGCGAGGACTCCTGCAGATCTATCACTGCTAGAACGTCTTGTCGAAACATGGAAATTACCCGGGCCGTATCCTGCTGTCGCTCAATTGCCGCCTGCGCAGGAGGACGCGGACCATAGAAGAGGATGTGACAGCTATAAAGACAGCGAGATCCTCGGTGCAGAACTGGCTGCACGCGGAGGTTAAGCGGCGGCGCCGTACATCTATCTGTGATTGATGCCGCATCGTGATGGACCCTCATTTACATAAGTAGATACTTTTAAACAACGATTTTAGACAATTCCCAAGAAAAGGAACACAATTTGTGCCAGTTTTCTGTCTGACTTTGCACTAGAAGGAACGTGCACACTGCTTGTACATGATATTATAAGGCGTGCGTCCGAGTTTTGTTGATGGATTTGTAGCCAATCCAGCACATAGATGCCTACCAATTAGCCATAGCTATGTTTGGCTCATCTCTACACGTATAAAGCCCCTTCTTGGCAGGAAAGTGCCTGAGCAAAATGGTTTTCTATCGAGCAATTCATGTTTTTCTGTGCCTAGTTTTTTTGTGTACTTGATTCGGCTTGTTCCTTGACCAGCCTATTACTCCTCTGACTGCAGATCCCTGCTTTGACTGTGGAGCTCATTTACTAAGGGTCTGTCGTGGATTTTCGTCGGGTTTCCGACGATTTCCGTTTTGCACCGAATTGCCCAGGATTTTGGCGCCACGCGATCAGATTTTGGCGCATCGGCGCCGGCTTTTACGCTACACAAATCGGGGGCGGGGCATCAAACGATCCGACGTATTTGAACAACGCGCAGGATTAACAATTAGAAATGTGTCTTCTTCCCGGTACTACAAGCACCGGGAAGAAGAAGGTGAACGGCGACGGACCTGCACAGAAGTGACGGATGCAGGAACTCGGGGGCGTACCGTTTAGTCAATCGCGCCGGACCCGAATCCTCGTCGGACAAACGCAGCGGGATCGTTACAGGACCGGGTAAGTAAATCTGCCCCTGTGCTCTCCTGACCTATCTCCTTACTCTTCCCTGACTGCAGATACCTCCATGACTTGCCTCGACTTGGTATCACAGCATTGTAACTGACCTCGGCTTGTTCCTGACTACCTCTTTACTATCTTTGACTTGCATATCTATCTAGTTTGACCCTGTGAATCCACGCTACAACCTGATTATCAACAAACTCTATGTCTTCCTGACCTTGGCTTGTACTTGATGTCTCTTTACTGGACCTCAGTTGTTCCGCCCCAGTGGTCTACGCCCCATGTTTGCTGTGCTGAAATGGGACCTTTAACAGAGCTACAGACCTGGTGACCCTGTAACTGATGCTGGATACTTAGATAAAGGTTAAGGGGTAATACCAGAGAGTTCACTAGATAACGTCTGTAAAAGTCATCACAGTTACAATAGGACCACAAATCTCTGCTAATAGCAATAAAGCAATAAATCGTCTTCCATTGTTGTCACTTCAGTTTCATGTTGATATCTATTACTAAAAAGAATATGGAATTTATGATTTGTATAAATAAAATAATATAAATGCACAAGATTAAAAAATTATATATATTCCTCATCTTTATTTTTCTTGCCCCTCCAGTGGCTATGCCCTGGGATTCACTGATCAGGGAGGATTCGACAGGGGCAAATTTACATAATCCTACCTAACCATAAAGTAACTTTTTTCATCTTATAAAGTAATAATTATATTCGATCTGAGCTCTAGGACCTCCAACAACCTCAGAAGTTAGTATGTTTGTGGGAGGTCCTGTCAGTATCGCTGCAGCCCTGGTTGACTGTCTCGTTAGGGTTGTCAGTATCCTGCTGTCTAGCCCTTGTCCCTGACTGTCTCTGTTATGGGGGTCTGTCAGTATCCTGCTCTAGCCTTGTCTCTGATGTCTATGTTTGGACCCCTGTCAGTATTGCTGCCTAGCCCTGTCTCTGAATGCTCGTTATGGGGTCTGTCAGTATCCTGCTCCTAGCCATGCCTCTGACTGTTCCGTTATGGGGGTCCTGTCAGTCACCTGCTGCCTAGCCCCTTGTCTTGATGTTAGGAGGGTCTGTCAGTATCCTGCTGCCTAGCGTCTCTGACTGTCTTGTTATGGGTCCTGTCAGTATCCTGTGCCTAGCCTTGCTCGACTGTCTTATATGGGGGTCCTGTCAGTTATCCTGTGCTAGCTGTCTGAATGTCTCTGTTATGGGGTCCTGTCAGTATCCTGCTGCTAGTCCTTGTCTCTGAGTTCCTGTATGAGGTCTGTCAGTATCCTGCTGCCTAGCCCTTGTCTCTGACTGTCCCTGTTATGGGGTCCTGTCAGTATCCTGCTGCCTAGCCTTGTTCTGACTGTCTTGTTATGGGGTCTGTTCAGTATCCTGCTGCCTAGCCCTGTCTCTGACTGTCTTGTTAGGGGGTCCTGTCAGTATCTTGTGCCTAGATCTTGTCTTGCTGTCCTGTTATGGGGGGTCCTGTCAGTATCCTGCTGCTAGCCTCGTCTCTGATGTCTCGTTATGGGGTCTGAGTATCTGTGCTAACCCTTGTCTTGACTGTCTCTGTTAGGGGTCTGTCAGTATCCTGATCTCAGCTTGTTCTCGACGTCTGTATGGGGTCCTGTCAGTATCTGCTGTTAGCCTTGTCTCTGAATGTCTCGTCTTGCTTTGATGGGGGTCTGTCAGTATCCGCTGCCTAGTCCTTGTCTTGACTGTTCTGTTAGGGGTCCGTCAGTATCCTGCTGCCTAGCCTTGTCTCTGACTGCTGTGGTAGGGGGTCTGTCAGTATTGCTGCTAGTCCTTGTCTCTGACTGCTCTGTTATGGGGGGTCTGTCAGTATCCTGTGTCTAGCCCTTGTTCTGACTGCCGTGTATGGGCGTCTGCAGTATCCTGCTGCTGTCTGTCTCTTGCTGTCCTTGTTATGGGGGTCCTGTCAGTATCCTGCTGCCTAGCCTCGTTCTCGGTCTCTGTTATGGGGTCTGTCAGTATCCTGCTGCTAGCTTGTTCTGACGTCTCTGTATGGGGTCTGTCAGTATCCTGCTGCCTAGCTTGTCTCTGACGTCTCTGTTATGGGGTCCTGTCAGTATCTGGCCTAGCTCTGTCTTACTGTCTTGTTATGGGGGCTGTCAGATCATGCTGCTAGCTCGTATCTGACTGTCCGTTATGGGGTCCTGTCAGTATCCTGCTGCCTAGCCCTTGTCTTATGTACTGTTTGATGGGTCTGTCAGTATCCTGCTGCTAGCTCTTGTCTCTTACTGTCTGTGTTATGGGGTCCTGTCAGTATCCTGCTGCTAGCCCGTCTTGACTGTCTCTGTTATGGGGGTCCTGTCAGTATCTGCTGCGCTAGCCCTTGTCTCTGACTGTCTCGTTATGGGGTCCTGTCAGTATCCTGTGCTAGCCTTGTCTCTGATGTTCTGTTAGGGGGTCTGTAGTATCTGCTGCTAGCCTTGTCTGACTGTCTCTGTTATGGGGTCCTGTCAGTATCCTGCTGCCTAGTCTGTCTGTTACTGTCTTGTTATTGGGGTCCTGTAGTATCCTGTGCTAGCCTCTCTCTGACTGTCTCTGTTATGGGGTCCTGTCAGTATCCTGCTGCCTAGCCCTTGTCTCTGACTGTCTCTGTTATGGGGTCCTGTCAGTATCTGCTCTAGCCCTGTCTGACTGCTCTCGTTATGGGGGTCCTGTCAGTATCCTGCTGCCTAGTCCTTGCTCTGACTGTCTCTGTTATGGAGGTCTGTCAATATCTGATCGCCTAAGCCCTTGTATCTTGATATCTCTGTTATGGGGGGTCCTGTCAGTATCTGCGTCTAGCGCCTTGTCTTGACTGTCTCTGTTATGGGGGCCCTGTCAGTATCCTGCTGCTAGTCCGCGTCTCTGACGTGTCTTGTTATGGAGGTCCGTCAATCTCCTGCTGTCTAGCCCTGTGTCTACTGATCTCTGTTTGGGGGTCCTGTCAGTACTGCTTGCCTAGCCCTTGTCTATGACTGGCTTTGTTATGGGGTCTGTCAGTATCCTTGCTGTTAGCCCTTGTCTCTGACTGTCTTGTTATGGGGTCCTGTCAGTATCTGCTGCTAGTCCTTGTCTCTGACTGTCTTGTTATGGGTCCTGTCAGTATCCTGCTGCCTAGTCCTTGTCTCTGACTGTTCTCTGTTATGGGGTCTGTCAGTATACTGCTGCTCAGTCCTGTCTCGACTGTCTCTGTATGGGGTCCTGTCAGTATCCTGCTGTCTAGCCTTGTCTTGACTGTCTTGTATGGGGCTTGTCAGTATCCTGTGCCTAGTCCTTGTCTCTGACTGTCTCTCGTTATGGGGTCCTGTCATATCTGTGCCTAGCCCTTGTCTCTGACTGTCTCTGTTATGGGGGTCCTGTCAGTATCGCTGATGCGTCATTGTTTCGACTGTTCTGTTATGGGGTCCTGTTAGTATCCTGTTGTGTAGCCCCTGTCTCTGACTGTCTTTGTTATGGGGTCCTGTAGTATCCTGCTGCTAGCCCTTTGTCTCTGCTGTTCTTGTTATGGGGTCCGTCAGTATCCTGCTGCCTAATTGTCTCTGACTGTCTTGTATGGGGTGGGTCTGTTATATCCTGCTGCCTAGCCTGTCTCTGACTGTTCTATTAGGGGGGTCCGTCAGTATCCTGCTGCCTAGCCCTTGTCTCTGACTGTCTCTGTTATGGGGGTCCTGTCAGTATCCTGCTGCCTAGCCCTGTCTCTGACTGTCTCTGTTTGGGGGTCCTGTAGTATCCTGGTGTGAGCCCTGTCTCTGACTGTCTTGTTAGGGGGTCCTGTCAGTATCCTGCTCCTAGCCTTGTCTCTGACTGTCTCTGTTATGGGTCTGTCAGTATCTTGCTGTCTAGCCTGTCTCTGACTGTCTCTGTTATGGGGTCTGTCAGTATCCTGCTGCTACTGCTTGTCTCTGACTGTCTCTGTTATGGGGTCCTGTCAGTATCCTGCTGCCTAGCCTTGTCTGACTGATCTCTGTTATGGGGTCCTGTCAGTATCATGTGCCTAGCCTTGTCTCTGACATGTCTGTGTTTGGGGTCGTCAGTATCCTGGTCTACGTTGTCTGTTGACTGTCTCTGTTATGGGGTTGTCAGTATCCTGCTGCTAGCTTGTTCGACTGTTCTGTTATGGGGTCCTGTCAGATCCTGCTGCCTAGTCCTTGTCTCTGAATGTCTCTGTTATGGGGGTCTGTCAGTATCCTGCTGCCTAGTCCTTGTCTCTGACGTATGTTATTGGGTCCTGTCAGTATCTGCTGTCTAGCCTTGTCGACTGTCCTGTTATGGGGATGCGTTCGATCTGTGCCTAGTCTTGTCTCTGAGTCTCTGTTTATGGGGTCCTGTCATCATCCTGCTGCCTAGTCCTTGTTCTGACTGTCTCTGGTATGGGGGTCCTGTCTAGTATTCTGCTGCCTGCCTAGTCTGTCTTGACTGTTTTGTTATGGGGTCCTGTCAGTATCCTGTGCTAGCCCTTGTCTCTGACTGTCTCTGTTATGGGGTCCTGTCAGTATCCTGCTGACCTGAATAGTTGTTCTTGACTGTCTCGTTGATGGGGTCCTGTCAGTATCCTGCTGCCTATCCTGTCTGGACTGTCTCTATGTTATGGGGGTCTGTCATTCAGTATCATGATGCCTAGCCTGGTACACCTTGTCTCTGACTGTCTCTGTTATGGGGGTCCTGTCAGTATCCTGCTGCCTAGCCCTTGTCTCTGACTGTCTCTGTTATGGGGGTCCTGTCAGTATCCTGCTGCCTAGTCCTTGTCTCTGACTGTCTCTGTTATGGGGGTCCTGTCAGTATCCTGCTGCCTCGCCCTTGTCTCTGACTGTCTCTGTTATGGGGTCCTGTCAGTATCCTGCTGCCTAGTCCTTGTCTCTGACTGTCTCTGTTTTGGGGGACCTGTCAGTATCCTGCTGCCTAGCCCTTGTCTCTGACTGTCTCTGTTATGGGGTCCTGTAAGTTGTGATCATTACAGGAAGCAATGAACATATAAATCAGGATGCGCTTGTATAAATATGTACCCCCCTTCCTCCTCCCTCCCTTTAATCACCCTATTAAACATTAATATGCCTGGGAGCGGGACACAAATTCCGCCTCCTCCTACACAGTAACAAACTGTTTATCCTTCCATAATGTTACCCCACGGACCCTCCTGGCTTGTGCAGCGCCGGTAATTGGGAGCCGCGTCCCTTCCCGCAGCCAGAACACAGGCACCAGGGGAACAGGGACATTTCCACCCCCGTACACCTGCCACATGTAATACCTCCATTCCATGGGGGATACAGGAATAGATGATGTCCTATTATATGTGACATACGGCTGGGAGAAGTTCCCATCATATCTGATCCCTATGATTTAAAGGCCTGGTGAAACACCATTTTTTTTAGTTTTTTTTTTTTTTACTTTTTGAATCCCCATCTCACTCCCCAGTTTCTAAATTTGCATCAACACTTTGCTTGTCAATTTAATAACGTAAGAATTTTCTCTTCTTTTCTGGATCTAGAGACAAAGTTCTGGAGCTGCAAGTGTAAAGGACAAGAAATCAGGGGAAAACGGTAAGATGCGTCCACTTCTTTTCTCGATAAAAATTCTCAATGGACGTCTACCACCAGGATGAAGGATTGTACACCAAGTACACTGACATACTGGTGTGCGCCCCCTCTGGCAGGATACACTCTCACTTTAGCTTCTTCTTTAGTTTTTACAAAAATATGGTTCAAACATTATTCAAATGAGCCTGAGGGGCTCCGGGCTCCATCATTTGAATCATTTTTAAAGCCTTCTTTTCCAAAAATAAGGGCATAAGAAGCCAAAAGAGAAGTGGATCCTACCAAAAAAGCACACACCAGTATGTCAGTGTGCTTGGTTTACAGTCATACATCCTGGTGGTAGATTTTCTTTAAAGGGTAAAAATCAGTTGTCCCCATAACATGGTATGGCCTCATGAGAACTCTTCCCTCTGGTGGCCGGTATAAGCCACTGCATGGAGTGAGTTGCGCATGCACGGCCAGCTTTCTATTCACTGAGGCTGCGAGGGGTAATGGAGGACCCTGTTCTCAAGGTCTAGGTGAGACTCACACCAATCTAGAGCCCAGGGGACTCGCACTGATCTAGAGCACAGGGATCCCCCACCATACCTTTTCCGTGGCTCTTTCCACCCACCTCTATGAGACTTCATGGAATAGACAACCCATAGACGTCAATAGAAAAGAATATCGCTGGAGAACCTCTGTGCTCAAAATAGATGTGGGTCTCACCTCTAGAACTCTCTCACCTCGAGGTCCTCCAACCCCTGAATTTTGGCCTCAGTGAATTTAAAGGTAGCCGCGCATGCGTTCACTGCTATGGGCTTGAGGAGACTCACATATTCACAGAAGTCCCAAAGTGGTGAAAAAAGAGAGTGCTACCATTGGTGTCCCACAAAAAGAAGAGAGAGAGGTCCTGTCTGTGTGTCCCCGATTTTGATATAGTGACTGTGGAATTTTGTGCATGCGCGTGGCCTCTTCATTTTATCCAGGTTTGTTGGAGAAATCCATGTTCATTACACAGTCTCATAGACTGCGAATAGAGTGATGACCTGCATGTGTGTCGGCTGCTTCCTTCAAATGCTGAACATGGATGCTAATACTTGTGATTATTGGGGGTCCCGGTGGTCAGACCCTCAGAAGAGGAAGGGGCTGAATAATATATATTTTTTTTTTGCAACAGTCAGCAGTTTTGAATTGAAGTTTAGTTGTTGTGCCTGGAGAGATGTGTAATCCTACCTCTGTGTATGTTGTTAGTAGCAGCAGAACTGTGATATATGGATTAATATTCGAGGATTATAGTGTCTGGGGGCATGTCTTCACACTGCTGTGCTCTGTGCAGACAGTGTTCTGTATTGTTCCTGGAGAGATGTGTAATCAGACCTTTGTGTATGTTGTTAGTAGCAGCAGGACTGTGATATCTCTTTATATTTCAGGAGTGTAACTTCTGGGGATGTGTCCTCACACTGCTGTGCTCTGTGTATTGTATTATTTCATATGCTCTTTTCCCTGTTCGGTGTGAATGCTGTGGTGTTCAAGCAGGCTTTTACTCATTGTAGAGGGGACCGACTGTATAGAAGCTCAATGAAGAGAGCACAGCAGTGTGAGGACAGACCTTCAGTTCTACAATCCTGGTATTCAACAAATTAGACCCATTGCTGATTCACTTGTAATACAGGCTCCAGCACAGGACTGATCACTGGGGATTCTACCGATGGATCCCCCAAGGGTGACCAGAACAGGGGTCCAATGGGATTTGTTTGGAGTTATCATCAAGTATGCACACTGCAGCTCTATTGGTTTCATATGGAACTACAGGGAATGCATTAGAAGCAAGTCCTCACACTGCTGTGCTCTGGTCTCTCAGCATTTCACAGCCGCACAGACTATTTTCTCTAAATGACATCTTCAGTTTTCAACCAGAAACTTACAGAGGTGCTGTAGAGGAGAGAGCTAAGAGCTCAGCAGTGTGAGGACACATCCTCCTTGCAATTGATGAATCCATATTTCACAGTCCTGCTGCTACTAACAACATACACGTAGGGATGATTACACATCTCTCCAGGGACAATGCCTTACACTGGTTGCAGACAGCTAAGAGCTCAGCAGTGTGAGGACATGCCCTCTTTGCAGTAAAAGAATCCTTGCAATTGATGAATCTATATTTAACAGTCCTGCTGCTACTAACAAAACACACATAAGGATGATTGCACATTTCTCCAGGGACAATACCTTACACTGGTTGCAGACAGCTAAGAGCTCAGCAGTGTGAGGACATGCCCTCTTTGCAGTAGAAGAATCCTTGCAATTGATGAAGCCATATTTCACAGTCCTGCTGCTACTACCAACATACACGTAGGGATGATTTGACCTCTCTACAGGGACCTAATACTGACTGCAGAGTATTCCATAGGCAGTGTAAGCCTCTGCATAGAGGTCATAGAGGACACAGACTCTGGTAAAGGTGCAGCCCTTTAAGACCTCTATAATTGCTGAATCAGACAAGCTGCCAGCAGCGGGATCACGCAGAGCAATGACCTGGCGCAGCGCCCGGGCTCGCTGTCGCAGGAATCAATGCAAGACAAAGCTGCTGCTTGAGTAAGTAATCTCGCAGAGACGATGGTTAAATAATTATGAATTTGGCAGAGCTGGAGGAGCTGCTGCGGGAGCTGCGCCGCCGTGGGGGAGAGCGGCAGCGTGCGGCGCAGGATTAATATTCCCCCCATGGTTCTTTACAACCTGCGCTTTTCCTGGAGATGAAAAGTTTTATTATCCCATTATGTAAACCTGAAAGCTAATATTTATACCGATCCCGGCGTCCGTGCACCGCGGCGCTGAATGTGGGCGCATTGTGCACCGCGCAACTGAATTATGTGCAGCCCCGAAAAGATTTATTATCTGACTGTCACTTCTCAGCCGCGGACGCAGCCGGGAGGAGGGTTTTGTCTACGGCTTTGATTTCATTATAGATCCTCCAAGAGCCGAGAAATGACATTCCCCTTTTATGTATGAAATACGGAACCGCGCCATTTATGTCTGAAGGTTGTGTATGGCAGCAGATATAACAGCGTCATACAGTGTGTATACAGCAGGACCACGAAGTATATATACAGCAGGACCGTACAGTGTATATATAGAAGGACCTTACAGTGTATATATAGAAGGACCATACAGTGTATATACAGCAGGGCCAAGCAGTGTATATACAACAGGACCATGCAGTGTATATACAGCAGGACCACGCAGTGTATATATAGCAGGAACATACAGTGTATATACAGCAGGACCACACAGTGTATATATAGCAATCGAACCATCAGTGTTTATAACAGAACAGCAGAAATCCACGCTAAGTGTATATACGCGCGCAATGCCAGCTGTATATCATAGGACCCATTACAGTGTTACACATCAGACCCGCCACGCAGTGTGACATACACAATCAAGGACCAGGTACAGTGTGCTAGTACAGTAGTTGACCATAGTCTACATTGTATCTACACAGCAGGACCACACAGTGTATAGACAGTAGGACCATGCAGTGTATATAGAGCCTGACCATACAGTAAAAATAGACAATACAGAGGACAATACAGTGTATATATAGGAATGTCATATAGGCCATATACAGCAGGACTATACACTGCACGTATAGCAGGATCATACAGTCATGGCCATAAGTTTTGAGAATGATACACATGGTAATTGTTACAAAGTATACTGCATCAGGTTTTATAATGGTAATTTGCATATACTCCAGAATGTTATAAAGAGTGATCAGCTTAACAGCAATTCATTGCAAAGTCAATATTTGCCTAGAAAATGAACTTTTTCCCCCAAAACACATTTCAACTTCATTGCAGGCGCCTTAAAAGGAGCAGCTAACATGGTGTCAGTGATGTCTCCAGTAACACAGGTGCGGGGGCTGATGAGGACAGGGCTGGGGGACAATCTGTCATCATTAAGTAAGAATCACACCACTGGACACTGTACAAGGAGGCTGGTGCTTGGCATCATTGTTTCTGTTCTGTTAACCAAGGTTATCTCTAAAGAAACACGTGCAGTCATCATTGCTCTGCACAAAACTGTCCTAACAGGGAAGAGTATCGCAGCTAGAAAGATTGCACCTCAGTCACCAATCTATCGCATCATCAAGGAACCCAAGGAGAGAGGCTCCATTGTTACCAAAAAGGCTCCAGGGCGCCCAAGAAGGACCAGCAAGCGCCAGGACTGTCTCTTACAAGTGTTTCAGCTTGGGGATGGGGCTCCCAGCAGTGCAGAGCTTGCTCAGGAATGGCAGCAGCAGGTGTGAGGCATCTGCATGCACTGTGACACTGCGGAGACTCCCGGAGCAAGGCCTGGTGTCAGGGAGGGCAGCAAAGAAGCCACTTCTCTCCAGAAACCATCAGGGACAGACTGATATTCTGCAGGAGGTACAGGGAGTGGACGCTGAGGACTGGGGGAAAGTCATTTTCTCTGATGAATCCCCTTTCCGATTGTTTGGAACATCTGGAAAACAGCTTGTTGGGAGAAGACAAGGTGAGCGATCCCACCAGTCTCGTCTCATGCCAACTATAAAGCATCCTGCAATCATTTGAAACATCTCCCACACCGGGGCCTAGTCTTTTCTTGCAGCCTGGAGGCAGCCAGGGCCCCGAATACCGGAGTGGTTGGCGGTTGCGGCCTAGGCACGCTATTGTCATGGTGCTTGGTATGGGGACCGGAGGACTGTCCTACAGCCTGGCAGATCTCCAGCGAGAGATGTGTGCAAGAAATATGGAGGGAGAGGCTGATGTACTGGTTCTCCCTGGGGCAACCCCTGAGTGTCTGTAGGATGAGTCCCTGGGTGATAGATGTGGCGCCCTTAATGGTGACAGCCATAGCAGGGACCAGACGGAGGCAACATTGTGCAAAAGTAGCTTACAGTTCTTTATTCGAACCAACGGCAGGCAACAGCCTAAACAATTCCGTACAAATGGCCGGATTACTGGGAAGGATCCGGAGTACTGGAAGTGCTCATGGAGAGTGAACCACAGGAGATTGGTCACCAGCCTGGATGCAGATACAGGCTGGGATGGAGCTGTGTCCAATGCTGAAAGCTGCAGCTTTGTCCTGGGTGTTCTGTGTGTCTGTGCTAGTGGTGCACTGACACTCTGTAAGCTCTATAGTGAGAGCTGAGGCCTAGGGGGCCTGTAGTAAGAGCATGTGCTCTGAGGTCTCTCTGGTAAGAGAGCTTGATCGAAAGAGAAGAGAGTGTCATTTCCTGTCCAGGGGTTTTGTTACTCCCTCTGGTCAGGTGGTGGCTCACTCTCCAATCACACTCCAGTTTACAATGACGCATGTGATTGGACAATAACAGTATTCATTAATATTAACCCTTGCCTATCTAGGCAGAATCTACCGCTGCATAATTACCTCTAGATGTACTGAATGGTACAAGGGGCTTTTTCGCAACCACTCCTCTGCCCATGCATTGGCAGGGGTGTTGCACATTCATGTGTGGGGTGGCTTCTCAGCCAAGGGAGTCGGCTCTCTCACATTTTTGCCTAAAAACACATCCATTAATAAAGAATGGGACCAGAATGTCCTCCAAGAGCAACTTCTCCCAACCGTCCAAGAGCAGTTTGGTGATAAACAATGCCTTCTCCAGCATGATGGAGCACCTGCCATAAAGCAAAAGGGAGAACTAAATGGCTCAGGGAACAAAACATAGAGATTTTGGGTCCATGGCCTGGAAACTCCCCAGATCTTATCCAATTGAGAACTTGTGGTCAATCATCAAGAGTCGGGTGGACAAACAAAATCCAACAAATTGTGACACGATGCAGCAGTGATTGTGCAGGAATGGACGGCGATCAGTCAGGATTTGGTCCTGCCATACAATGCATACAGGACAGAGAGCAGAGGAATTGGGGCTGTGGAGGGGCTGAATACAGAGTGCTAAGAGCACAGCAGTGTGAGGACAGGCGCTGTTTCTCCCAGTCCTGCACATAGGGACTCCCATGGTATGTCCTCACATAGTGGTTACCCATGCGGCTAGTGGTTGCCAGGTAGAATACAGTGGCGGAGGAGGGGGCCGGCTGCGGATAGTTACTGCAGTTACTGTAGTGAAGTGTGAATTGGAAGCAAATTAGGATTCATCTATCTGCGGTGAATGTTTGCAGAAATCTTATCCGCACACTCGCTTTAATGTGTGGCAGAGCCCGGCAGGCGGCTGCGGAGCCCCACAGGTTATTGATTCTTCCGTCTCTCAGACACAGAACATTGCGGTGCAGCCGTAGCGCAGGTAAATGAGGAGCGGACCCCAGGAACCGCCGGCTACAGTCTGTACAAGAGCCGAGTGATTGGTTTTATAATTCCTTCTATTTAACTCCAGATCTCACCCTGTAATATTCACATCACAGGAGGTTAACACCGCACAAGGTTACACTTACCTCTTCCCGTGGGTAGAAGGAACGCACAACCTCACAGTGTTCAGAGACACTTCATGTTTTATTATAATGAAGAGAATATTATTCACACTTTTTTAATACATTCTGTAAATCTTTTATTTTATATAAAAGTGAAAAACATAACAATAATAAACATAAATAAAGCCATAACTTCTGGCAAAAGAATTACAAAAGAACAAATATAAACGAAAATAAACTTACAAAACCTCCTGGCCCAGCCACACACACCACACACTCAGCATGAAAACAGACAAAACCTTCACCCAGTCCCACCACCTAAATTTTTATTTTTTTTTTTTATATCAAAATACACAGCAAAATACACATAAATAAATAAATAAACAAAATACACATAAATAAACAATAAATAAACACATAAATAGCAATGAATATAACGGAAATAACATTAATAACATTAAATAACATAAAATATAACTAACTAAATCCCACGCCCATCACCCTCCCACCCAGACACTGGTCTAACGTCCAAAGTTCGCGCTATATAGTCCAGACCAGTGCCCAGGATCGTACAGTCCAAGTCCCGTCCACCCCCCTCCCAACCTAACACCCTAACACCAACACCCCAGCACCCCAGCCAGAGACTCTCACACTTATCCCGGTTGATCTTGGACCCAGAAGCCTCTGAGTAGCGGTCAACCTCTGACATCACCCATTGCGCCTCCCCTCTCGAGGACACAAAAACGGTGACATCATCGGCATACGCTAGCACCCTTAGAGTGGCTTCCGGTGCCACCTGGTCCATCCCGACTCCCACCAACGGCCCACGATCAACCCTCCTACTGCAGTCACTATTCTGCTGGTGCAGTCACTGTGTACATACATGACATTACTTATCCTGTACTGATCCTGAGTTACATCCTGTATTATACTCCAGAGCTGCAGTCACTATTCTGCTGGTGCAGTCACTGTGTACATACATGACATTACTTATCCTGTACTGATCCTGAGTTACATCCTGTATTATACCTCAGAGGTGCACTCACTATTCTGCTGGTGTATTCACTGTGTACATACATGACATTTATTAATAAACCTATTATACATGTATTTTCCCTGTACGCTGGGACTGGAAGGTGTATACTCTTCGTACAGCGCTACAATTTATGTGCAATTTTAAAGAAGTTTACTGTCTCGGAGAAGAGGCTTGGTGATATTTGCAGCCTTTGTCCCTCACTACAGCAACTACAATGAATCTTTGGAGCAATCCTTTGTGGGGAATGTAGGCCACAGTGTTATTTGCAGGTAAACCAGAGCCGATTCTTCATCCTCAGCTTCCCCAGGGACATAGGTGGGGGATGGGGACACAAGAACTGTACAATGTGTCACCTAATGCCTATACAGTCAGACGTGTCTCTGTGCTGATTCCTAGTCTGGGAGTAGAAGGTTGAAAGTGACATTTGCCGTTGCAAAAAGCCGTCCCCAGAGCCCAGAGACGAGGATGATGGAACCCTACTTCCCCCAGCAGCGACACTGGCATAGCTCTTTATAGGGGCCGTCACTGGGGGAGCAACCGGACCAACCCCTGCACCCACCACATTAACACTACCCACCTGCAGGTTACACTCCGCGCCACCCGCACTACCAGTCACTCCATCACCCACCCCCAAAGCTGGAAAAGATTCTGCACCACTCACATTATCCACCACAACATTACTGACTCCACTCACACTGGCTGGACCAGCAGCAATATTAGCAGACAAGACCACCTCCGCATCTTCAGGCACAAGGGACGGGGGTCCCCCCGCAGAGCATCGCCCAGAGGGGACCCCAACTTGTGTCACACTTGTGCCCTCCGCATCATCGGTAGCAGATGTTATTTTACTTTTCTTAGAGGAAGGTAGGAGTCGCCGCTGATCTTTGGCTGGTATGTGGCACCGCTGATCCCCACCTTCCTCAGCATTCCTCTGCAGACTATCTCCAACTCCTACGCAAAACAGGACTTTAGGCTTGGGAGGTCCGGAGCGCTCAGCCTCAGCAACCCCTCCACGCTGCCGCCGCTCCACCACCAAGTGATCAGCGGCAACAGCATGAAGAGGTACCGAGGCACCGGTAGCTGCCACCAGTGCCGGGCTGTTCCCCCCTCCCACTGGGGGACGCACCACAGCACTGGATTTGGATGGCATCGCAACAGCTGAGCCGCCCTTACTGTCCGGCCTTGCGGCCGATGCCTCCCCTGCTCCCCCACTGTTACCACAAACAGAGACGGAGCCCATCGCCACATCAGATGTCACACCTGTAATCTCCCCGCTCCCTGGCACTGAGTCCACTGCAGGACCCGCGCCGGGCTGGGTAACGGGGCTCGCACAGTGAGCTGACCCTGCGGCCGACTCGGGTTTTACGGGGAGGGGGCTGTAGACTAGACTCACCACTTCCACGGATTTGGTCTTCTTCTTTCGTGGTTTGCTGCCCCCCGGCGCATCCTCCGGCAGATCGTCTCCAAAAGTAAAGTCCTGGAGGTGCACAGGGGACTCGAGCCGTCGGATCTCCTCCATCAGCGCCCCTCCCTGGTGGCTGTCACTATCCTCACCCGGGCCGGCAGAACCGCAGCCAGATGACATGGCCGCTTGTCCTGCAGGGGGCCCACTGCACGGCACCGGGCTTTCCTCCTCCGTCTGACTCTCTGGCTGAAGCCCCATCAGCCGCCTCTGCTTCTCCTCCTCCATCTCCCGGAACCGCTCATCATTAAGGATCTTTTCTTTAAACGGCCCACTCCTCTCCAGCAGGTAAGCCTTCCTCTCCTCCAAGGCCTGGATGTTAGTCTGGAGCCTGGAAATCTCTGCCATAATCTGCTCCTTTTTCCTCTTTGGGGAAGAGCTTGCCCTGGCATGGGCGCACCGGAGCTCCTCCCGCAGTCTCCTCACCGTCTTGCTGGCTTCTTCGTACTCAGAGAGGTGGCCCAGAGCCCGGGAGGCATAGGTGGAAATAAACTCCCGGGTCCTCAGCATTCCCCAGCCCTCTTCACTGAGGTCAGCCTCACCTCTCTGAGCACTCAGCTTTCCCGCGGTATCCAGCTTTTCCGAGGTACCCAGCTTTCCCGAGGTATCCAGCTTTCCTGGGGTTTTGGCGCTTTTTGAAGCCTTAGCTGGCCTGGGGGGGGTTTGGAGCAGCATTGCTGCTGTTCCTTGCAGATCTTCTTACCCCCAAGGCTTCCGCAGCGCTGGCCGCTTCCTGGCTACCCCTGCCTCCCGCCGGCCTAGACCGGGAAGCAGGAGCCTGGGACTTGCTGCCCTGGCTCATGCCTGGAAACCCACTCCCTCCCTGGGAGAGGAGAGAGCAGGCCCCAGGTGGAGGTGGATTTCCCTGGAGCTCAGGAGCAGCAGCAGCACTCAGCCTCTCACAGCAACAGAGAGTTAACGAGGTAACGAGCAACACCAGAGATGCACTCACTATCTGCTGCTGGTGCAGTCACTGTGTACATACATGACATTACTTACCCTGTACTGATCCTGAGTTACATCCTGTATTATACCCCAGAGCTGCACTCACTATCTGCTGCTGGTGCAGTCACTGTGTACATACATGACATTTCTTACCCTGTACTGATCCTGAGTTACATCCTGTATTATACCCCAGAGCTGCACTCACTATTCTGCTGCTGGTGCAGTCACTGTGTACATACATGACATTACTTATCCTGTACTGATCCGGAGTTACATCCTGTATTATACCCCAGAGCTGCACTCACTATTCTGCTGCTGGTGCAGTCACTGTATACATACATGACATTACTTATCCTGTACTGATCCGGAGTTACATCCTGTATTATACCCCAGAGCTGCTTTTACTATTCTGATCCTTGGTTGTGTTCTCTGGATGTCAGGGGTTAAACATCAGGCAGTCATTTTAGATTTCACGGGACCCCTATAAATCCCCCCTGTTCTGTCTTGTCGTCTCATTGTGCATTTGGCTTATGAGATATTTTTATGTTTCTATGCAAATCTATTCAAATTGGTCATGAAATGTGGAAATACGTGTGGGGGTGCAGTGTATTTGGTTATTGGAGCAGGATTAGTTAGTGACACCAGGTGACGGTTTGCATAACTGGAGGCGGAGAGTGACAACAAATCATTTGTTATGACCCCTCTGGCCACCACCATCATCTATCAGGGATCCATCTACTAGTGTTGGCAGCCAGTCTAAGTGAAATATACTATATGGAGCTATTATAATTCAGCACTGTAGAGCAGCATTATTTATCCATACATTGCTCTATTATTTGGGCGTCATTATATGGGTTACACTATGGCTGCAATGAAGGAAATGATGTGGCAGTGTTATAGGATCATTGTTATTTGGACACCATATGGCAGTATTACTGGACACTAAATTGCTGTGTTATTTGGATACTATATGGCAGTATTATTCTGGATAATATATGGCAGTGTTACTTGGACAATATAAAGAAGTGTTATTCGGACACTGTATGGCACTGTTATAGGACACTACAGGCAGTCCCCGGGTTGCTTACAAGATCGGTTCTGTAGGTTTGTTCTTAAGTTGATTTGTTGATTTGATTTGTAAGTCGGAACTGTATATTTTATAATTGTAGCTCCAGTCAAATATTTTTTTTTTCTCTGTGACAATTGGATTTTAAAAATGTTGGATTGTCATAAGAACCAGGATTAACAAACGGACCCAGAGGTCCGTTTGTAACTGGGGGTCGTCTGTAAGTCAGGTGTTCTTAAGTATGGGACCGCCTGTATATTCAAGTGTTATAGAACTGAAACATCTCCCACCATGGCCTAGCCTTTTCTTGGGGCCTGGAGGCAGCCGGGGCCCAGAATACCAGAGTGGCTGGCGGTTGCGGCCTCGGCACGCTGATGTCATGGTGCTTGGTATGGGGACCGGAGGGCTGTCCTACAACCTGGCAGGTCTCCAGCAGGTGTGTGTCCAAGAAATATGGAGGGAGAGGCTGATGTACTGGTGCTCCATGGGGCAACCCCTGAGTGTCTGTAAGATAAGTCCCTGGGTAATGCATGGGGAAGCCCGTGGTGGTAACAGCCATATCCAGGGATCAGACGGAGGCAACGTTGTGCAAATCAACTCACCGTTCTTTATTGAACAACAGGTAGCAGGCAATGGGCCAAAACGGTCAAACAGCACATTCGTATTCTGATACTGGAGTGCTCGTGGATAGGTGTCCTCAGGAATAAAGCCCGGTAGTAGGTGCAGGCTGGGAGAATGGAGATGGAGCTGTGTCCAAACTGCGGAAGCTGCAGCTCTGGATTAGAGTCTCCAGACTCAGTTCCTGGGATTGGTTTCTGTGGCAGCACTGAAGGTGCGCTGTGCACTGACTCTCTGTTCACTCTGACTCTTCAGACTAGCTAAGACTGGACCCTGTGCTCCCCCTGCACAAGGGTTTTATACTCCCCCTGGTCAGGTGGTAGCTCCTCTCCAATCACACTTTAGTTTACATTACAGCCACATAATTGGATAACATCTAATATCTAATTAACTATTGCCTTTCCAGGCAGAGGCTACAGCTTCTTTTACACAAAGCTATTCACAACTACCAGCCTGCCTATGTATTGGCAGGGGTGTTGCAGAACCCTATGTGGCAGTGTTATTTAGACACCATTTGGCAGTGTTTTTTGGATACTATATGGCAGTGATATTATGGATTATATATAGCAGTGTTATTTGGACTCTATATGGCACTATTATAGGATCCTATGTGGCATTTTATTGACACTTTGTAAACCCGTTGCCTACACTATATGGCGGTATTTATGTAGATATGATATAGGTTAGAATCAAATAATTATTAACCAGTTTTTTTTGGTAAATAATTCTCAATTTTCCTAATTCCTAGAGATATCTCTTCCAATATTTGTGTTTTCCTGGCTGAAATAGTTATTAAGGTAATACATAAAAAATGTAATTTAGGTAAAGAAACCCAATTGGGGCTTATTGGGGTCCTGACCAAAGAGATAAAACTGTGTGACAGGAGAGGAAGGAGATTTGTGCAGCTTCTGTCTCACTCTGATATACCGGTAATTGTAACAAACCCTCAGCTGTACAGAAATTGCATCTTAGTTGCAGTCGGAAAGCTGCGATCTCTGGAGCTTTGAGGATTTACAGCACAAAATACATGAGAAAGTCCCAGAACTTTCCGTAACGAGGCGACTTTCAGCGTTAGTTCTATTTCTTTTAAATGGATCGGCCATTTCTAATCTTCCATCAGATTTGCTTCAGGACTCCGTGTCTGATACATTTTGGACATTTAGAAGTGGCGCTGGAACCGGCCCAGACCTTTGTTCTTCAAATACTTCAGAAATGATTAATCAACCTGAATAAACACAAAGGTTTTCCATTTGCAATGTGTTTGGATTGTGTCCTGCCAGAGATGTGACATGATGAGTCCATTACAGCACCCGAAATACTGCCGCCCTGCCATCTGACCACATGTGACGCACATTAAAGAAGTCCAGACCCCCTCACCACAGGATAGGAGAACCGCCACCACTCAACTACATCTAAAGTAATACAACTTTATAAACAGTAAGGTTTGTGTATACAGCTCCTGTGCAGATGTATGGGTCTCCATGGCAACAGACTACAGTGTATCTCCTGATTACACGGTCATGTGTTCCACCTGTCGAAGAGGAGCAAACAATGTGCAGAGTATCAGCACTGCAGGACTACTGTACATAGGTCTGCATAGGAGCTGTATACACAAAACAGAAGCAAGATTTATTTTTTATTGAAAGTCATTTTTTTTTTGCACAGGGACAAGAAAAATCCAATTTTGACTTGATAAATTTGAATAATATTCAAATTGCGTAATTTAAAGGGACAGGTTACAGCCTATTACAGCTGCATTGCAAATATATCTTTCTATCTTCTCTGAGCATTTGCATTACAATATAATTGTGTGTTATAACTTACTTTGCACCCTGACAGAATCCTCTGTTTAGTCTAAAGGGTTGGGTTTTGGTTTGGATGCTTTTCAAAAAACAGCATGTGACTTGTCTGTGCTGCAGACTCCTCAGCTCTCAGCCCCCACCTTCCTGCTCCTGTACAGCTCCTCCCTTTCACACTGATGTCAGATCACCAGGCTGTGAGCTCTGTGAAGGAGCAGGAGGGATGAGCTGTACAGGAGCACAAAGGTGGGGGCTGAGAGCTGAGGAGTCTTTAGTGAAAATGAGGTCCCTGGTGACAGACTACCTTTAACCCCTTAACGCTCTGCGCTGTAGCTCTACGGCGCAGAGGTATAAGGAGTGTATGAAGAGGGCTCACGGGCTGAGTCCTCTTCATACAAAGGTGGGGGTTTTTGCATATTGCAGAAAACCCCCACCGCTAATAACCGCGGTCGGTGCTTGCACCGATCGCGGCTATTAACCCGTCCGTTGCCGCCGGCAAAGCCACCGGCGGCATTTAAAAGACGGCGGCGCCGCCATCTTTGTTACGATCGCCGAGCCCCCGAACATCATCTGAGGCGGCGATCGGTTGCCATGGTAGCCTCGGGTCTTTGTTTGACCCGAAGCTATCTGGCATCTGCAGATTCGTGCTGCAAAAATGCCATATATTGCAATACAGAAGTATTGCAGTATATGGTAGCAGCGATCTGACCATCTAGGGTTAATGTACCCTAGATGGTCTAAAAAATTGTGAAAAAAAAAAAGTTTAAAAAATAAAAAAAATTAATAAAATATAAAAAATTCAAATCACCCCCCTTTCCCTAGAACTGATATAAAACATAATAAACAGTAAAAATCACAGACATATTAGGTATCGCCGCGTCCCAAAATGCCCGATCTATCAAAATATAAAAACGGTTACGGCCGGCGGTGACCTCCGAGGCGGGAAATGGCGCCCAAATGTCCGAAATGCGACTTTTACACCTTTTTACATCACATAAAAAATGGAATAAAAAATGATCAATATGTCGCACAGACCTCAAAATGGTAGCAATGAAAACGTCGGCAAAATTTTTTTTTTCTTTTTTGTACACATTGGTTTAATTTTTTAAAATGTATTAAAACACAATAAAACCTACATAAATTTGGTATCACCGCGATCGCACCGAACCAAAGAATAAAGCTGAGGTGTTATTTTGAGTGCACAGTCAAAGCCGTAAAAACTGAGCCCACAAGAACGTGACGTTTTTTTTTCAATTTTTCCACATTTGGAATTTTTTTTCAGCTTCGCAGTACACGGCATGTTGAAATAAATAACATTACGGGAAAGTAAAATTTGTTACGCACAAAATAAGTCCTCACACAGGTCTGTACACGTAAAAATGAAAAAGTTATGGATTTTTGAAGGTGGAGAGCGAGAAATGAGCGAAAAAACCCTGTGTCCTTAAGGGGTTAAAGCTTCCATGCAATGTCTGTGGCAGATCCCGACTATAACGAATGGTTTATAGCACTAGCCCCTTAAGCCTCTTGGGCCTGGTTGCGACTGCACCCCCTCAAGTTACGCCCCTGATTACACTACTGATGATAGAGTGTCCTGGGGTTGTGACATTGCATGATATTTACAAAGGGGGGACGGAGTGCATCATACATGAGGTGAGTTGAGCCTCTTGCCTCAGGCAGCACCCTCTGCAACAAGATGTGGGCAGATTCACCTGCTATGAAGCAGGACCTGACACCTAAAATTAATGTCTCTTCACACCTGATGTCAGCCTGGGGGTGAGATACTGCATGGAGAACCCACTTACTAAAAAAATAACCTGACCTATCACTTCTGGAGGGGGCGCTGTTCTATATTCTGACAGTAGAGAGTTGAGATTGATACCCGAGGCAGGGGGAACTTAAAGGGGTTTTCCTGTACACAATATTTCTCCTATATCCACATACAACTGCTGGGACCCCATTTGATCACCAGAATGGGGACTGCGTTTCCTCCTTGGCTGCTCAGTGGTGCCAACTGTTACCATCGGTTCATCCCTTGGGCCATAGTGGAAGTTGTATAGATGTCAAAGGAGAACAGGGCATCTAAGACCAGCTGGGAGGAAAGGTCAACTGCCAATCTTAGGGGGGTCCTGGCAGCATTTTGTGGATAGGTAAAACACATTTAGCGACAAAATAAAGCTCCGGAGGTACTGAGGTTCCACCACTTGTTCTCAGGGTGATGACATCACGTCCATTGTTTATGGTAAGCAATTGTCAGCCAATCACTGGCCTCACCATGTGTAGGTGACCAGCATGTGACCCCTGACGCCATTATTTCACTGATCTGTCACCCAAAAATGTGACATCATCACCTGAACCCGGAGGACCAGAACACCAGTGGTGGAACTTTGGAACCTCTAAAAAAGGTGAATGTAACTTTTTTCATTCTGACTCATTGTAAGAGTTATTTTTTCACAACGCCTTTGCCAACGGGGTGGTAACCTCCTAATTAGAGAGACTCCTCCCCCAAAAATAATTAAGGTCACCTCTCCCTTGACTAATATGCAATAATTTACATGTAAACTTTCTAGGGCCATATCTTACGAGCGGGTGGACGGATTTTGATGAAACAAACACTGAATTGATCAAGGACAAAGCGACAATCACGTGAGGTCAGGGATTTGTACAGGTGACAGCAATACGGATTTGTGTCTGTGACCTGGTGACAGGAAGGGTAACCCCTCAGAAACAAAGATGGCCGACTGGAAGTTAGAGAATCTGAGGCAGGAGAAATCAGAACTCAACTTGAGGAGCTTAAGTGTCTTCATAGCCTGCGTGTCCGGGCAGCAATCCATTATATTATGATGAATAGCGCAAATCTCCCTTATATCAGCTATTATACCGCCCCGTAATAAGCTTCTTACCGTCCCATTTTTCATGTGTCAGGAGAAAATATTGCTGCTCTGTTACATCATTACATGTGGCGAAAACAGATTAAGTGCTGGAGAGGAGATAAGAGTATAATATTATTAAAGGGGCGGTCAGCGGGATGATATGAATAGCTGTATACTCCCATTGTGAAGAGATGAGCGCCCCCTGTCTTGGGGATCAGTCAGCACAGCCGGGGGGCTGGATGCAGGACACACAATGGACGGCTGATCTCTAGTAATATCATCCAACACGATGATAGCAACCAAAGGAAACATTTACATAATCTGCAGGGATATAAGCAATTCTAGATTCAAAATTTTTTTTTTATATGGTAGTATTATTTACAGTACTGCTTCTACATTGTATAGTAGTAATAGAATAGCTCTGTATGATGGCACTTTTTCAGCTCTACATGGTAGTATTCTTTAGCACTTTATCAGTTTTAGGTGGTATCGTTTCAGCACTTTATGGCGGTACTATTTTAACACCGTATGACGGTATGCTTTCAACACTGGACGGTAGTATTGTTTCAATGCTGTACAACATTATTATTTACCTTTTTATGGTGGTATTACAGTATTTTAGCACTGTATGACGGTATTCGAAAGTATTCTTTCAGCAGAGTATGGTAGTATTATTCCAACACTTCATGGTGCTTTTATTTTGGATATGGCGGTATTCCTTCAAGACTTAGTGGGGGTTTCAACAATGTGTGATCAGGTTATTTCAGCACATTTCGGAAGTATTGTTACAGCACTGTATGGCAATATCATTGAGCACTGAATGGTAGTATACTTTGTGCACTCTATTGTAGTATTAGTGCAGCACTTTATGGTGGTATTATTTCAAGACTGACTGGTAATATCATTTCAGCACTATATAGTAGTATACTATGCGCACTCTATTGTAGTATTATTTCAGCACTTTATGGTGGTATTATTTCAAGACTGACTGGTAGTGTGTTTCAGCACTGTATGGTGCTATTGTTTCTTTACTATATGGCGGTATGATTCAGAACTGAGGGTCGGTATTGTTTCAGCGCTGTAAGGTGGTCCTATTTCATTGTTTAATTATGGTATTATATTAGCACTTTATGGCGGAACAATGTGACCACAGTATGACAGTATTATTTGAGCAATGCTATAAGGTAGCATTGTTTTAGGATTGAATGATATAGTTGTAATAAGGAGGCATTAAAGGTGTTGGCCACTTTTCAATAACTCTCTTCCATTAGACTTGCCTCTGCGTGTATGTGTAACTATGTATTTGCCTTCATTGAGAACTTCAGCCTTTGCCTGTTCTCACCATGCTGCTCTGCATAAACACAACTTCCATGACGTCTCCCACTGTGTCTCTGTTCTCACTTCCCATTTTCACTGACAGAGACAGGAAGAGGGGGGGAGCAGGTAATTCATAATCCCCTGCGGCAGCTCCTCCTATTCAACTGAGCCCAGACACATAAACAAAAATAAAAGCACAAAAGTAAATAGCAGGACTGCTGAATCACTTGATGGACATATAGGAATTATCCACAAGGCATTAAAGGCACATGGTCAATTTATGGAAAAGGGTGGCCAAACCCTTTAAGGCTATCTGCTTATTAGACACTGTACATTATATAAAGTTTAATAATATTTCTGATGGCAGCATTATATAGCATTGAAATTTAGACAACTGGTTATATTTTTTGGCGGCGTTATTTGGGCACCATATTGGGACATGTGGGTAATAAGGCCATTGATTTCAATATATATAGTGATAGTATAATAAGTATAATAATCATTTCATGGGTTCCGTCTTAGTCAAGCTGTATCTCTATTTGAGGAATATTTTCTACTATAAAATTGCTGGATTCCTAGATCTGCTGGGAGTTGTAGTTTCACGACAAATACAGAACCACTTTTTCAAGGAAAAGTCAAAAAGTTGCATTGTACATGACTCCCCATCCCATTCATCATCATTTGTGTCTGTATGTTTCCCAGGATTCTCATCAATCCTGATGATACTTATATAGTTTTTAGCTTCATGCAGTAACATCAATCACCTGCGGATGATGGGAGATTGATCCCTCCTTTCCCTCCATTCTCCCAGGATCGCATATTACGGTACATTTTTAGATTTCCGCAGTCTATAATCTTGTATGTCCTTTCATCATGTGGGACATGATTTATGTACAAACCTCTATGATATTTCTTATTGAAAAATATGAAAATATTTTGGGAAAAAATTCTCAGGAAAGGGTTGGGAGGATTGGAGCTGTGAGACAACAGAAACATAGCAGATTCCTAATATTGGAATTCAGCTTGTGGTTCTCCATTTCATGACATTTTTAATAAAGCAGGATTGGATCCTCGTAGGCGGGGCTTACCTATGTAGTTCTTGTACCTTATGTATCTAGAATGATTTTATTTCATTTTAATAACACCACAGTTTAAGTAACTAGAACTCACATCATGAATACACAGACAAATCACAATCACAAAAAAGTACCACATCATTATACAGTTGGTGTGTGGTACTGCACCGTAATAGTGCATTTTTATCTAAAGGATTTAATACATGGAAAAAGCTATATAAATACTATTATACTATTATATATACTATATAATCAGAATGTTTTAAAGCTTCAGAAGAACTATTAAATGGTGCCATTAAGAAGTATAGTTTGTCCCACAGAATACAAGCCCTCATATGGCTCTATAGTAAAGTCTGCCCTGCAGAAAACAAGACCTCTACTGCATCTAGAGCACAGTCCATCCCACATAAAAGAAGCCCCCATATGGAAATAGAGTAGTCTGTTCTGCAGAAAAAAAACATCATATGGTTCTAGAGTAGACTGTCCCATAGAAAACAAGCCCTCATAATGCTGTGGAGTACAACCTGTCCCAAAGCCAACAAGTCCTCATATGGCTCTGGAGTATTTTGTTTAAAGTTCAGTTTGGCTCTAGAGTACAGACCATCCCACAGAAAACAAGCCCTCGTATGGCTTTAGACTGAAATCTGTCCTGTAGACCACAAACATTCATATGGCTCCAGAGTAATCTGTTTAAAGTTCAACAGACCCACAGGAAACAAGCCATAATACGTGCAGTACCTCCCACAAACATCAAGCCCTCACATGGATCTAGAGTAGTCTGTCCTGCAGAAAACAAACCCTCATATGGCTCTAGAGTAGCCTGTCCCATAGAAAACAAACACTCATATGGCTCTAGGGTAGTCTGTCCTATAGAAAACAAGCCCTTATATGCCTCTAAAGTACAGTCCGTCCCACAGACAACAAGCCCTCATATGGCTCTAGAATACAGTCTATCCCACAGACAACAAGCCCTCATATGGCTCTGGAATACAGTCTGTCCCACATAAAACAAGCCCTCATGTAGCTTTAGACAAGGAAGTTAAAGAATTATGGCTTATGAAAGGGAAAACCAACGCGTCCTTGTGGGGTTAAATGAAATGTGTGAAGCAGAATGTCCCCACCCCAGGCCGGCAGCAGATGACCTCCCTGCTGGATGATTACGCCGCTTGCCCACAGCACTTCTAGGATGGCGGAGATAATGATGGTGGGGTCACTCTTCTTCATGGGAGTTGACGTTAAAGGATCATTAATCCCCGGATTTTGCCTTTGGAATTCAGCACATTAAACATTTCTTTCATCCTCGGAGCGTAGGACGATCATTCCCAGATAATGATCCCGTCCACACTCATCCACATCTCTGGGTGTTACGAGATTTGACTTTATGTTGATTTTTTTGGATGTTTTTCCGTATTTTATTATTCCACTTCCCATTTAAGAAATATAATATTTGTAAATAGATAGAAGATACCTTCAGGGCTATAAAGTTGGACGTTAAATTTGACCACACCCATGGCCCTCAAAAGTGCCCTAGATAGAAGAAATTAGGACCTTCAAGGGATGTGAAGGACAGATCAGTCCCTGTAATTGTGTTAATGGTCTATTTTTCCTTCTGAGACGGAACATTCTTGGTTTTGCCCTCGAACTTGCGGAATTCCTTCCTCTCCGGGATCATAAATCTTTGTCCTCTTTTACAATTGCAGGTGAGATTCTCATGGAATTTAACAAATCCTTCCAGTAAAGCTTCCCCTCCCCCTTCTCCGCTCCATCAGCCTTGAGGGGAGGCAGATCGAAGTCTCATATTTTCTGGTGCTGTCATTGTTCATTTTCTCTCCGAGTGGAGGAAAGTAAACGGAATAATTTGCTGCGAGCAAAAGTTGCAACTAATAACTGGGGGATGAAATTCGTCAGATGTCAGCGCATCTCCAAGAAACAAGTAGTAACGGCTTTCCTAGAATATTAGGAAGAAAATGAACTAAATGCCCCCCCAATGTCATAGTCGTGGTGGCCATTATAGGTGCTCGAGCACATGGCCGAACATGTCCCTAGTGACCATACATGGAAAATGTTACTGCAAGGACAGACTCATCATAGGGCCTTTATGATAGATTTCAAGGGCATTTCAAGGGCCCACAGTCATATGTGGCCCTTGCAGCACTCGGAAAAGAACTCTGTTTTTGATGTTTTTTCCCAGAATTCTTGAAATTCCTCTAGGATTTGTCAGTATGTCTTTAGTGTTACCAATCCTTTTAGATTCCTTGTGACTTGTGGTCACTCCTCTAGATCTTGTGACTCCACCCTTATACTCACCTTATCTACTCAAGAACATGTGATCTAGATCTTGTCAATTCATCCCTAATTTTCGCCTCATCCACTCAAGGACTTTTTACTCCCATTCTAAACCTTCTCACTCCTCCCCTAATTCTTGCCTTGTCTACTCGAGGACTTGTGACACTGCTTCTAGATCTTGTTGCTCTACCGCAAATTTTTGCATCCTCTACTCAAGGACTTGTGACTCTTTTTCTAGATCTTATCACTTCTTCCCTAATTCTCACTTCTTCTACTCGAGGACTTGTGACACCCATTCTATATCTTGTCGCTTCACCCCTAATTCTTGACTCATCTACTCAAGAACTTGTGACTCCTCTTCTTGATGCCCTTAACTCAACAAGTCATCATGTACTCAAAGAATTTTGACTCCCATTCTAAATCTTCTCACTCTTCCCCTAATTTTTGCTTAGTCTAGATCTGGTTACTCCCCCACTAATTTTTGAATCCTCTACTCGAGGACTTGTGACTCCCCTTCTTGATGTCCTCAATCCTTCTACTCTTGTCTTCCCACTGTAGAACTTCATATTGTCACTTCTTCCCCAATTCTCACTTCTTCTACTCAAGGACTTGTGACATCCCTTCTAGATCTTGTCGCTCCACCCCTAATTCTTGACTCATCTACTCAAGAACTTGTGACCTCCCCTTCTTGATGTCCTCAATCCTTCGAACTCTTGCCCTCCCGCTGTAGAACTTGTGATTCTGCTTAAAACTTGTGATACTATTTGGCAGGGACTTGTCATTCCACCCTCTAATTCTAACCACTTCTTCTCCAAGACTTGTCCCTTCTGCCATTCTTCAGCTAGAACTTATCACTCCACCCCTAATTCTCGCCATCCTACATCTCAGACATGTCAATCCCGTAATAAATCTGTGATCTCTTACTCTTCGGCTAGTCAGTCTACCCTTTACTCTTATTCTAGATCTTGCGAGTCCCCTCCTGAATGTTCTTCATTAGAGGTTTTACTGTTCCTCCTCCAGGACTTGTCTCTCCACTGTAAGCTCTCACCACTCCTCCTCCAGGACTTGTCTCTCCATTGGTAGCTCTCACCACTCCTCCATCAGGACTTGTCTCTCCACTGGTAGCTTCCAACTCACTCTCCAGGGAACTTGTCTCTCCACTGGTAGCCAACTACTCTCAGGGACTTGCTCTCCACTGTAGCTCTCACCACTCTACTCCAGGACTTGTCTCTCCATTGGTAGCTCTCACTCACTCCTCCCAGGACTTGTCCTCCATTGCTAGCTCTTCACCACTCCTCCTCAGGACTTGGTCTCCCACTGATAGCTTCACACTCCTCCTCCAGGACTTGTCTCTCCACATGGAGCTCTCACCACTCCTCCTCCAGGACTTGTCCTCCACGGGTAGCTTCACCACCCTCCTCAGGATTGTCTCTCCACTGGTAGCTCTCACCACTCCTCCCCAGGACTTGTCTCTCCACTGGTAGCTCTCACCACTCCTCCATCAGAACTAGTCTCTCACTGGTAGCTCTCACAACTCACTCCTCCAGGACTTGTCTCTCCACGGGTAGTTCTCACCACTCCTCCTCCAGGACTTGTCTCTCCACTGGTAGCTCTCACCACTCCTCCATCAGGATTGTCTCTCCACTGGTGCTCACCACTCCTCCAGGACTTGTCTCTCATTGGTACTTCTCACACAACTCCATCAGGACTGTCTCTCCATTGGTAGCTCTCACCACTCCTCCTTAGGACTTGTCTCTTACTGGTAACTTCTCCCACTCCTCCATCAGGACTTGTCTCTCCATTGGTAGCTCTCACACTCCTCATCAGGACTTGTGTCTCCATTGAGCTCTCACCACTCCTCCCCCAGGACTTGTCTCTCCATGCGTAGCTCTCACCACTCCTCCTCCAGGACTGTCTCTCCACTGTTAGCTCTCACCACTCCTCCATCAGGACTTGTGTCTTCCACTGGTAGCTCTCAACCACTCCTCTAGATTGTTCTCATGTGAGCTCTCACCACTCCTCCTCCAGGACTGTCTCTCCACTGGTAGCTCTCACCACTCCTCCTCCAGGCCTTGTCTCTCCACGGGTAGTTCTCACCACTGCTCCATCAGGACTTTGTCTCTCCATATGCGCAGTTCTCATACCATCCTCCTCCCAAGACTTGTCTCTCCACTGGTAGCTCTCACCACTCCTCATCAGAACTGTCTCTTCACTGGTAGCTCTCAACCACTCCTCTCAGGCTGTCCTCTCACTGGTAGTCTCACACACTCCTCCTCCAGGATTGTCTCTCCACTGGTAGCTCTCACCACTCCTCCATCCAGGACTTGTCTCTCCACGGTAGCTTTCACACTCCTCCTCCAAGACTTGTCTCCACTGGTAGCCTCACCAATCCTCCTCAGACTTGATCTCACTGTTAGCTCTCAACCACTCCTCCTCGGACTGTCTCTCACTGGTAGCTCCCACTCCTCCTCAGGACTGTCTCTCCACTGTGTAGCTCTCACCACTCCTTCTCCAGGACTTGTCTCCACTGTAGCTCTCACCACTCCTCCTCCAGGACTTGTCTTCCACAGGTGCTCTAACCATCCTCCATTAGGACTTGTCACTACAACCCTAATTATTTTTACTCCCGGATGGATTCACCTACAACCCATTCCTCACAATGGCATGGGCCACCAAAGACCAGGAGGGCCCAACATTGGTGGATGAAGGACCATTAGTGAGATGAGGACCACCCCACCCCCCCAACCCCTTGGTGTAATGTGGTGCTGCTATCCTCCTCCTCTCCACACAAAGAGGGGGCATTAGAGGGGTCCTAAGACATAACATAGCATAGGGCCACCCCCCCCCCCCCCTCCTTCCGGAACTTTCACTTCTTCGCAGGTCTAAAAATAATAATAATAATAAAAATTTGCCTGGTATATTTGTCTCCTCTTCGCTGCCTGAAGGAATAATGATAATCGCTGGACTTTTATTTGTAATTTTCTGCCTGGAAAATGTTTTTTTTGTTTTCTGACTGGGTTTTATCTCTGAATGTCCCGTCCTGTCACTTCCACACGGATGACGTTCTGCTGCTTTTTAATGTGACTTTCATGCTTTGTGAAAGTCATTGTTCTTAATTCCGGGAATATGTGAAAAATTCCTCTGTAGAAATTCAAGTGGAGCTTCCTGGTATAACCTGGGGATCTCCTGTATATAATGATATATGACAGCTGGTTAACCTGGGATCTCTGTTATATGTATATGTACAGCGTAAAACCTGGGATACTCCTGTATATAATGATATATGTACAGCGGTTAACCTGGGGATCTCCTGGTATATAATGATATATGTACATGGTATAACCTGGGGATCTCCTGTATATAATGATATATGTACAGCCGGTATAACCTGGGATTCCTGTATATAATGATATATGTACAGCCGGGATAACCGGGGATCTCCTGTAATATAGATATATGTACAGCTGGTATAACCTGGGGATCTCCTGTATATAATATTATATGTACAGCTGGTAAACCTGGGGATCTCACTGTATATAATTATATGTACAGCTGGTATAACCTGGGGATCTCCTGTATATAAATTATGATGTACAGCCGGTATAACCTGGGGATCTCCTGTATATAATGATATATGTACAGCGGTATAAATCCTGGGAGCTCCTCTTATTAATATATATGGACAGCGGGATAACCTGGGGATCTCCTGTTATAATGATATATGTACAGCCGGTTATAACCTGGGGATCTCCTGTATATAATGATATATGTACAGCTGGTATAACCTGGGGATCTCCTGTATAATGATGATATATGTACAGCTGGTATAAATGGGGCTTCTGTATATAATATATATGTACAGCCGGTATAGACCTGGCATCTCCTATATAATGATATATGTAAGAGTAAATGGATCTCGGTATATATGATTGTACAAGCGGTATAACCTGGAGGATCTTCTTTATAATGATATATGTACAGGCCGGTAAACCTGGGATTCTCTGATATATGATATAGTTACAGCCGGTAGAACTGGGACTCTCTGTATATAATGATTATGTACAGCCGGAATAATGGGGATCTCCTGTATATAATGATGTAGTACAGCCGGAATAACCTGGGGATCTTATATAATGGTATGACAGCGGATAACCGGGATCTCCTGTATATAATGATATATGTAACAGCCGGTATAGACCGGGATCTCCTGAGTATAATGAATATGTACAGCCGGTATATACCTGGGGAGCTCCTTATATATGATGTATGTTACAGCCGGTATAACCTGGGGATCTCCTGTATAAATGATGATATGACAGCCCGGTATAACTGGGGTCTCCTGTATATAATGATTATGTAAGCCGGTAATACCTGGGGGGATCTCCTGTATATAATGATTATATGTGCAGCCGGTATAACCTGGGGATTTCCTGTATATAATGATATATGTCAGGCCGGAATAACCTGGGAATCTCCTGTATATAATGATATATGTTACAGCCGGGATTACCTGGGGATCTCGCTGTATATAATGATATATGTACAGGGTTTAAACTGGGGATCTCTGTTTAATGTATAGTACAGCTGGTATAACTGGGATCTATGTATATAATATGTACAGACTGGTATAACCTGGGGATCTCCTGTATATAATGATATATGTACAACGGTATAACCCTGGGGATCTCCTGTATATAATGATATATGTACAGCCGGTATAACTGGGGATCTCCTGTATAATGATATATGTACAGCTGGTATAACCTGGGGATCTCCTGTATATAGTGTAATAATGTACAGCTGGTATAACCTGGGGATCTCCTGTATATAATGATATATGTACAGCGGTATAACCTGGGGATCTCCTGTTATAATGATATATTGTACAGCCGGTATAACCTGGGGACCCTGTATATAATGATATATGTTCAGCGGTTACCTGGGGGAGTTCCTGATATACTGAGGTATATGTATCAGCCGGTATAACCTGGAGATATGTCTGTATATAATGATAGGATTACAGCTGGATGAAACCGGGAGATCTATGTAATAATGATATGTACAGCCGTATAACCTGGGGATCTCCTGTATATAATGATATATGTACAGCCGGTTATAACCTGGGGATCTCCTGTATATAATGATATATATACAGCCGGTATAACCTGGGGATCTCCTGTATATAATGATAAGGTACAGCTGGTACAACCTGGGATCTCCTGTATTAATGTATGTGTACAGCTGGTATACCTGGGGATCTCCGTATATAATGATATATTACAGCCGTATAACCTGGGGATCTCTGTAATAATGAGATATGTACAGCTGGTAAACCTGGGGATCTCGTATATATGATTATGTACAAGCCGGTATAACCTTGGGGTTCCTGTTATATAAGATATGTGTTACAGCCGGTATAAACCTGTGGATCTCCTGTATATAATGATGTATGGACAGCTGGTATCACCTGGGGATCTCCTGTATAAATGATGTAATGTAACCAGCTGGTATTAGGCCTGGGGATCTCCTGTATATAATGATATATGGACAGACTGGATAACCTGGGGGATCTCTGTATATAGATATATGTAATCTGGTAAACCTGGGGATCTCCTGTAATAATGATATATGTAACGCGGTATAACCTGGGGATCTCCTGTATATAATGTATATGTACAGCTGTATAAACCTGGGGATCTCCTGTATTATAAGATATATGTACAGCCGGTCTAACCTGGGGTCTCCTGTATATAATGAATATGTACAAGCCGTAAACCTGGGATCTCGTATATAGTGATATATGTACAGCCCTATAACCTGGGGATTCCTGTATATAATGAATATGTAACAGCGTGGTACAACCTGGGGATCTCCTGTATATAATGATATGTGTACAGCTGGTATAACCTGGGGATTTCCTGTATATAATGATATGTGTACAGGTATAACCTGGGGATTCTTTGTATATAGTGATTATATGTACAGCCCTATAACCTGGGATCTCCTGTATATAATGATATATGTACAGCTGGTACAACCTGGGGATCTCCTGTATATAATGATATGTGTACAGCTGGTATAAACCTGGGATTTCTGTATATAATGATATGTGTAACAGCCGCTATAACCTGGGGATCTCCTGGTATATAATGATATATGTACAGAGCCGGTATAATGGGGATCTCCTGTATATAAGATATGTGTACAGCTGGTATAACCTTTGTTCTTCTCATTACAGATGACCAGAGAAGGTGCGGAGGGACTTTGATACGACATGGGCGCCCCAGAGACAGAGCGAGCAGCTGTGGCAATACAATCTCAATTCAGAAAATTCCAAAAGAAGAAGCAGGGGGCAGATGACTGTAGTACTACCTCTCACCACTAGGGAAATGAGAAAATACAATTTTATCTGAATAAACATAAAAAAAACTTGAGGATAAATGATTTGTGAGGAAGATCAGCAATATATAACGGCATGTACAAAGGGTTGTAATATTTATAGTCTATTAGACACAGTCACTGAGGCTCTGCACTAAGTTATCTAGAACCCGATCCACTGTAACCTCCGATTTTATGTGATGTTATATAAAAAACCTGCTGAGATGTATCTGGAAATTGCGTGTTCATTTTTATTGGCGCCGCGGAGGGGGAGGGGAATGTGCGGCTCATAATCCCATCGGGCCACCGCTAGGTCCCAGGTCCTGAGGTCTCCAATTTGAAGTTTTAGGTATATACTGTATAATATATGGCTGCTCTACAGGAAGAGAGCAACTATTTAGGAAGGTCCAGGAACCCGGCAACAGCAGCCAAAGGTTCACAAAAGTAACAACTTATGGTGCAGTTAGGGTCCATGCGGACTAATGAGTAGCGTGTAGGGCCACGTCTGGCGCGGGAGAGGAGGAGAAGCGGTGTGCTGCTCGCCCTTACCCTCCATACAGAATAGTGACGCACATCAAAGATAGGCATGCGTGTGCTCATTGTACAGCGCCCTGAGCGCCATAGACAACTACGGGGGACATATATGCAACCGTAAATTTGCAGCCGTATATATGTCCACATACGTTTGTGTGCATCAGCATTATAAAACAAAACCTTCACCCAATCCCACACCTAATTTTTTTTTTTAATATAATTTTTTTATATATTTTTTTTTATATATAACAACGAATACACAGCACAAAAAAACATAAACAGGAAATAAAAACAAAAAAATAACTAACTAAATCCCAGCCCCATCACCCTCCCCCCCCAGACACTAGTCTAACGTCCAAGTTCGCGTTATATAGTCCAGACCGTGCCAGGATCGTATGTGCCCAAATCCCGTCCACCCCCCTCCCAAACTAACACCTAACACCAACACCCCAAACCAACAATCTATATGACACATTAACTATATAACTATAAATAAATACACACTGTACACAAGATACAAACACATATTAAACAAATCAACATATAAAATCCAAACCAATAAAGCCCAGGTTCGGCGCCTGCACAGCCCCTACATCACTACATGCTCAGATACAAAACAAAATCTACTGTGCAGTGCAGCATCAGCCCAACACCAGGAGAGGAATGACAGACTAAGGGACACTAAGGAGAACCCCTCAAAGGAGGAGAGGGCAATCCCTGAGGGCCAGAGTGCTTCTGGAAATGCGTCATCAAACCCTTTTGTCAAGAACTTTCCCTCGACAGGTCCTGATCTCCCACGATTCCAGACCCACCAGGCGATCACCTTCAGAACCGGGGTAGCGTAAGCCGAAGATGCCAATGCGGTGTACGAAGATCCTTCACTTGTCCTCTGTCTCCCCATTCCTGGAAGAAAGGCCGAAACCACTCCCTACAGGAGTATACCCACGGAGGAGCCCATCCCCTACAGAGTATAACCACGGAGGAGCCCATCCCCTGCAGGAGTTATACCCAAGGAGGAGCCCTCTCTTCCAGAGGTTTGCTACATTGATCTTAAGAAGGTATTCACTAGGACAACCACAGGGTTGACCATACACAACCTCTTGTCTCCTCGTGCGGTAAGTAACTCCCTCTTGATTAGGTTCAGCCTATTCCCTATAAACAGCTGGAGAACAGACTGTAGCCCGAGTCCAGAGGGCGTCTGGCAAACATGACACACTGCCAGAATAAATCAGCAATGGGAGCAGTAAGTTTAATCAGGTTGACCCTTTCCTGAGGGTCAAAGACCAACCGTTCCATGGTCCACTTCTGAGCAGCGATCTTAAGCCTGCCATCCCAGTTTTGCATGGGGTAAATCCCCTGGCCAATTCGATGCCGAGAACTTTGGCTGAGTCTTGGGGCCCTGGAAGAGTGTCCGGGAGATCAAGCTGGGACCTCCCTCTCCCATCCAGAGACTCTTCACACTATCCCGGTTGATCTTGGATCCAGAAGCCCTGAGTATCGGTCACCTCTGACATCACCCATTGCGCCCCCCTCCCGAGGACACAAAAACGGTGACATCATCGGCATACGCCACCACTCTAAGAGTGGCTTCCGGTGCTGCCCGATCCTCCCGACTGCCGCTCCACGGCCCACGATCAACCCTCCTAAGGAATGGGTACAATCGCGACACGTATAAAAGTGGGCTAGAGAACAACCTGGCGAACACCACCCGACCTCAAAAGAGCGGCCAATCCAACCGTTCACAAGCGGGAACTCTCTGCCCCGCGCACAAAACTTTACAGCCATCGACAAACTCCCCCAGCAGGCCTACCTCAGAAGTGAGAGACCAGAGGTACTCGTGGTTAACCGATCAAACGCTTTGCCTGATCCAAGGACAGCAAGTACCCCTTCCATTACCAGCCCTGCCCTGACTCCACTGCCTCCGGACACAAAGCACAGCAAAATGTACTGCGGACGATGGAACAGAGCGTGCTGGGTCCCGCGAAGGAGCTGGGGCGCAAATTGCACCAGCCGTTTTAAACAGCCATTTTCCAAACCTTTCTGTCCGCATTGAGAAGCGGCTATGTGACGCAGTTCTAACACAAGATCGGTCCTTACCCTTTGACAGGATGATACAGGGCAGACCTCCTCATTGACTCGCAGAGCGACCGACGGAAAGACACTCATTGAATACCTCAGTCAAGAGGGGAACAAGGCGTCCTTAAAGGTCTTATAAAACTCAGATGTTAAGCCATCCGGACCTGGCGAATTTCTTGAGGACGAGCCTCTTACAATCGCCGGCTGACTTCCTCTTCCCTGATCAGCTCTGTCAAAACATCAAGAGAAGGGTCTACTCCTGGCTCATGGCAGGTTCAGCCAGGAATGCCGACATCAATCCCGATCTAGATCTCTGCCCAAGAGGTGCGAGTAGAAGGATCTGACGACCTCCAGAATCCCTGATCGGACCTTTTCAGGGATCCCGTACGTCAACCAGTCCTGCTGACAACTTTACCATTCACTGACATCTTGCAGTTTCTGTAAGGGTCGGGCGAGAGCGGTATTTCCCGTAATCCCTCTCAAAAAACAAAGATGCGTGTTCTATCGTACTGACACTTTCAGCAAGGATCACTCTGGAGATGTCCTCACGACTACCTCCAGTCGAGACGAGATGCTCGAGTTTCTCTCCGGCCCTGATACAGGCGGTGCCTGTCCAGGCTCTGAGGCTCGAGAGCTGGCGGAGAATCTCGCCACCCTTTTCTTGAGATCTCCCACCACTCTGACTTACTGCTACAAAGGCCCCAACAAAGGATGTCTGATCTCCGCTTCTTCCAGGAGAGACGAATTGAGCTTCCAGTAGCCTCTTCCCCATCCGGGGGGTCTTGTAACATTCAAGAAAACAAAATTAAACAGTGGTGGAGAACTCCACTCAACAACAGAAACTGGTGAGAAATGGCTTCCTCCTTTAAATAAAATTGTCTATTCACTGCAGCTACACCCTATAATAGGTGAACCCCGCGTGGCCGGGGTTGTGCCGGATGTTGACATCCACCAGGCGAGCCTCACTAGCTTTGCTATTTAGAGCGACGCTATCATAAGTCAGCTTGTCTCTGGAACATCCCTATCCTGGGACCGTGACGCATTGAAGTCCCCTCCAAAGACCACCTGCCCGACTTGTAAAAAGGTAGGGCGTGATCCTCATAAAAGAGACACTTCCTGTCCACACTGACTGGGACCATAGATGTAATTAGGCAAAGTTCTTGTCCCTTCATGAGGACAACAGGATCAGGCACCTCCCCATTTCTAACTCAATAACCTGGTCGGTATTCTTCGGTGCGGTAAAAGGACCGCCACTCCGCTATATGGCTCGGCCGCAAGAGAGACACAATAGGAAGGCCCGTGTCTCATTCCCTCTTAGCCTTTAAACACGGCGCCAAATCTGGCAGCTGGTCTCCAGGGAAAAATAAAATGTCGGCGCACGGACACGGCCAGAGAAAATAAAGGCCGCAAATCTAGCCGCATCCAGACTTAATTATGGCGACATTAATGGACGCCAGCGTCAACGGAGTGGGTGCCGCCATCATGAGTGTTGAGTTAGACGGTCTTTTTTTTACCCATTTACCACCACTCGGAAATGAACACCCTTTTTAGACATATTGTTGGTGTCCATCTCCCGACTGTATGATGTTCAGGGGCAGATCCAGGACCTGCCTCCTCATCCTCGTTCCAGACTCTGGGCCAGTCTCCCCTTCTGAGGACCTGACTCCCAGGGGGGAGACTGGCACACCCCTGCAGGCCCTCACACCTATGGCCCGTCACCCTCAGGCCCCTCCATCGGCGAGAATGGATCCATCCAAGGGCCAGGAATCGATTTGAAAGTTCGACCACGGGGGGTCGGTTGCACTTTTACCCTTTTCTTCTTTTTGGCGCCAGTGTATTGCTTTCCCTTAGCCAAGCCCTATGTATCTCAGCACCATACTCTCATAATGGGAGGAGTCTGAGGACGGTGGCAAACCTTCTCTCTCTCGATCCTCCTGACCTCCTCCAGTACATCATTCCACTGGGGCTCAGTGACAGTGTGTTCTCCAGGAAGCGCCAGAGGTTGTCCCCGAGCCCAAGACTCCCCCGCTCTCTCTCTGTTGACGCTTTCTCTAGACGCTCTAGACGGTAGGCGTCTTTTTCCTGTCCTTCTTACCTGGCCCCTCCACTCTCCAGCCTCGCTAGTCCCCTCCCGAGATCAGCCTCATGGCTTTCATCTGCTGAGGTGAGGTGCATAGCGAAAGAAAGAGGACAACGACTGTACGGGTGGACCGAGATCACCAAACAGGTTACACCTAATCTCGCCTTGTACAGGATGCCAGCGAGATGGCGGACACCCCCACACAACGCACATTCTTGCCACGGTGCAGTTTGTGCGCTGAAATGTGTGGGTCACCGCAGCTGTGGCGCCAGCTAGGCTGCCCCTGGTAGGATCAATCCCTCCCAGGAAGGTGATGAAGGGATGTGGGCGGACTGAGTTACCTGAACGCCTCAACTTCACCATGAAGGTCCAGGCCCCTGACAGATACCATACTATCCGGATTTTCTCAGGTACTCCTGTACCTCTCCATACGATTCATCCAGGTCATGATGTCTCAGACAAGAACGTAATTTGTCGGGTAAAGAACGGTCACTTTCTTGACTTCGCTCTGGCGGGACACTGCTTGCCACAGCACTCCTCCTCCAGGACTTGTCTCTCCACTGGTAGCTCTCACCACTCATCCTCCAGGACTTGTCTCTCCACTGCTAGCTCTCACCACTCCTCCCCCAGGACTTGTCTCTCCACTGGTAGCTCTCACCACTCCTCCTCCAGGACTTGTCTCTCCACTGGTAGCTCTCACCACTTCTCCATAAGGACTTGTCTCTCCACTGGTAGCTCTCACCACTCATCCTCCAGGACTTGTCTCTCCATACTGGTATGCTCCAACCACTCCTCCTCCAGACTTGTCTCTCCACTGTGGTAGCTCTCACCACTCCTCCTCATCAGGACTTGTCTCTCCACCTGGTAGCTCTCACCACTCCTCCCCCAGGACTTGTCTCTCCCCTGGTAGCTCTCACCACTCCTCCACAGGACTAGTCTCTCCACTGGTAGCTCTCACAACATCCTCCTCCAGGCCTTGTCTCTCCACGGGTAAGTTCTCACCACTCCTCCTCCAGGACTTGTCTCTCCACTGGTAGCTCTCACCACTCCTCCATCAGGACTTGTCTCTCCACTGTAGCTCTTCACCACTCCTCCCAGGACTTGTCTCCCATTGGTAGCTCTCACCACAACTCCATCAGGACTTGTCTCTCCACTGGTGCTCTCACCACTCCTCCTTAGGACTTGTCTCTCTACTGGTAACTCTCACCACTCCTCCATCAGACTTGTCTCTCCATTGGTAGCTCTCACCACTCCTCCATCAGGACTTGTTCTCCCATTGGTAGCTCTCACCACTCCTCCCCAGGACTTGTCTCTCCTGGTAGCTCTCACCACTCCTCCTCCAGGATTGTTTCTCTCCACTGTTAGCTCTCACCCACTCCTCCATCAGACTTGTGTCTCCACTCCCTGGTAGCTCTCAACCACTCCTTCTCCAGACTTGTCTCTCCACTGGTAGCTCCACCACTCCTCCTCCAGGACTGTCTCTCCACTGGTATGCTCTCACCACTCCTCCTCCAGGCCTTGTCTCTCCACGGGTAGTTCTCACCACTGCTCCATCAGGACTTTGTCTCTCCACGGGTACTCTCACCACTCCTCCTCCAGACTTGTCTCTCTCCACTGGTAGCTCTCACCACTCCTCCATCAAACTGTCTCTTCACTGGTAGCTCTCACCACTCTCCTCCTCCAGGCCTTGTCTCTCCACTGTGTACTCTCACACTCCCCTCCAGGACTTGTCCTCTCCACTGGTTTATCTCACCCATCCTCCATCAGACTGTCTCTCTCCACTGGTAGCTTTCAACCACTCCTCCTCCACCAAGACTTGTCTCCTCCACTGGTAGCTCTCACCACTCCTCCCAGGACTTGTATCTCCACTGTTAGCCTCACCACCACTCCTCCTCAGGACTTGTCCTCTCCACTGGTCCTCTCACGACTCCTCCTCCAGACTTGTCTCTCCACTGGTAGCTCTCACCACTCATCCTCCAGGACTTGTCTCTCCACTGGTAGCTCTCACCACTCCTCCATCAGGACTTGTCTCTCCACTGGTAGCTGTCACCACTCCTCCATTAGGAATTGTCACTACAACCCTAATTATTTCTACTCCCGAATGGATTCACCTACAACCCATTCCTCACAATGGCATGGGTCACCAAAGAGCAGGAGGGGCCCAAACATTGGTGGGATGAAGACCATTCAGGAGATGAGGACTTGTCTCTCCACTGGTAGCTCTCACCACTCCTCCATGTTCTCCTGTATATAATGATATATGTACAGCTGGTATAATGGGCCCTGATTATGTGTTAGCGGATAAATGGCTCTTGATATAATGATATATGTCAGCCGGTATAACCTGGCATCTCCGTATATAATGATATATGTACAGTCCGGTATAACCTGGGGACTCTGTATATAATGATATATGTACAGCGGTATAACCTGGAGATAATTCTTGTACATAATGATATGTACCAGCCGGTATAACCTGGGGATCTCCTGTATATATGATATATGTACAGCCGGTATACTGGGGATCTCCTGTATTAATGATGTAGGTACAGCCGGAATAACCTGGGATCTCCTGGTATCTAATGATGTATGTACAGCCGAATAACCTGGGGAGTCTCCTGTATATAATGATATATGTACAGCCGGTATAACCTGGGGATCTCCTGTAGTATAATGATATATGTACAGCCCGGTATATATGACCGGGGGATTCTCTGTATATAATGATATATGTACAGCCGGTATAACTGGGGATCTCCTGTATATAAGATGTATGCTACAGCCGGTATATAACCTGGGGATCTCCTGTATATTAAGATATATGTACACGCCGGTATAACCTGGGACTCTTGTATATAATGATATAACGCGTTAAAAACCTGGGGGGATCTCCTGTATATAATGATATGTGCAGCCGGTATAACCGGGGGGGTTCCTGTATATAATGATATATGTACAGCCGGAATAACAATGGGAATCTCCTGTATATAATGAATATGTTACAGCGGGATACTGGGGGATCTTGGATATAATGATATATGTACAGGGTATAAACCTGGGGATCTCCTGTATATAATGATAATGTACAGGCTGGTATAACCTGGGATCCCGTTATATAAGATATATGTACAGTCTGGTATAACCTGGGGATCTCCTGTATATAATGATATATGTACAGACGGGTATAACCTGGGGATCTCCTGTATATAATGATTTTATGTACAGCCGGATAACCTGGGGATCTCCTGTAATAATGTATATGTACAGCTGGTTATAACCTGGGGATCTCCCTGTGTATATGTGAATATGTAAGCTGGTATAACCTGGGGATCTCCTGTATATAATGATATATGTACAGCTGGTATAACACTGGGGATCTCCTGTATATAATGATATATGTTACAGCCGGTATAAACCTGGGGATATCTCCTGTATTAATGATATATGTACAGCGGTATACCTGGGATTCCTGTATATGAATGGAATATATGCTACAGCCGGTATAACACTGGAGATAGTCTGTATATAATGATATATGTACAGCTGGGGTATAACCTGGAGATCCTGTAATTAATGATATATGTACAGCCAGTATAACCTGGGATCTCCGTATATATGATATATGTACAGTCGCGGTATAACCTGGGGAGTCTCCTGTATATAATGATATAATACAGCCGGTAGAACCTGGGGATCTCCTTGATATAAGATATAGTGTACAGCTGGTACAACCTGGGATCTCTGTATATAAGATATGGTACAGCTGGTATAACCGGGGACCCGTATATAATGATATATATAAGCCGTATAACCGGGGATCTCCTGTACTAATGATATAGTACAGCTGGTATAACCTGGGGATCTCCGTATATAATGATATATGTACAGCCGGTATAACCTGGGATTTCCTTATATAATGATATGTGACAGCCGGTATACATGGGATCTCCTGTATATAATGATGTATGTACAGCTGGTATCACCTGGGGATCTCCTGTATTATAATGATGTATTACAGCTGGGATAGCCTGGGGATCTCCTGTATATAATGATATATGTACAGGCTGGTATAATCCGGGGATCTCCTGTTGTATATAATGATATATGTTACATCTGGTTATAACCTGGGGATCTCCTGTATATAATGATATAGTACGCCGGGATAACCTGGGGATTCTCCTGTATATAATGATATGTAAGTGTATAACGGGACCGATTCTAAGTTAGTACAGGCTAACCTGGGGATCTCCTGTAATAATGATTATGTACAGCCGGTATAACGGGGATCTCCTGTATATAATTGATATATGTACAGCAGGTATAACTGGGGATTCTTGTATAATAATGATATTGTACAGCCCTATAACCTGGGGATATCTAGGTATAAGTGATATATGTACAGCTGGTACAACCTGGGAGATCTCCTGTATATAATGATATGTGTACAGCTGGTATAACCTGGGATTTCCGTATATAATGATATGTGTACAGCCGGTATAACCTGGGGATCTCTGTATATAGTGATATGTGTACAGCCCTAGAACCCTGGGGATCTCCTGTATATAATTATAATGTACAGCTGGTACAACCTGGGGGATCTCCTGTATATAATGATATGTGTTACAGCTGGTATAACCTGGGGATTTCATGTATTAAAATGATATGGTGTGTACCGCCGGCTATAACCTGGGGATCTCCTGTATATAATGATATGTGTACAGCCGGTATAACCTGGGGATCTCCTGTATATAATGATATGTGTACAGCTGGTATAACCTGTTGTTCTTCTCATTACAGATGACCAGAAGAAGGTGCAGGAGGACTTTGATATCGACATGGGTGCCCCAGAGACAGAGCGAGCAGCTGTGGCAATACAATCTCAATTCAGAAAATTCCAAAAGAAGAAGCAGGGGGCAGATGACTCGTAGTACCTACCTCTCACCACTAGGGAAATGAGAAAATAAAATTTTATCTGAATAACAATTTAAAAAAAACTGAGGATAAAATGATCTGTGAGGAGACTCAGAATATATAAGGTGCATGTACAAAGGGTGTAATATTTATAGTCTATTAGACACAGTCACTGAGGCTCCTGCACTAAGTTATCTAGAACCCGATCCATCTGTAACCTCCGATTTTATGTGATGTTATAATAAAACCTGCTGAGATGATACCTGGAAAATCGCGTGTTCATTTTTATATGGCGCTAGCTCAGGGGCCGAGGGGAAATGTGCGGCTCATAATCCCATCCGGGCCACCGCTAGATCCCCAGGTCCTGAGGTCTCCAATTTGAAGTTTTAGGTATATACCGTATATATATATGGCTGCTCTACAGGAAGCAACTATTGTAGGAAGGTCCAGGCACCCGGAAAACAGCAGCCAAAGGTTCACAAAAAGTAACAATCTTATGGTGCAGTTAGGGTCCATGCGGACTAATGAGTAGCTGTACGGGCACACGTCTGGCGCGGGAGAGGAGGAGAAGCGGGTGCTGCTCGCCCTTACCCTCTCCATACAGAATAGTGACGCACATCAAAGATAGAGCATGCGTTGTGCTCATTGTACCGCGCCTGAGCGGTACAGGTATATACAGCTGCAAATTTCCGGTTGCATATACGTTCCACATACGTTTGTGTGCATGGGGCCTTACTGTGTACATCACATTACTTATCCTGTACTGATCCTGAGTTACATCCTGTATTATACTCCAGAGCTGTACTCACTATTCTGCTGGTGCAGTCACTGTGTACATACATGACATTACTTATCCTGTACTAATCCTGAGTTACATCCTGTATTATACTCCAGAGCTGCACTCACTATTCTGCTGCTGGTGCAGTCACTGTGTACATACATGACATTACTTATCCTGTACTGATCCTGAGTTACATCCTGCCTAAGGAATGGGTCGATTGAGAACACGTGCAGTAGTGGGCTCAGAGAACAACCCTGGCGAACACCAGACCCGACCTCAAAAGAGCGGCCAATCCAACCGTTCACACAAACTCCCCCGGCAGGCCATACCTCAGAGGAACAGACCAGAAGTACTCGTGGTTAACCCGATCAAACGCTTTTGCCTGATCCAAGGACAGCAAGTACCCCTTCCAGTTACCAGCCCTGCCCTGCTCCACTGCCTCCCGGACACAAAGCACAGCACTAAATGTACTGTGGCCTGGAACAGAGCAGCAGATTAATCTGCACCAGCAGATTAAACAGCACCTCTGCCAAAACCTGTCTGTATTGAGAAGCGCTGGGACGCCAGTTCTCAATATGAGATCCGTCCTTACCCTTTGACAGAATGATCAGGGCAGACCTCCCCATTGACTTCAGCAGAGCCCCCTTCCGGACGGACAAAGCTGACATCAAACTTAGATGTACCATAGGGGTGGATCAAGACAAAGATGACAGCTGCCTTGAAGTCCATCTTCAAGAGCAGCTCAACTACCCGTGCCTGAGGGGGCACACATCACTGCCACGCCACCGAAGATGGACCACATTCCTATGGTTAACATCCGGCCCGGTTGTTGGGAGAGACCATGATGTCTCCCTGCCTTTTTGCTCTTGGAAGGCAGACAGGCCGTGCCTCTCTATCCAAAACGACAAATCAACCTCCTGCTACATTGATGGTCCTTTCACCCCTCTGTAAGGCCTGCAGGAGGCGGCGTTGCAAAAAACTGACCCGAGAGCTCAAAGACGAGGGTGACAGGACCCCATTTTCCCCAGCAGCGACACTGGCATAGCTCTTAACAGGGGCCGCCACTAGGGGAGCAACCGGACCAACCCCTGCACCCACAACATTAACATTACTCACCTCCATGTTACACCCAGCCACGCCACCCGCACCACCAGTCACTCCATCACTCACTCCCATAACTGGTAAAGGTTCTACATTACTCCACTCACCATCACACCAGCATTTGCTCCAGCTGGAGCATCAGCAACATTAGGGGGCATAGATGAAATAGGGGGCATAACCACCTCCGCATCTTCAGGCACAAGGGACGGGGGTCCCCTCGCGGAGCATCGCCCAGAGGAGACCACAACTCTTGTCACATTTGTGCCCTCCGCATCATCAGTAGCAGATGTTAATTTAGCGTTCTCTTCCTCCGGCTGCTCTCCCCAGCGGCTTCCTCTGGGAGCTCATCACCAAAAGAAAAGTTCTCCATGCGCACTGGGGACTCGAGCAGCCGGATCTCCGCCATGAGCGCCCCTCCCTGGCTGCTGGTGTCACTGTCCTCCCCCGAGCGAGGTGTTACTGCTGGCTGTCCTGCAGGGGACCCACTGCACGAGGCCTGCTGATCTTCCTGCAGGCCGCCAGGTGGGAACTGCTGCTCGTTATCATCCTCCTCCTCCAACTGGCTCGCAGGCTGCAACCCCATCAGCCTTTGCTCTCTGTTATCAGCCATCTTTGCAAATTGGTCGTCATTCATTCGTTTTTCTTTAAACGGTCCACTATTCTCGCAAATGAAGGTCTTTCTTTTCATCAGCTTAGCAACCTCAGCTTTCAGGCTATTAATCTCTCCTTTAACCTCCATCTTGCGCTTCTTCGCCACTGTGTTCGCCCTTGCACGGGCACATCGCAGCTCCTCCCAGAGCCTCCTGATGGTCTTTGCCTCCCAGGGGTGTTGCTAGGGTGGAAAAAGATCCGGGGCACGGGCCCCAATGCATGTGTATCGCACTTTCAGTAATGCCCCCTCCTGTACATAAACCCCTCACATTTGGTTCTGCCAATAACAACTTTACTGAGGGTATATACAGCTACAGAAACACCGGAGAAATCCCTTGTTACATCCAATGACTGCTGGTGACATGTCCACTTCACTATTAGGGTGGTGGCACACGTGCCGTTTTGAACCCGCTGTTAGTCATGCGTTTTCAGTCCATGACTTAAAAACGGGCCAAAAACATGTTTAAAACGCCACGTGTGACATCACCCTAAGATTGCGCTCACACAATTGCATTTAAACAAATACAAGACACCAGGCGCTCGTTATCCATCACATGCATTTCACTGAAAACTCATGTGAGATCAAACCTAGGCTCTTCCTACTGCCACGTGTGAACACACCCCAAGGAATGTCCTCGCACAGCCCCCAGTAACGTCTCCCACACAGTCCCTCTGTAATGTCCCCCACACTGCCCCCAGTAATGTGCCCCACACAGATCCCCCTGCAATGTGCCCCACACAGATCCCCCTGTAATGTGCCCCACACACATCCCCCTGCAATGTGCCCCACACACATCCCCCTGCAATGTGCCCCACACAGATCCCCCTGTAATGTGCCCCACACACATTCCCCTGCAATGTGGCCCACACACAGCCCCCCTGTAATGTGCCCCACACACAGTCCCCCTGTAATGTGCCCCACACATCCTGTATTATACTCCAGAGCTGCACTCACTATTCTGCTGCTGGTGCAGTCACTGTGTACATACATGACATTACTTGTCCTGTACTGATCCTGAGTTACATCCTGTATTATATGCAGAATAGTGAGCGCAGCTCTGGAGTACATGTCTGCTAAACACAAGACATGTGTTGAAGATTCTGAATTTCCATGTGTTTTTTAAAGATTTAGAACTGGAAATTGTAAGGCTTGAAGATATTTTCTATCAAATATCCTATAGAAGCTACAATAGATACATTGCACATAATAACATTATATCGGGCTGTTTGCCAGCGGTGGAGATGGAGGATACATATAACGGGGTCGGCCTGTGGCCTGGAGTCATATGAGATGTCGCCATACTGAATGTTCTATACTTGGCGCATTATCCGGCCGCTCACCTTCTTCTTGGAACGTTCCCTCCTTCACAAGTTTGAAAGAGGTGAAAACTGCTCCTTCTTCCTTCAAGGATTTGGAATGTGGTGGCATAGATCCAGGGGTGATGCCCCCAATGTCAGCATGGTGCCCCCGGGAGGCCACAAAGAAAACCGGGCGGGGGGCTTCTACCCGGAACACCTGCAGGACCAAAATTAAAGGAAAGTAACAAATCTGACAATACAGTAACACATATCATTCTGTTACTAGGGAACGACCTCAATGGTTCACCAAGGTCAGAGGTCGTCCCGGACCCCTTCTCCAACCCAAACCCGACATCCTGCAGCTCCTTTAGTCGCATAACGTTGGGTGGTGGAGGGATCGGTGGTGGGTAACACTCACCGGTGTGATAACGGTCAGGTCCGGCAGGTGACTGCCCCCAGCACTCGGGTGATTGCTCAGAATGACATCTCCTTCCTTCAGATTGTCTTCAAGGTTTTTAATCTAGAAAAAAAACTAAAGTTAAAATGCATTTTATAAACTGCACGTTGGGGGGGAAAATTACACATTGGGGCTCATTTACTTACCTGGTCCAGTCGCGATCCCGCGGCTCGTTCTCCAACGCTGATTCGGGTTCTGCCGGGATTCGCTAAGGTCCGTGCGCCTGATGTCCACTAGGTGTCGCTGCTGCTGCGTCCCGGTGTATGTGAGTGCTATTCTTGCAACACAATTTTTTTTTAATTCCGCAGTTTTTCCAAATCCGACGGGTTTTCCGACGGCCGCGCCCCCCGATTTCTGTCACGTGAAAGCCGGCACCAATGCACCACAATCCGATCGTGTGCGGCAAAATCCCGGGCCAATTCAGAAATATTCGGGAAACCCGACAAAAATGCGCGATTTGGACCCTTAGTAAATGAGCCCCATTGACTTAAAGTGAACCCGTCATCAGGTTTTCACCATTAAACCTAATGACGGGTTCCCACATAAGTCTTCATACTGTGACCCATGATTTTTTGGACGAAAAGTAATCGCTCAGATCTAACTAAAATCACTTTTTAAAAGTTATACTCCAGAGCTGCACTCACTATTCTGCTGCTGGTGCAGTCACTGTGTACATACATGACATTACTTGTCCTGTACTGATCCTGAGTTACATCCTGTATTATACTCCATAGCTGCACTCACTATTCTGCTGGTGGTGGGGTCACAGTGTACATACATGACATTACTTATCCTGTACTGACCTTGAGTTACATCCTGTATTATACCCCAGAGCTGCACTCACTATTACTGATGTCTGTGCCCTTTGTCTGTAGATGTAGATGTGGAGCAGGAGAAGCCTCGGGTCCTGTGGATTCTGTACTTTAATATGAGAGACTCCTCGGGGGTGGAGCGCGGGTCCTATGTGGGTCTCCCCTGTAATGTCCATGTGTGCAGTGGTCCTGATTCCTGCTTTGGTTATGATCCGGCGGTGCTGCAGGTGAGGTTATTACACAGTGGGGCAGATTTACTTACCCGGTCCATTCGCGATCCAGCGGCGCGTTCTCTGTGCTGGATTCGGGTCTGGCCGGGATTCACTAAGGCAGCTCCTCCGACGTCTACCAGGTGGCGCATCGGAACGCACTGGAATACACCGAGCCGGGCTGAGTGAAGGTAAGCGCGTGTCCCGCAACACTTTTTTTTTTTTTTTTAAATGCGGCGGTTTCTCTGAATCCGTCGGGTTTTCGTTTGGCCACGCCCCCCGATTTCCATCGCGTGCATGCCAGCGCCGATGCGCCACAATCCGATCGCGTGCGCCAAAAATCCGGGGCAATACAGGGAAAATCGGCGCAAATCGGAAATATTCGGGTAACACGTCGGAAAAACACGAATCGGGCCCTTAGTAAATGACCCCCAATGTCTCGTAAAAGCTGCATGTGTGTCCCATAATGTCACCCAGCTTTCCCAGGAGCAGATGACCTGCTAGATCAGGGCGGCCTCCTGACTTCTGGATCTTTGTGTTTTGCAGGCGGAGCAGATATTCCGGCAGATGTTTCCGGATGAGGAGTTCTGTCCTCCGGCTCCAAACCCAGAAGACATAATCTATGATGGGGAGGCGGGGCCCCAGGAGTCCGGCCCCTCCGTGGACCTGAGTGTGGAGGCAGCGGCTGAGAGCGCTCCTGATATTCCTGAGGAGTGATCCAGAGACTGTTATCTCCTGCTACAATGTGTCATTTATATATAAATATGTTCTGCTCCGTCATTAAACTATGTCCCAAATGTCCTGCACTTCACCTGTATGACCTCATACCAATCACCACAAGAGCTTACAATCAATGAGGAGATAGAGGGCGGGGCTGTGACTACCTCTCACACAGGATATACAGGCAGGGGGCGAGAGGTGGTCAAGCCCCCCGCCCCCTGCCTGGATAGCCGGTGTGAGGGTGGTCACAGCCCCGCCCCTGCCGGTACATCCTGTGTAGTGATGTGAGGCGTGTTCACCAGCCCACCCCTGCCTGTTATCTCTGGTGGGAGCGTAGTCCACAGCCCGCCCCTGGCCTGTATATCTGTGTGGGGAGGTGTCACAGCCTGCCCCCTGCCTTATATCCTGTGTGAGAGGTAGTCACGCCCGCCTCCTGCATGTTATTCTATGTGAGAGTTAGTTCACAGCCCCGCCCCCGCCTGTATTATCCTGTGTGTGGTAGTCACAGCCCCGCCCCCTGCCTGTAAATTCTATGTGAGAGGTAGTCACAGCTCCCGCCCCTTGCCGTATTTCATATGTTGAGAGTAGTCACAAGCCCCGCCCCCTGCCTTTCTATCCTTGTGGAGGGTATCACAGCCCGCCCCCCATGCCTTTATACTTGTGTGAGAGGTGTCACAGCCTTGGCCCTGCTGTTTTCCTAGAGATCACGGTTCTGTATATCCTGTGGTAGAGGTAGTCACGCCCCGGCCCCCTGCCTGATATCCTGGGAGGAGGTACAGCCCGCCCCCTGCTGTATTCCTGTGTGAGAGGTGTCAATGCCCCTGCCCCCTGCCTGTACATCCTTTGTGAGAGGTGAGTCCACCCAGCCCCCGCCGTACATCTGTGTGAGAGGGGGTCACAGCCCCGCCACCTCGCATGTACATCCGTGTGAGATGTTAGTCACACCCCACCCCTGCCTGTATATCCTGTGTGAGAGGTGGTCACAGCCCAGCTCCCTGCCTGTATATCCTGTGTGAGAGGTAGGGTAGTCACAGCCCCCGCCCGGCATGTATGTACTGTGTGAGAGGTAGTCACAGCCATGCCACATGCCTGTACATCCTGTGTGAGAGAGAGGTGGTCCGACAGCACGCACCATGCCTGTACATCCTGTGTGAAGGGTGGTCACAGCCCCGCCCCATGCCTGTACATCCGTGTGAGATGTAGTCACAGCCCCACCCCATGCCGTATATCCTGGTGAGAGGTGGTACACCCCCGCCCCCTGCCTGTATTCCTGTGTGAGAGGTAGTCACAGCCCCGCCCCCCCTGGCCTGTATAACCTGGGTGAGAGGAGTCCAGCACCGCCCCCGTGCCTTGCTATCCTGGTGCGAGGTTGTCACAGCCCCGCCCCCTGCCATGTGATTATCCTGTTGTAGGTATGTCACAGCACCTGCCCCCTGCCTTATATCCTGTGTGAGAGGTTAGTCACAGACCCGCCACCCTGCATTGTATATTCCTGTGTGAGAGGTAGTCACAGCCCGCCCCCTGGCCTGTATACCTGTGTGAGAGGTTTAGTCACAGCCCCGCCATTGCTTGTATAGCGGTGAGAGGTGGTAGTCACAGCCCGCCCCTGCCGGAATCTGGTGTGAAGATGGAGTCACAGCCGCCCTCCGCCTGTATATTTATGTGAGAGCGTGTCACAGCCCCGCCCCCTGCCTGTAATCTGGTGAGAGGTAGTCCAGCCCCCCACCCCCTGCCTGTATACCTGTGTGAGAGGTAGTCACCGCCCTCATCCTGCCTGTATATTCCTGTTGAGAGGTTAGTCACAGCCCCGCCCTGCTGTATATCCTGTGTGAGAGGTTTAGTCACAGGCCCCGCCCCCTGCATGTATATCCTGTTGAGAGGTAGTCACCGCTCCGCCCCCTGCTGTCTATCCTGTGTGCGAGTGTCACAGCCCCGGGACATTACTTATCCTGTACTGATCCTGAGTTACATCCTGTATTATACTCCAGAGCTGCACTCACTATTCTGCTGCTGGTGCAGTCACTGTGTACATACATGACATTACTTATCCTGTACTGATCCTGAGTTACATCCTGTATTATACTCCAGAGCTGCACTCACTATTCTGCTGCTGGTGCAGTCACTGTGTACATACATGACATTACTTATCCTGTACTGATCCTGAGTTACATCCTGTATTATACCCCAGAGCTGCACTCACTATTCTGCTATTAAGCACTGGATTAGTAATAACAAAGTGTCTCCGTTCATTATGTAGATGATAGTTTTGTATAAGATGTAGATTTCCCGCCATGTGATATAATGTGCAGTGAATCTTAGTTGCTTCTGTCATTTCTAGCCCCCGGTACTAGTAAAATAGATGAAAGATTGAGGAAATGTTAGAACATATTCTATTTGCTGGTGGCAGGAGGCCAGGAGCTATTTCCGTCCTCATTTTAGCTTGAAGAGGGCGAGCGGCCGGCAAACTTTAAATGATTTTTACTTGTAAAAGCAGTGGAATATAATCTAACCTTCAGCTCCGCGCCTCGGGGCCCTGGCGTATTCTTCACCAGTGATAACGCGCAGATCCTGTTTTGGGCATAAATTCATTTTCTATGGAGGTTTTCTTTTCAGCCCAATCCTTCCAAGGTCTTCTATTTATCGGCTTATTAAAGGAAACATGTCACATCTTTCCTCTATAAAACCATCAGAGTGGAGAGAATAGGTCTTCTACATAATAGTAGGGGGTGGGGATCCAGTGATGGTCATCAGGCTTCACTTCTGTCACCTAAATCTTGCAATCCAGCGACAAGTAAAAAATTAATGTTTAAATGTTGGACCTGACTACACTGGGATTATTTGTAGTCTGTAACCATGGAGACACATAGTCCAGAATAGCAGCTTCAAACATAAAATGGTTGATAGTCTATGAATAACATAGTCAAAGACTTACTACAGCTGGTGGTAGAGGATGACCTACTGCATCGTGAACCAGGGCAAGCATGGTGATGCAAGAAGAGGGTAACAAGGTTTCCCCAGGGGCATTCCTGGTGTGTAATGGGCCCCAATAGATGGTACAGGGGAATCCAGTGATGGTAGCGGCTTTAGCTTGCACCGGACCAGCGCCAAAATCACAGGTGCACAACACATGCACAAATATTCAAGATTAAGATCATCACTAAGAGGCGATGGAAGTAAGACGGGCGCCCGTGAGGAGGTGGACTGTATGGTTGAGCTGCCCAGACTCTTGACTTTATGTTCAGGAAGCAAGAGGAGGAATAAAATTTGACTTTTAGGGGGAAATAAATGGCGCAATGGCAATATTAAAGTACAGAATAAGATGCTATTTGGGGTTGGTAGTGGAGTATGATGATGATGATGTGACAGGTTCCCTTTAAAGATATTCCACTTGTCACCGGTGCTCCCGCGACCCACGTCTCGTCCGTGATCCTCTGTGTACCCCAGGTCTTAGTGCTTTATCTTACCTCTCCACGTTTCTGACTCCAATCCGGCAGCCGTGCACGCGCGTTCCCGTCTCCAAGGGCGCACCGGCTTTGGAAGATTTAAAGGACCAGCCCACCGCTGATTGGTGCTGGCCCTTTTCAGGAAATGGATAAAAGCCTGCGTCTCCCAGCATTCCCTGCCGGATCTTCGTGCTCATGCCATTGAGAAAGCTTTTGACCCTGCCTTTCATTAGCGTTTGGATTTCCCAGTATGAACCCTGGTTCTGCGTTTGACTCTGATCCTGTTCTGCCTGCCCTGACCTTCTGCTCTGCCTCTGACCCTGAACCTATGCCGCCTGTTTTGACCTTCTGCCTGTCCCCGACCACGAACCTGCCTTCCGACACTGTACCTCACTTTGGCTGCCACCGCGGACAAAGTCGCACCTGTGGAACGACCTGGTGGTACCACACCGCAGCGTCCAACCTGCATTGCGGCAGCCTCTAGTGACAACTGGGTACCACTTAGACTCCGGTCCCAGGTGTCGGTTTACGTCATCGTCCGCGGTGGTCCAGTGGGTCCACCAACCCATTTGCAGATTATTTATATCCTTTCTTGAGAACAGATTTGTCAGTAACCAAGTGCTTTGTGTCTATATTGCAAGTCAATAGTAGATTGGTTTATAATTGTGATGTAGATTCTGAAAAATTTAGACTAGTCATCAGTGTAGACATCCTGGTAAAGGGTTCACTTACTTCCATAGATATCTATATGTAATAAGCTCCTACAGCCGGAATATGCCCTTTACCAATACAAGAAAAACCAAGTATCCGGTGTCCCCATGTAACCAGTCTGAGGGCTGGGAACGTCGCCTCCTCCCCAGCGCTGGTGACGATGGAGCATAATTAGATTTGGTTTTTATTGCGGCGTCAGATGAGAGGAATATTCCCCGCGATGCTCATACTTCCCGGCACATGTGATATAGAGTGTACAGTCTTCTGATGGGGCCATTAGTAGGAGATAGAATACACAATTTTAGGACTTTCTGTTCGGCACGTTCGATTTTTATTTGCAAACTCGATGCAATTAAAACGAATATGATGATGTCGCTTGTCTGTCACCATAGCAACTGCTCCATTATGTTATATGAAAAACAACACACACTGGGATTGGTGCATTTATACAGAAGATCCCGAATCACCACAGACAACCATTATGGCTGCCGTTACAGCTTTAGTATCTGTGGTAACATAGTTTTTGTTATGTCTTCACTTGTTCTCAGAGATGAGGAGCGTCGTTAGTGCACGGAAACCGACTTCGACATGTTCCTCATTCTCCCGACCAGATGGACCTGCCCCCTGCCTCCTGGTTTTTAAGGCATGTTCTCGGCAACTCGGGACCATTGAGTCCATATAAAATCGTTCCCCGTGCACTGCTACCTAAGTGTTGAGTTCTGGAGCTTAATTGTTCATTCTTGGTCCTAGTTTTGTTGTATGTCTCCATTTCTGCTCTGGGATTCTGTATTGTGTTGCTGGATGTGGACATCAACTAGACCTGACCTTGATCTGTAGCTGCCTGTACCCAGGGCTCTGCCTGACTGCTGATTGCTCTTACCCTGGACCATCTATGAATCCTTTTTGTCTGAGCACTGCCTGTGCTGACACTGGACCATCTCTGGTTTTTCTCCATCTGACCACTAGCTGTCCTGTCCATGGATCATCTCTTAATCTTCTCTATCTGACCACTTCCGCCCTGACCCTGGACCATCTGTGAATCTTCTCTGCATGACCACTGCCTGCCCAGACCTTAGACCATCTCAGAATCTCCTCTGCATGACCATTGCCTGCCCTGACCCTGGTCCATCTCTGAATCTTCCCTTGCATGACCACTGCCTGCCCTGACCTTAGACCGTCTCAGAATCTTCTCTGCGGGACCACTGCCTGCCCTGACCCTGGACCATCTCTGAATCTTCCCTGCACTATGCGTCCTGACCTGACCCTGGACCACCACTGAATCTTCTCTACTTGGTTACATACTATATTTACCTAGGACCATCACTGAACCCTCTCTCCCTGACCCCTGGTTCTTCACATTGGTGAAGTTGTGCCGCCAGATCCTTAACCATTTCAAGAGGTAGCCAACCTACGAGCCTGTTGTAATTAGGATCTTCTTTTCTTAGATGTTGGTCACTAACGATGACAGTGTCCATGGGGTTTTAACAAGGAATGTTCCTTCCCATTGCTGATGGTGCGGGCAAAGTTCTTGTGCCATGAACTTACAACCAGAGGTAGTTGTCACCCATCATCATCTTCATCATCATGACCTACCTGTCTTTGTATGGAAATACCACCGAGTGCAATGACTTTAAATCGAGGAGATTTCAGAAAAATGTCTGATTTTAGGAGGTGACGCCCTTTGCGGTTCCAGTTAATGTGACTACTAATCCTAATTATATGAATTAGCACCAATTAGTGACTTATTATAAAGTTACATATAATGAGAGCACATTATGAGGAGACCTGGCCGGAGTGCGGCTCCTTCATGCCAAAACAAACATTAGGCGAATCAGCAAAATATTAGATACATCCGTGCGATTCCACCGCCGAGAAAATCTAATTATGTCATTAAATTAATAACCAGAAAATGTTCTCACTTCATTTCAAGCTTCCTGCACCCAGACGGATGAAAATGATCTACACCGCATGTCTACCAGCGTCCCGCAGCCCCGAGTGGGATAGAAATATTTTGGAATATGTCTTCATCTGTAGCAATGCTGAGTATCAGCAACCCCAGGGTCCTAGTGCTAGCCATGTTATCAGAGCACCTGCCCGTCCTGACCTCGGCTTATCCGCTGACTTCTCCTGTTCCTCGGATACTCTCTACACATTCAGGACAGTGGGACTAGCTTGAAGTGACTTGTTGGATACAGGAAACAAAGTCTAGATCCACATTCGGGGGTAAAGGGTAAAACAAGGCGATTACATACCACTCTAGGGAATAGCCTAACCCCATACCATTTAAAGGAAATCTACCATCAAAATCCATCATGATATCCAGGGACACTTACTCATAGATCCAGGCACCGTGACTGTGGTAATATTCTTATATTTGTTATGTACGACCTCCTTCCTTCTAAAAATTAACGAATAACGTATAAAATTAGACTAATGACCTCGAAGGGCTCCAGGGGATATTACAAGAGCCCCTCTGTGCAGTAGCTTCACAGGCTGTTACACTGTACAGGAGCACTTCCTCCTCCAACTGACTAAGATTACATCAGAGGAGAGGGGGAGACAATGTAACAGCCTATGAAGCTGTAGCACGGAGTTGCTCTGGTAATGTTCCAGGAGCCTTTCATGGTCATTAATGGCTGACACATACAACCATAGTTGCAGTCTCACTGCAACTATTTAGAATCTTACATAAACAGAAATAAAAAAAAAAAACTGAGTAAAAGAGATCAAGAAAAAAAGAGGGTAGAATATAATATATTTATCTCAGCTGCTGTGAGTCTTGTGCTGTGAGAGGGGGGAGAGAGCAGCAGAATTTTTAGCCTAGCTCCCTATGCACATTTATAGATAAATTGAATTTTTATAGAAATGATGCAGTTGGGACAAATAAACGTGAAAATTATTAACCAAACTTTCTTCTAGAGGTTCCGGCCATATGTTACATTTACACTTTAAAATGTCCCAGCTCTTTCTACACAAATCCAAATAGAAAAAAAAAATCTTGAAAAGTGGAGAAAGCGTTTTCCTGAGTGAAGTAAATGTCTAGGAGCCTTGTCAGCAATCCTCACCCTGTCCTTCACCTCTGTGCAGAGGACACTGTACAATCTGTCCAGGCTGGTGTGACAGCTCCTGATGCTCTCGCAAACTCGGAGACATCAATGTCTCTATGGATTAGATTTGTTTTGGAGGAAACCTGCAGAATCTCCTTCATGTATCTCCTCTGCCTTCATATCATAATATACATTAACCGTATCTTATGTCTTATGTCAGGGACTTATATCCCTATATTTTATATTCAGACCCTCAAATATGGTCCCAACACATGTGAACTCATTTACTAAGGACCCGAATCGTGTTTTTCCGACGGGTTATACAAATATTTCCAATTTGCGCTGATTTTCCCTGTATTGCCCCAGGATTTTGGGGCACGAGATCAGATTGTGGCGCATCGGCGCCGGCGTGCACGTGACGGAAATCGGGGGCGGGGCCGTAAAAAAAAAAAACCTGACCGATTCGGAAAAACCACCGCATTTAAAAAAAAAAAGTGTCGCTTGACAAGCTCTTACCTGCACCCAGCGTGGGACGGTGAACTTCAGTGCACTCCGACGGACAGTGCTAGCGACACCTAGTGGACATCGGGGAAACTACCTTAGTGAATCCCGGCCGGACCCGAATCCTCCGCAGAGAACACGCCACTGGATCGCGAATGGACCGGGTAAGTAGATCTGCCCCACTGTGTCCCGAATCCAGTTTGGCTTTTGATCACACCTGAAAGTCTAAGTGACCATCCTGGTTTACACCTTTTAACCCATAAACAAGGTTCTAGATATTATTTCAGGAGACCACCAAGTCACTACCTCTTGAAGCGGTCCCAATGTAAACGATGGCAAGTCTGGGTCAACCTTGGAGATGAGGATGAGTAAATAGTTGGGGAATAAGCCAGAGACTGGGACACAGGCCACTTATACATTTGTAAACCTTCTTCTGAGATAAAGGGATCCCCTATATCCTCACCAAGAGCTTCCACAGGAGCAAAACAGAGAACCTTCTATAAGACTAATGATATTACAGACCGTGAACCTCTTCCAGGCAGAAGACATGTCTCCACATGATGGTAGTGACATGGTGGATGAGGTCAGCCGCTGTGGGCATGTAGATGGAGCCGCCCATCCTCAGCGCGCCAGCCTTGTCCTCCGCAGATCATTAAGCGTTCCGGCATTTCTATTTTCGGATCTTCGAGGTTAGAGGCGAGGCCGGTTATGATCCCATTATTGATTAGACATATAACCAGGAGGAGAGATGTCACATTCTGCATCGATAAAATGTTCAGATCTAAAAGGTTCATCCAATGAGGAGTTCATCATCTAAAGAAACTTATTCTCAAATACATTCAGGAATAATTTCATCCGTCTGGGCCAGATGGCAGTAGGATACTGACAGGACCCCCAAAACAGAGACAGTCAGAGAAGGAAGCTATCTAGTATTAGGATATACAAAATCAAGATGGTGTTCCTTTAAGGTAGATTAAACAAAATCAAATGGGGCAACCCCTATTTATCCCTTTGAGGGGGGTGGGGGGGTTACCTCATAATAGGCTTGGTTTAAGCCTCTCATTAAATATCCAGGAGGAGCTGCCCAACAGTCAGATACCGCCCATAGTCCACCTTTCTCAGCAACACTTGCTACCCGCATTGATCAGAAGAAGGAGATGGTGTGTCTCCGAAACGCGTCATCAATAAAGTAACATTTAAACCAATATCTTTCTTGAACGATTACCATCCAGCTAGCGCCGTTCCAGTCACCCCTCCATGGTCTCTCCAAGAGACAAGGACTAGGCAGCAGGATACTGACAGGACCCCACAACAGAGACAGCCAGAGACAAGGGCTAGGAGCAGGATACTGACAGGACCCCATAACAGAGATAGCCAGAGACAAGGGCTAGGAGCAGGATACTGATAGGACCCCATAACAGAGACAAGGGCTAGGAGCAGGATACTGACAGGACCCCATAACAGAGATAGCCAGAGACAAGGGCTAGGAGCAGGATACTGACAGGACCCCCATAACAGAGACAGTCAGAGACAAGGGCTAGGCAGCCAGATAATTACAGGACCCCATAACAAAGACAGTCAGAGACAAGGGCTAGACAGCAGGATACTGACAGGACCCCATAACAGAGCACGTCAGAGCGAAAGGGCTAGGCACAATTAACTATAACAGGACCCCATACAGGGAACATCAGCTAAACAGGCCTAGCACTTGATCCGACAAGATCGACCCCAAAACAAAACAGATCAGAGACAAAGCTTAGAAGCAGCATACCTACCAGACCCCATAAACAAGACATTCAGAGACAAGGGCTAACAGCAGGATACACTGACAGACCCCTAACAAGACAGTCAGACAGACCAGGTCTAGACACCCTGATACTGACAGGACCCCTAACAGAGACAGTCAGAAGACAAAAGGCTAGCAGCAGGATCACTGACAGGACCCCATACCACGATTAGACAGAGAAAGGCTAAGGCGCAAGTTACTAACAACAGCACCCCATAACAGGGACTGTCAGAGCACGAGGGCCACTAGGCAACTGATACTGACAGGACCCCCCCAACAAAGACAGTCATAAGAGACAAGTCTCGACAAGCAGGATACTGACAGGAAACACCCGATACACAAAGACATTCATAGACAGGGCTATACCTTCAGATACTGACATTACCCCATAACAGAGACAGTCAGATACAGGGCTAGAATCAGGAATACTGACAGGACCCCATACAGAGACTCTAGACAAGGGTCTAGGCGCAGCTACTGCCCACGGACCCCATACATCAGTATAGACAGAAAAAGGCGCTCAGCAACCATCTTACTAACATTGCACCCCATAAAAGGGACAGTCAGAGATATGCTCTGCAGCTGGATACTGCCAGACCCCTAACAAAGACAGTCCATCAGACAAGGGCTATACAGCAGATACTGACATGAACCCCATACAAAAAGACGTGCGAAAGACAAGGTCTAGCTACAGCAGGATACTGCACATGACCCCCCATAACAGAGACAGTCAGAGAAACAGGGCTTTAGGCAGCAAGATTACTAACAGACCCCCATAAACAAGGAACCATCGAGACGAGGACTCTAGGCCAGACTTGGAATACTGACAGGCAAGTAAAACCCCATAACAATACAGTCAAGAGACAACGTGGCTAAGCAGCACTATGAATACTGACAGGCACACCCCATAAACAAGAAAGACCAATCAAGACAAGGCGGGGCTAGACAGCGCCGTCTGAAAGGACCCCATTAACAGAGACACGTCATAAGAAAATAGGTCTACGGCAGCAATACTACTACACCATGCACCAGTAAACAGGGAGATCAGAGATGAGGGCTAGGCACTGGACACTGACGGACCCCCATAACCAGAGACACAGTAAGAAAAAGGCTAGGCTAGACAGTTACTAACAGACCCATACTACAACCAGGGGACAGTCAGAGCCGAGGGCGGCAGCTGTGATACTGCGACAGACCCCATAACCAATACAGTCAGAAGACAAGAGGCTAGACAGCAGCAATACTGACAGACCCCATACAGAGACAGTTCCAGCGCTACAAGGGCTAGACAAGGACAGGATACGAAAGGACCCCATAACAGATATCGTCAGATAGAAGGGGACGGGCTGGCAGCCAGGTTACTACAGGAACCCCATAACAGGGACAGTCAAGATGAGGCTAGCAGCTGTATACTGACAGGACACCCTCCAATACGAGACAGTCAGAGACAAGGGCTAGGCACCAGATACTGACAGGACCCCATAAAGGCAACGTCACAAGATGCAAGGCTAGGCAGCAGCGCATACTAGACAGGACCCCAATAATAGACAGTCACGAGACACTGGATACGCGCCAGCAGGATCTGACATGGACCTCCAATACGAGACAGTCCACAGACAACGGGCTAGCAGCAGATACTGACATGACCCCATAACAGAGCAAGTCGCGAGTCACACAGGGCTAGGCGCAGGATACGACATACCCCAATAACATGTCAGTCTAGAAGGGCCTAGGCAGCAAGAAAGCAATGGACAGGACCCACCATAACAGGACAGGCAGAGAACAAGGGACTAGCGCAGAGACTGACAGGACCCCCCATAACAAGACATTCGAGACAAGGACTAGGCAGCAGGATACTGACAGGACCATCCAATAACACGATACATCTCAGAATACCAAGGCTAATGCAGCAGGATCTGACGGCGACCCCCCATATAACAAAGACCGTCAGATAACAAGGCTCGCACCAGCAGGAATACTGACAGTACCCCCATAACAGAGATCCGAGACAAGGCTAGGCCCCACCGCAGGCTACTGGACAGGCACCTCCCTACAATGAACATCAGAGACCAAGGACTAAGGCAGCAGGGATACTGACAGGAAACCTCCATAAACAGGAAAAGTCGAAAAAGGGCTAGGCCGCAGATACTGACAGACCTCCATAACAGAGACAGTCAACGACAAGAGCTAGGAGCAGGAATACAGACAGGACCCCCCATATCATGACATGTCCAGCGACAACTACTAACAGCGGATACTGACCATGACCCCATATAAAAGAACAGTCAGCGGAACGAACAAGGGCTCGGCACTTGATACTGAACAGACCCCCCAAAAGTAAAACACGGACAGTCAAGAAAAACAAGGCTAAGGAGCAGGATACTGACCCATACCACTCTAACAGAGAACAGTCATAGCACACGACTAGACAGACGGATAGACAGTACCCCAAATAACAGAGACAGTCAGAGACAAGGGCTATGAGCAGGATACAGACGACCCCACTCTCATAGACAGTCAGAGACAAGGGCCGGCAGCGATAGTGGAACACGACCCCATAACATTGACAGTCAGACAAGGACTAGGCCGGCAGTGATACTGACACACCCATAAACAGAGACAGTCAGAGACAAAGGGCTAAAGGCGCAGGATACTGGAACAGGACCCCCCCAACAGAGACAGTCAAGAGCACAAGGGCTTGCACAGGATCTGATGGGACAAACCCCATAAGCAGAGACATAGATCAATGGCTCTCCAGCTGGATCCTGACATGACCCCCAAACAAGATAGTCCGAGACAAGGGCCTAGGCACAGGAACTGCTTGGACCCCAAGCCATAACAGAGACAGTCAGAGACAAGGGCTAGCAGCAGCAATACGAAGTGACCCCACGACCAGAAATCAGAGACAGTAGGAGCAGCCAAGCGGCCCATCAGGCAGACCAGCCAGAATAAGGCTAGGACAGGAACAGCACCCCATAAAAGAAACGTTCAGAGAACAATGGAAGGAGTCAGGATACTGACAGGACCCACCTTAACAGTCAGAACCAGAGTCCGAAGGAGCCTACGGAGCAGTGATCGAGCAGACCCCCAGCATAAAGAGACAGTCAGGACAAGGGCTAGGCAGCATAATACATGGACAAACCAACTAACAAGACGCGTCAGAGAGACAGTGGCTAAGGGCAGCAGGATAACTGTGGACCGCCCATATACAAGGACAGTCAAGACAAATGGGTCTATGGCACAGTATACTACAAGGACCCCATACGGTCAAGATGGGAGTCAGGCCCGGACTGACAGGACCCAACAACGAGTCGAAGAGCAAGGGCGTAGGCAGCAGGATAATGGACAGGACCCATAACAGACATTCAGAGACAAGGGCTAGGACAGGCAGGAATGGAACAGGACCCCATATACAGGAACAGTCAGGACAAGAGGTGCTGGGCCACTAGGTCTGCCACTACCACATCGTATAGCCCAAGACGCTATCAGAGGCTAGGACGCGTACTGCACAGGACCCACATGAACAGATGACAGTCAGAGACAAGGGATAGGCAGCGAGGATACTGACAGGACCCATCACAGATACAGTCCAGAACAAGGGCTAGCAGCACATGATACTAGACGAGGACCACCCATAACAGGGAACACAGAGACGAGGGCTAGGCAAGGCATGGTAACTGACAGGACCCCCAAAACACAGACAGTCGAGACACGGACAGCAGCATGATCTACTACAGACTCAACCCCCATAACAGAGACGTCAAGACAAGGGCTACAATGCAGCAGCGATACTGACAGGAACCTCATAACAGAGACAGTCAGAGACAGAGACCAGGACTAGGCAGCAGGATACTGACAGGACCCCATAACAGAGACAGTCAACTTTAAATAACCCTTAAAGTTGCCCGTAAATCTCTTGTTATTGTCAAAATTACAATCCTTTAAAAAATTTTCTGGAAATCTCCCCTCCCCCGCTCTGTACGGAAGGTCAGCCTCTCGTCACAGCCCGGCACTTGTCACTTCAAAACTCCATCCATGACTTTCAGCTCGAAAGAATCCAGTGAAAACACCGGAAAATACAAATGCTAATTCCCCGCTCCAGGAATGACTAATCGAGGGCACAGGCCGGCACCGCGGAGGTGATGCCAGTCAGGTGTGTAATTGTTTACTCCTAACGAGCGCCCAACGGCCGGTGACAGTAATGATTCTGCCCAATCCTGTGCAGAGGAGGATATCACATAGATTGTAATTAATCCGGAATCTCTCCTTAAAAATTATCATTACTGACTCAAAGTGATAGAAAAAGAGAAACAAATGAATTTTCAGACAAAATCTCCGGCTTTAGTACATCTGATATTATTAGACCTCCAGCAATCAGCTGTGATTTGTGGAGGAACTTGGCAGTAAGTGTTGCCTTTCCCAACAGCACCACCACTGGTGAACTGCAGCATTACAATATACAGTGTATAGGTTACCATGTAAAGTATGAACAGATGGAGTGCTCCAGATATAGAAGCCCTTTATAATGGCTACCGGAAGGTTCTAGAGGTCTTGTTTGACCATCATTTATGGATATATGGAGAATCCAAGAGGCTAAAAATGTAGCTAAATTATGGCAAAAGGCGGTACAGATGCTGCTGACAGAATGTAAAGATACAGTAAGACGCAGGTACTGGACGATGCCCACTTACAGGAGCTGGTGAAGATATAAGGAGCCTACAGATCCCTGCTTTATATGCAGATCCCTATATAATGCACATCAGTATAAAGCAGATATCATTGCTTCCCTGGCTAGGTTATCATGGACAATCTCAACCATGGATTTCCAAAGGCTGGAGGAGAACCTTACCTATCAGCAGAATACGGCGGTATTACTTATTACAATGCCACTCCTTGGTGCTGTAGTTGGTGGCAGGCTCGGTCTGGCCCGCCGGGGGGCCGGGTAATTCCCCGGTGGGCCCCAACTCCGGTCACTATGGCAGGGGCCTCCGTTCGTATCCATCGGAGGCCCCTGCCAGTGGCTGCAATAGTACTCAGGGCGGCTGAAACGGCCGCTTGAGTACTATTCCTGCAGCCAAAGCTGTCAGTGTGACGCGGCCGGCTGCTTTCCGGCGCACGTCACACTGTAACTTAGATGCGCGCCCACGCCGTGACGTCACGGCGTGGGCGCGCATCTCTCCCCCGTACACGACCAGCAACAGAGACAGGACGCAGTGATGAGGTGAGTAAGTATTTTTTTTTTCCTACTGGAAAAAAAGATGGATGTGGTAGGGGTTAATGGTCATGGGGGACCTGTTATTATGAAGGGGCGTTAATGGTATGGGGGCTGAGAGGGGGCCTTAATGTGTATGGGGGGGGCCTAACTATAATATGAAGGGGGGTAATGTGTATGGGGGGGCCCTAACTATAATATGAAGGGGGGTTAATGTGTATGGGGGGCCTGTTATATGAAGGGGGGTTAATGTGTATGGGGGGCCTCTCCTAACTATAATATGAGGGGGGTTAATGTTTATGGGGGGCCTAACTATAATATGAAGGGGGGTTAATGTGTATGGGGGGCCTCCTTAACATTAATAGGGGGGTTAATGTTTATGGGGGCCTCCTTAACTGTTATATGAAGGGGGGTTAATGTGTATGGGGGGCCTAACTATAATATGAAGGGGGGTTAATGTGTATGGGGGGGCCTAACTATAATATGAAGGGGGGTTAATGTTTATGGGGGGCCTAACTATTATATGAAGGGGGGTTAATGTTTATGGGGGGCCTAACTATTATATGAAGGGGGGTTAATGTATATGGGGGGCCTAACCATTATATGAAGTGGGGTTAATGTGTATGGGGGGCCTAACTATAATATGAAGGGGGGTGGAAACATTACTAGAATCTGGAGGGGACAGTGTGTATTAAGGTGGCCTATTTAAAAAATTTAGAGGGGGGTTAATGCTTAGGGGGGGGGGTATAATACGGGGAGTAGTGTGTATATACAATATACAGAAATAAAACAATGTTAGTAGTGTGTCAGCAGGGAGTTTCCCAGTAACCAGCGCCCTGTGCAGCAAGTCATTCACTTTATATTATAATACAATTAAATAATGTGCAGATACTAGGTGTAAATAAATAAATAGGAGGCAAATTGTAAAAATGTATAATTAAAGGGATACTATATGCTCATTAATAATTTGGAGGGGATTATATGTATAATAATAATTAGGACATGGTATAAAAACATATTAGTACATTTTGTATATAATAATAAGTAGATTGTTATATAACACATTTATTAGTAGGGGAAATGTATAAAAATAATAATAAATAATTAGAAGGGACATTAAATACATAAATTAATTCATTAAAATAATTCACAGAGGAACCAAATATTGGGGGTCATTTACTTACCCGGTCCTGTCGCGATCCAGCGGCGCGTTCACCAACAAGGATTCGGGTCTTGCAGTGATTCACTAAGGTCGTGCGCCCGATGTCCACCAGGTGTCGCTGCTGAGCCGAGGTCGGCTGGAGTTCACCAGTCTATCCTTGGTGCATGTAAGTTAGTGTCAAGCGACACTTTTTATTTTAAAATAGCGCGGTTTTTCCGACGGCCATGCCCCCGGATTTTTGGCGCCTGCAACCCGGCACCGATGCGACACAATCCAATCGCGTGCGCCAAAATCCCAGGGGAATACGGGGAAACTGACGAAAATGCGCGATTTGGACCCTCAGTAAATGACCCCCATTATCTAATTAATGGCGGGAACCTTACTTTTTAATGGCACAGTATTATTTTTTCACAGACTGTAGTATAGTAATATATTTGGGGGTAACAATGTAATATATGATCTGCTGGGGGCACAGAGGGGTTTCTTATGTAGATTCTTTAGAAGTACAGTGTGGGACATTGTTTTATCCAGGTGACATTACACTGTAAGTAACTGTGGTATTTTTAGGGGCGCAGTGCGGGGGATCTGCTTCCCAGAGCTGAACACATCTGCCAGAAAATTCTGCAACCAGATTTTACGACGATTCTGGATGTGAAGGTGAATGCAAGTCACCTGTGAGGTACAAGATCCTACTTCTCCCTGTGTCAGATCAGTATTGTAGTCACTGAATAACCTTCAGGTCTCAGAGTATGTATGGTTATATCTATAGGGTCAGAGAGCCAGGTGTGACTTGTCTATGTGGTGTGGGGACGCCAGAGTAGGGTAGCATTTCCTTATTGGAAGGTTGGTGCAGTGCGAACACTTACATCCCCAACCACTGCCCGGGACACCAGGGGTAACTCTTATACTATTCCTAACATTAATGCCCTGAGATAACGTCACCACTGCAGCCCCTGTACACAAACCAAGAGCCGAGCGCTAGCAGAGAGGGATTAGCTTATCCTTTATTTCACTGCCCCCGATAGTGCTTAGAAATTCCCTTATCCTTGAATATTTCTAGGTAGTAGTAGGTGGGCCCCCAAAATCAATTTCACTGGTGGGCCCCAGGTACCCCAGTCCGACCCTGGTTGGTGGTGTCACACAACCTCCAATTCTGAGCAAAATTAACATTTATAAAGCGGTGGCAGGTCCTCACACTGCTGTGCTCTTACCTCCATGCATTGAACTATCCCAGAACCTCTCCCTTCTGCTGTGAGCAAAAAATGCAGCAAGCTTCTGGTTGGATACTACAGCATAAACTCAGAGCAGAGGGTGGGGCTTGTGCACAAATGCAATGCAGAGGAGTAAGAGCACAGCAGTGTAAGGCTACATTCACACTGCTCCCTCCTCCTCTCCCTGGCACTGCCATGCTACAGTACGGCGGGCAGCGGCAGTGTGAATGTAGCCTAAGAGAAGAAAATACATTTTTCAGTAGGGAAGACTTCTCTCTCCATTGGACCTATTTTGGGGGGAATTATATAGAGGTGAGACATTTGCCCCAAAGTCCAAAATAGATTCCAGTGGTGGTAGAACGTGTACTAGTCCCTTCTGTCCTGTGAACAATATCTAACAAAATCTGAAACTTTTTGGAGACTTCACACAGAACTTTTTGCATTTTCGGTTTGTCAGCCCACATATCTGTCAGTATTAGCAGTAATTTCTTTTTTATTGGCTCGGATCCTAAAACAAAGTGAATTGTGAACTGAAATCAATCCTCTAAATCTGTGCACACCCTGGAAGAAGCCATTTCTAGAATTAAGATCAATGAATAGTAATCAGGGTAATGTGCGCACATGGAACGACCCTGCAGCATAATTTGGTAATATCATTACCGGGGGGGGGGGACGTGTCGCGGCTTCCATCTCTGCGGGGGCCGCCATTCGTTTTCCAGAAAGTGATATCTCTAATGTTACTGGTGTTTGGCTTCCAGTCATGTGTATTGTATAATTTCCGGATATTATAGATTACATGTAACATAAGCCGGGCAGTAATGGGACACAATTGTCATTCAGTTCTTGGCAACAACATGTGATAAAGTTCGAGCTTGACAAGACACAAGCAAAAGTGGCATCTGTGCTCCATCAGGTAGAGAGATTTATAATGACACAACCTTATTACTACAGAATCCTCCCCTCCAGATGCATTTGACACATCTCCACACTGGGCCCCTAAAATTACCACAGTCGTTTCTGGTAAAGTGTTTGCTGGATAACAACTATTTCCCACACTGTGCTCCTAAATAATATATACCTCTAAACAAAACTATGTTTAATGCTGTGTGTCATGCTGTGCTCCACACCTATAAAAAAATACACTGTGACCCCTCATGATATTCTATACTCCAGAAGAAATTATTATACAGTATCCCTAAATTAACATATACACAGTGCTCTAGCTTTAGTGACTCATATACACTAACTGCCTCAGTTATATCATAGGCATCATTGAGTAAATAATTTTCTATACAGAATCCCCATAAATTAATTTATCAAGCACATATATTATTTAATTAGCGCATATTAATTAGAGCACCCCTGGCATGTGGCCCATACACAATAATATCTGGTAATAATCTGGTGATCCTGGGTCTGCCTCTTGTGCCTGGGCCCTTGCAGAAGGACATGGGAAACCCAATGGGGCCCCACTGCTGGCGTCATAGAGAAGGTAAGAACATCTGCTGTGCTGCTCTAATAATCAATTGTAACATAATTATAAGATAGAATGATATAATTAGAACCGATATTTGGATGTGCAACTGAACCCCAGGCACATTTGGGTCACAGGTGGCCGCCCCTAATATTCATTATGTGATCTGCCATTGGTGCCACCATAATACTTACATATAAGATACATGACATTATGGGCGGTGTGTTCTGCCCCATTGAAACCTTTGTCCCCTATCCGCAGGTCAAGTCTGATTGCTGGTGGTCCATCCAATGGGACAAGAACCAAAAGTAACCAGTAGTAATGAAGTATTGGTTAGTATTGGTCTAAAGTCTCCACCTCACCCAGAAGTAATATATCACCATCTGCGGTGACATTGGGTGTGTAGAGACCAAATCTTTAAGTGTCAGGTCCTGGCTGCACCCCTGATCCTTCCCCCTATCTTTTAGCAGATGGTGCTGCCGGAGGCAAGAGGCTCAACTCGCCTCATGGATGGGGCAACCTTACCTCTGTTCCATTCACTTATATGGACACAACCAGCCCCATAAAAGTGAATACAGGGCCGAAAGAGTGTGAGTACCAGTGCCCACTCATTTCTTGTGATCCCTGCTGGTTCGAGCAATAAGACATTTAAAGTTACTTCCCCTTTAAGGACCAATATCTCATATTCAGTTACCATTAAAGTTAGGGAGGGAGAAGATACTTTAGGAGATGCAGATGAGTCCTGAATCCATTATCCGGCGTCTGTCACCTCTCCGATTTGCTGATGTGAGGATGCGGCTGCCGCGCTCCAGGATTTGCTGATCCGATGGTTTCCTATGAATGGGACCTTCGCATTTCGCAGGGGTCTCGCTCTGCCGCAGGATCTGCGTGGACCATCTGTTGTGTCCTCTCATTTCGGTAAAGTATTTTGGAGTCAGAAGAAAGTTTTGCTGAGATGTGAACTTTTCACAATCTGAACTATTAGGAGTTTTTTTTTGCTAATTTTTATGGCATTTTTATCAGTTTTACGACCCAATTAGTATTTCACCGGAAGGACAGATTGTCTGACTTCATAGATTATTATATTCAGAATTGATATAAGACTTGATGAAATGCCACATTATATGAGATGTGCGCTCCCTGGCTGCAGGGATGGTGGGAAAAGAGTTGGGAAAAATTCCAGCCATTGTCTATTACCTAATTGCAATCTTGGAAAAAGAAGTGAAAGACACAAAATTCTCTGCAGTGGGGTCCAATGTGCGCTGATCATCACTATCCTACTGCTAGAAGACAGCACAGAGATGTAGAAAGTTACATGATTCCTCAGCACAACATCACATGGGCAGCTGGAGCCAGTACCACCTCTGCCTGCTGGGGGGGACAGTGTGATTATTCAGTCTCATATCAGTCTCATATTGTGAATTAATAGATGAGACAGAAGAAGGAGAGAGAGGACAGATGAGTGTGGAGAGACCGAGAAAAGAAAAAGATTGGAAAGGAGAGATGAGTGAAATAAAGCAGAGGAAATAGGAGAGAGAAGAGATAAGAGAGTAAGAGACAGGGAAAGAGAGAGATGGAAGAAATAGGAGAGAGGAGAAGAGAAAAGCTTTGGGTACAGATAGGGAGATAAGGGAGAAAAGAGACTGACAAGGGACTAGAGAGCTAGAGGAGGATAGAGAAAGAGACAGAGAGTGGCAAGCTACACAACACAGAGAAAGACAGAAAAAAAGGAGAAAAGAGAGAGGGAGAAAGGAGAGAACAGATAGAGAGGAATGAGGCACAAAAGGAATAGAAGTGAGAATAGTGAGAGACAAGGAGAAAAGAACAGAGAGAAAGGGAAGGGAGAAAAGATTCAGAGAGAGAAAAGCAACAAGAGAGAGAAGGGAACAGAGAAAAAAACGAGGGGACAGAGATAGGAGAAAGAGAAGGCAGAGAGAGTATAGAGACAAGAGGGTGAAGGGAACAGAGACAGAAAAAGCAAAGAAGAATAGAGAAGGAGAACAATGAGACAGAGTATTGAGCAAATAGAGGTAGAGGAAACAGAGAGAAGAAAGTGAAAGATAGGAAAAGAGAAAGAGAGGAGCGGGCAGAGAAAAGATAGATGAGGAGTCAAATAAGGAAGAAAAAGAAATAGGAGAGAGGAGAAGAGAAAGGGACATAAAAGAAGAAATGAAGAATAGAGGACACCGAGGGAATAGACAGGAGAGCTACAGAACGGAGAAAAGATAGAAAAGAGACAGCTTAGCTACAGGAGGAGTAAATGAGAGTGACAGAAGAGAGAAGAGAGGAGATACAAAACATAAAATATAGACAGGAGAGACAGAAGAGAGAAAAGAGAAAGGAGATACAGAACAGAAAATAGAGACAGAAGAGACAGAATAGAGACTATAGACAGAAGAGAGACTATAGACAGAAGAGAGACTATAGACAGAAGAGACATAAGAGAGACTATAGACAGAAGACAGACTATAGACAGAAGAGAGATTATAGACAGAAGAGACAGAGAGGGAAACTATAGACAGAAGAGAGATATAGACAGAAGAGAAAGAGAGACTATAGACAGAAGAGAGCACATAGACGAATAGACAAGAAAGGAAACTATAGACCAGAAGAGAAACTATAGCAAGAAGAGAGACTATAGACAGAGAGAGATATAGACAGAAATAGACTAAAGAGAGAATAAAGACAGAAAGACTATAGACAGAGAGAGAATATAGAACAGAAGAGAGAATATAGACAGAAGAGAGACTATAGACAGAAGAGAGACTATAGACAGAAGAGAGACTATAGACAGAAGAGACAGAAGGGAAACTATAGACAGAAGAGAAACTATAGACAGAAGAGAGACTATAACAGAAGAGAGACTATAGACAGTAAGAGAGACTATAGACAGAAGAGAGACTATAGACAGAAGACAGACTATAGACAAAAGAGAGAATATAGATAGAAAAGAGAATATAGACAGAAGAAGACTATAGACAAGATGATGACTTATACAGAAAAAAGACTAAGCGAGATCTATAAGACAAAGAACTATGACAGAACAGAGACGGGAAACAATAGACAAAGTAAGAATAAGACATAAGAGAAGAGAGACTAGCAGAAGAAAGACAGAAGAGAGAATATAGACAGAAGAGAGAATATAGACAGAAGAGAAACTATAGACGGAAGAGAAACTATAACAAGAAACGCTATAGACATGAAGAGACTCATCGACTAAGAGAAACATAGACATAAGGAAAACTATAGACAGAAAGCAACGATAACAGAAGAGAGATATAGACAGAAGAGAGAAAACAGAAGACAGAAGAGCAGACTATAGACAGAAGAGAGATATAGACGAAGAGACATATAAGACTAAGACATAGACAAGGTAAACTATAGACAAAGAAAATATAGACAGAGACAGAAGAGAGACTATAGACAGAAGAGAGAATATAGACAGAAGACAGAAGATATAAATAAGGAGACTATAGACAGAAAGCGAATATATACAGAGGAAAGAAAAGAGAGACTACGACAGAAAAGAGAGAATAATAAAAACAAGAACAAAAAAAGAGAAAATGAGGAGAAGGATGAGAACCGATGTCATTGCTGGATGTGGGGGTGCAGTGGGTCGTCGGCCACTGTGGCAGGACACACTCATACCTGTGGACCTGTATAATACAGACTCCGTCACTTGACCCCCAGGAGATCCTTGTTGCCCCCTTGGACGCGTGATTTAGTGCAGTTACCCTCTCTATCCCTGATCTATAGAGCGATGTACCGTCAGTGCGGATTTTCTCAAATCTGTTCCACAAACCAAACAGGAACAAAATTGCTTTCATGTCTCATAGAAAAGTTTCCAGTGAAATATCACATTTTTTTGGCTAAATGGAGTCCTGGAGATATTACTACGCCTAATTACTGGTTCCCGGCAAGTTCTGGAGTGACCCGGGAGCTGGAAACATTGATGGGTGAGTAGATGAACACAGCGCGCCCTTCTTACCCATATAATCCCATCTGCCAGTCCCCCTCATACACAAGGAATATGACCTCCTCGGCGCCCCCTATGGAGCCGCTTTCTGGCAATGTGGCAAGAGGAAATTTTTGGGAATTTACATGCAAAATAAGTTTTTGTTCCATGTAGAAAGAATCTACACTGGAGACTGGAAATTAAGAGAACATATCTGATCACTGGATTATTTCAGAAATAATGTAACTTCATGATGACATTTGATGGGTTTTTTAGGGGTCACCATGTCACTAACAGTCCACTAGTCACCAGCCAGTAGAAAACACAAACCTCCGCACCGCCCACAGGACATCACCAGCCAGTAAAGAACACAGGACTTCCGCACCGGCAACAGACATCACCATCAGTAGGGAGAGCACAGGACCTCCGCACCGGCACCAGGACATCACCGTCAGTAGGGAGAGCGCAGACCTCCGCACCCGGCCACGGATATCACAGTCAGTAAGGAGAGCGCAGGACCTCCCCACCGCTACAGGACAGGTACCATTCAGTAGGAGAGCACAGACCTGCACCGGCCACAGGACATCACCAGTTATGGAGAGCACAGGAAACGCCCGGCCACAGGAACATCACCAGTCAGTAGGAGAGCACAGGACCCCGCAAGACCGGCCACAGGACATCACCAGTCGTATGAGGAGCACAGGACCTCCGCACCGCCAAGGACATCACCATCAGTAGGGAGAGCACAGGACCTCCGCACCGGCACGCAGGACATCATCAGTCAGTAGGGGAGAGGCACAGGACCTCCGCACCGGCCACAGACATCACTGGTCTATCTCTGCTGTGATCTGTCACTCTTCTTCCAGTCTCTTCCTCAGTTCTCTGACTGTTGTGGGTTTCTTGGCCAGAACTTTGTCACCAAGGACTTCCACAGGTAACTATGGGTTTAATCAGGACTTCGGCTGAGGCCATTACAATTGTTGGAATGTTTTCTTATTCAAGAACTTCTTACCTGTTTTTCTGTGTGACAAGGCATTGTCCTGCATTACAATTACTGGTTTCATTGAGTGAGGAACACAGGAAGGACCACTGTTGGTAAGAAGGTTTCTGATAGACACTTGTATTCACTCGGCTATGTAGCTGTATTGAGATCCACCTACTGCTGCAAAAAACATTTCTAACGACACTTCCCTCCACCTCCTTTCACACTGACCTCTTACCACCACTTTGGGTTCAGTCTTCCCCAGTTTACTGACGAACTTAGGGGGAAATATCATAGACCTGCCCATCATCCACCGACGTATGATAAAGGCTTGCCACCCCTGAACACCCCCGATACATCAAAGACTAAGCCTGTGGCGTAGAAGCACTGATAAATCTCCCCCATATGTTTTCCCATCAGATCATAAACTGTCTTTCATCACTAAAATGAACTGGAGCACTTCTCCTCTGTCCACACAACAAGCTCTCATAAGTGATGTCACCTTCTGATTCTTCCTGATTATGAAGGTTTTGGTGACTGCAGAGAGGGATTGTCATTCCAAATGCTCTAAACGTGTGACACTGTACAACGAGACAGATCTTTAGCCTGTTCAGTGCGGACCTGGTGGCAATTCCAGCTGCTTTGATGTGAAAAGATTACTCATGGGACCTCCGCGTTATCCCGTCCTCTCTTTCCATTTGTCTTTTTCAAGTGCGACCAGTCTTTGTGGGGAACTTGAATGAGTTTTCTAATGGGTAAAGATATAGACCCGCGTGTTTTATCATTAGGGCTGGCTTAGATAGGGCTGTTCTGCAGATTTCCTGCACGTAACCATGCTGACCACCTGCAATGCAGAGAACGTTCATCCACAGTCCATTTCAGGGTGGCGACAATACAGAGGAAGTTCTGACTACTTATAAGGTGACTCTATTGTTAAAACTTCTCTCCCCAAAAACTCATATATAAATCACAGAGAACAGGACTTTTCGTGTGGGGGCTTGTTTTCTACTTAACAAATTGCACTTTATAGAGTCACATATTTATATTCCATGCCGTGTACGGGAAGAAGGCAAAAAATTCCAAATGAAGTGAAATGGTGCAAAAATCACTGTGCACCATTTTCTTGAAGGCTTGGATTTAACAGCTTGCACTGTGTCCCCAAATGACAGTCTCATTTATTCGTAGGGATACTACCGTATTGCAGTTATGGGGATTTTCACATCATCAATGGTTTAAAACGAGACAAGCTGTTACTGGCAACAGATGGCCGACCCCCATGACGCATAGGGAGCAACATTTTAAGCCACTGTGGCAACGCCCATGTGCCGCCGGCTTTTAATGCCCCCAGCACTGTTGCCAGTGGTGACCGATGAGTTAACACCCGCTATCGGTGCTATCACTGATCTCAAGTGTTACTGGTGGGTGTTTGCTGCAACATGCTGGCAACACTCCCACCTTGTATGGAGAGGACTCAGCCAGTTGGCCCTCTGGACACAGCAGTAGCCGTACATACACATGTCATTAAGGGGTTAACTGCGGCATCTAAGGTTTGTAGTCAAGAATCACAAGCCTGATGAGAGGTCCCATCTTACAATAGACACCAGAAGCTATAGAGCCCAAGATAGAAACCTCTTCCAGATCTAACAAGGGAATCTTCTCTGCAAAAATATTGATGAAGCCGAACATCAAATGCAAATAGAATGACAGTAAAAAGGTTCTGTGAGACACCCCTTTAGGGAGATGAATCGGTATCAACTACTACATGGCAGCGGCCTGTAGAGCCATGAACGTTGTGGTTCTCACCTCACTTCATGTTTATGTCTCCTCCTGCACCAGGAGGATCGGATACGGGACGTGAACTTAAGAAATGTCAGAAAGAAATTTCTCTGAAACAAACCATTTAGTCTAACACATGCACATATAAACCCGTATGGGAAGCAGAGGAGCACAGAGACTAATAATAACCACAATTGCCCGCCCCGAGGAGCCATGGGGGACTTTTTATCAGAAAACTGGTGAAATAATCCCAAGCCGTGTGCGGGCAAGAACACCTTTGCCACTGGAGGCATCTTGTGATTTTCTATACAGAATACACATCCACAAGTATCGGGGATAAGAGATCTCTGAGTCTCTTACAAATTCAGGTGTTATACCACTGGACCTGGTGCTTTCTTCAGACACAACTTATCAATGGCTCTTTTAACCTTAAATTCTAAGTGCAGCGCTTGGAGCCGCCTCCGAGAATTGAGACATTTTTCTTGTCCAAAGCCTTTTCGAAATAATTCAGTATAGTAGGATCTCACCACCCCCAGCGTACCCCCCATGGTAAAATATCCTGATAGTCAGTAAGATCTGTGATTGTTTTCTTAGCCACATGTTCGCGCATTTTCTTATGGATCGGGGGCCCTAAGCCCCCATAATCCAGCTCAAACACCGGTCGATTTTTTGTTTTTTTATCCCCAGTTGCCGAATACAGCGACATTTTTTCAGCTTGAGAAACTGTCTGTACTAACTCTTACCCTTCTTCACTGACGTCTCTTTAAGAGGGACCTGATCTCCTCCTTGATACCCCCCATCAATCAGCTATGTGGTTATAGAAATTTACTCTCCAAATTCACCCTGTAAAAGAGAATGGACATGTTCCGGAACAAAACTTCTTCCAAGAGCTAATTAAGTCTCCATAACCCTCTTCCCATATGAGGCCGCTCACTAGCACCCCAGCAACATATAAGACAAGGGGCAATTTACTTATCTACCCCGTCCATTCGCGATCCAGCAGCGCCTTCTGTGCGGTGGATTTGGGTCCGGCCGGGATTTATTAGGTGTTCCTCGCCGTCCACCAGGTGTGGCGTGCGGTCTGGAGAGCATCGGAACGCTACTGGATCTCCCCGGCTCGGGCTGAGTGAAGGCAAGTGCAGCTCTGCGGCAATTATTTTTTTTTTAAAAGCGGCAGTTTTTCCGAATCCTTAGGGTTTTCGTTCCGCCACACACCCCCGATTTCCGTCACGTGCTGCCAGCGCCATCGCCACAATCGATCGCGTGCGCCAAAATCCCGGGCAATTCAGTGGAATCATGTCGCAAACCGAAATATTCGGGTACGCAATCGGGCCCTTAGTAAATGACCCCCAATGTGATCTGAGTAGGGAACACACTTGCCGTCCTCTCACCTATGACCTCCATATGAATATATACCTGACTTAGGGGGCAGTTTATAGTATTATATCTGTGTACATAGGGCAGTATTATAAGTAGTTATATCCTGTAATGGGGGCAGTATATAGTGATTATATTCTTGTACTAGTCAGTTATATAGAGTTTATCTTTACATAGGGCAGTATATATCAGTAATATAACTTGTACATAGGGGCAGATTATAGTAGTATATTCTTGTACATAGGGGCAGTATATAGTTAGTATATCCTGTACATAGGGGCAATATTATAGTAGCTATATCTGTACATAGGGGGCAGTATTAAGTAGTTATATTCTTGTACATAGGGGGCAGTATATAGTATTTTTACTTTACATAGGGGGCAGTATTATAGTAAGATTATTCTTGTACATAGGGAGAAGTATTATAGTAGTTATATTCTTGTTACATAGGGAGCAGTATTATAGTAGTTATATTCCTGTACAGTGGGGCAGGATTATGATAGTAGTTATATCTGACATAGGGCATTATTTGGAGTTATATTCTTGTACATGGGGCAGTATTATACGTAATATATTCGTGTACATAGGGGCAGTATTATAGCATAGTTTTATATTCGTTGTACATAGGGCAGTTTATATTAGTTATTCTTGTACTGGGGAGCGTATTATAGTAGTTAATCTGTACATAGGCAGCAGTATTATAGTAGTTTATTCCTGTACATAGGGGGCATTATTATAGTATTAATCTTGAAAGGGGCAGTATTATAGTGTCATATTCTTGTACATAGGGGGCCAGTATTAAGTAGTTATATTCCTGTACATAGGGGGCAGTGTTATGTAGTATATTCTTGTACCAGAGGGCAGATATTAAGTAGTTATATCTTGTACATAGGGGGCAGCATTATAGTATTATATATCTTTACATGGGGGCAGTATTATAAGTAGTGTATATTCCGTACATAGGGGGTAGTATTATAGAGTTAGTTCTTACATGGGGGCAGTAATATAGTTATATATCTAACATAGGGGGCAATTATATAAGTTAGATTCTTGTACATAGGGGGCAGTAATAAGTGATATTCTTGTACATAGGGGGCAGTATAATAGTAGTTATATTCTGTACAAGGGGTCACTATTATATAGTTCTATTCTTGTACATAGGGGGCAGTATTATAGTAGTTCATAGTTCTTGTACATAGGGGCATATTATAGTAGTTATATTCTTGTACATAGGGGGCAGGTATTTAGTATGTTATATTCTTGTACTATGGGGGCATATTAGAGTATTATATTCTGTATAGGGGCATAGTAGTGTTATATTCTTGCATAGAGGGCAGTATTATAGTAGTTTATGCCTTGTACATAGGGGCAGGATTTATATAGTTATTTCCTGTCATTAGAGGGGCTTATTATAGTAGTTATATTCTGTACTTAGGGGAGTATTAAGATAGTATTCCTGTACATCGAGGTGGTCCGTATTATATTTTAGTTCGTGTACATAGGGGGCAGTATAATGTATACAGTGCATAATAAGATCCTTCAGGACAGAATGTTGCTCAGTCCTGTTGTGTGGTCCTGGTTTTAATTTTACCTTGAGAGTTATTTATCGCTTAGTGTGAATATAACATACGCTGAGTAAATCCTTGGCTTCCCCGTGGTCGGTGACATAGATCTCGTTATGTTGGATAACTCCTGAGGATTACCCGCTCTCTGTGTTTCTGGTTCTTCATTCTCTTTTTCTTCTTCCAGTCCATATAAGAGTCACATAGAAATCCAAACAAATCTTCCGCAACCTTCCATCCCGTGGTGTTATAACCACAGCAGCAGCGTGTGACTGCGGACAGAGACAGATGCAGCAGACGTAGTGAGTTATATGTCTGGTTATAGAAGTGTATGGACCCCTCACATTCTTATTATATAGTTTTTCCCACACCTAATGGAATCTCCAAATATGACTGATCAGTGTGGCAAGAGCTAAGAGCACAGCATGTGAGGACACGACCCCCTGTGCACTTGCAGAAGCTGCAACCCTTAAAATGAATTCAATATATCACAGTCCTGCCGCTAACAACCACTACAAAAGCTCTGGTTACACCTCTCATCCAGGGACAATACTAACACTGGCTGCGTCCTTATGGTCAGACCTGCTGCCAGGTCCCTTAACTACAGGAATGTTGTATGAGCCAATTTTCTCAATCCTGCCATAATGATACATTAGATTTTCTTCCACGTCTCTCACATATAAACTATCTCCCCAAGATCGCGCTGACATTTCACACGCGAGGAGAACGACCTGTCACAGTCACTTAATGAACCCAGGAAGGGGACAATACATGATGGGGTTGTAATCTGTCTCTGCCGTCAGTGTCTACTGTCCAGCACAATCCTCTACAAGGTCTTACAGGTGATCTCCCTCCAGTCCTGACCCGCACTTATGCCACTCATAGACCGGTGGCGCCACTGAGCTGGCTGGTATCACCAGGGGCGAGAAAACTTAGAGGAATGAGTCAAACCTCTCTCCGGCTGAGGACCAGTCTGAACTGCGGTCTACAGAATACAAAATCTACTAGAATAGAAATACTGGATGTAGTAGTACTTGTGCTGTACCTAGATATACCAGGATATAGTAGTAGTAAGTGACTAGTGCTTGTACCATCGAATACAGATAGGTAGGGTACGTGCTTGTGTCTATATACACAGGATAGGATAGTAGTACGGGCTGTACCCATATATAAGGTATGGAGTAGTAGTACTGTCTTGTCCATATATACAGGAAAGGGTAGAGTACTGTGCTGTGCCATATACAGGATAGGAGTCAGTAGTACTGGACGTGCCATAGATACAGGATAGGAGTAGTAGTACTGGTGGCTGTACCCATTATACAGGATGAGTAGTTAGTACTGTGTCTGTGTCCATATATACAGGATAGGAGTATATACGTGCTGTGTCTATATACACATTAGGAGTAGTAGTACTGTGCTGTACCCAATATATACAGTAGGAGTAGTAGTACTGTGCTGCGTCCATATATACAGGATAGGAGTAGTTATTCTGTGCTTGTGCCCATTATACAGTAGATAGGAGTAGTAGTACTGTGGCTGTGCTTATATATCCAGATGGACGAGTAGTAGTACTGTGCTGTGCTCATATATACAGGATAATGAGTAGAGTCCTGTGCTGTGTCGTATATACACAGATAGGAGTAGTAGTACATGTGCTGTCCTCAATATACAGGATAGGAGTAGTATACTGTGCTGTGCATCTATCCAAGGAAAGGGTAGGAGTACTCTGTCTGTGCTGGTGCCATATACGTGGCGTAGTATAAGTGTACTGTGCCTATTATACAGGATAGGAGTAGTAGTACTGTCTGTCCCATATATACAGGAGGGAGTAGTATCCTGTGCTGTTCCCATATATACAGGATAGGCGTAGGTATAACTGTGCTTGTCTATAAACACAATTAGGATATAAGGACGTGTCTGACCCACCATATATCAGATTGGAGTAGTAGTACTGTGCTGGTCATACTAACAGGAAGGAGTAGTTGCACCGCCACAGGACATCAGCCCAGTCATAGGAGGTAGCACTGACCTCCGCACCGGCCACAGTAACATGCACCATCAGTAGGGAGAGCCAGGACCCCTCCGCACCGGGCGCAGGACTCATCAGTCATAGGGAGAGGCACAGGACCTCCGCACCGGCCACAGACATCACCACTGTCATGCTCTGCTGTGACTCTGGTCCGCTCTTCTTCCATCTCTTCCTCAGTTCTCTGACTGTTGTGGGTTCTTGGCCAGAAACTTTGTCACCAAGGAGGACTTTCCACAGGTTTACTATTTGGGTTTAAATCAGACCTTCGGCCTGAGGCCATTACCACAGTTGGAATGTTTTTCTATCTCAAGGACTTCTCCCTACCTGTTTTTCTTTTCTGTGTGACAGGGATGCATTGTCCTGCTTACAATTACTGGTTCATTGAGTGAGAACACAGGAAGGAGCCACTTGTTTTTTGAAGAAGGTTCTGATAGACACTTGTAATTCACTCTGCTATGTAGCTGTTTGAGATCCAACTACTGTGCAAAAAACATTTCCTAACATAGACCCTTCCTCCACCTCCTTTCACTGAACCTCTTATCCAACACTTTGGGTTCAGTCTTTCCCGCATTTTCTGACGCACTTAGGGGGAAATTTATCATAATGACCTGCCCACTCATCACCTACGGAACATGATAAAGGCCATTGCCCCTTCTGGATACACCCCCGATACAATCAAAGATTAAGCCGTGGCGTAGAAGCACGATAAATCTCCCCATTATGTCTCCCATCGATCTATAAACTGTCCTTTCATCACTAAAATGAACGGGAGACGCACTTCTCCTCTGTCCAACAACAGCTCTCATAAAGGTGAGTGACACTTCGGATTCTTCCTGATTATGGAGGGGTTTTTTTTTTTTTTTGGTGACGGGCAGAGAGGGATGTCATTTCCAATTCTCTTAACGTGGTGACAATCTGTTACAACGATACATATCTTAGCCTGTTCAATGCGGAACTGGTGGCAATTCCAGTCTGCTTTGATGGAAAAGATTACTCATGAAGATCTCCGCGTTATCCCGTCCTCTCTTTGCATTTGTCTTTTTCAAAGTGCACCAGTCTTTTGGGGAACTTGAATGAGTTTTGCGATGGTGAAAGATATAGACCTGCGTGGTTTATCATTAGGGCTGGCTTAGATAGGGCTGTTCTGCAGATTTCCTGCCTTAACCATGCTGACCCCTGCAATGCAGAGAACTTCATCCACAGTCCATTTCAGGGGTGCGACAATACAGAGGAGTTTTCTGAATCACTTATAATGACCGAGTTGAAAACTTGCTTCTCCCCCCAAAACTCATTATAAATCACAGAGAACAGGGACTTTTCTGTGTGGGGGCTTGTTTTCTACTTAACAACACAAATTGCCTTTAAGAGTAACAATATTTATATTATCCATGCCGTGTACTGGAAAGAAGGCAAAAATTCAATGAAGTGAAATTGGTGCAAAAATGCATGTGCACCATTTTCTTGAAGGCTTGGATTTAACAGCTTTCCACTGTTGGTCCCCCAATACATGTCTCATTTATTCTAGGGATACTCCGTATTTGCGTATGGGGATTTTCCACATCAGCAATGGTTTAAAACGAGACAAGCTGTTTAATGGCAACAGATTGGCCGAACCCCCATGACGGCATGGGAATCAACATTTTAAGCCAATTGGCAACGCACACCTCCTGTGCCGCCGGCTTTTTATGCCCCCATCAATTCAGCTTGCCGTTGTGATCTAGGGTAACACCCCACCCCAAACACCCGCTATCGGGGGCTATCACTGATCTCAAGTGTTCTGGTGGGTGTTTGCTGCAATATGCTGGCAAACTCCCACCTTGTATGGATAGGACGCGCCATTGGCCCTCTGGACACACAGTAGCCGTACATATCACATGTCAGTAAGGGGTACTGTCGGCATCTAAGGTTTGTAGTCACAGAAATCACAAGCCTGATGTAGAGGTCCTCATCTCAATGACACCAGAAGCTATAGAGCCCAAGATTAGAGAACCGTCTTCCAGAAGCTAACAAAGGGAATCTTCTCTGCTAAAATATTCGGAGGAATCCGAACATCAAATGCAAAAGAATGACAGTAAAAGGTCTGTGAGACAGCCCTTTACGGGGTAGATGACTCGTAATAACTCAAGCTACATTGCACGGCCTGTATAGGCCATGAAATCGTTGTGGTCTCACCTCACTTCAGGTTTTATGTCTCGCTCCTGCACCAGGAGGAATCGGATACGGAGACGTGACTCTAAGAAATGTCAGAGAAGTAATTTTCTCGAAATCATAACCATTTAGTCTAACGAGTGTCACTTAAACCCGGATGGGGAAAGCATAGGAGCACAGAGACTAATAATAACCACAATATGTCCGCCCCGAGGATGCCATGGGGGACGTTTATCAGAAAACTGGTGAAATACATCACAATCCCGTGTGCGGGCAGACACCTTTGGCACTGAGGCACTCTGGGGATTTTCTATACATACAACCCATCCACAAGTATCGGGATAAGAGATCTCTGTCTCTTACAAAGTTTCAGGCGTGTTTACCATGGACCTGGTGCTTTCTTCAGACACAACTTTATCATGGCCTCTTTTAAAACCTTAAATCTTAGAGTGTCAGCGCTTGGAGTCTGCCTCTAGAATTGAGACATTTTTCTTTTGGTCCAAGCCTTTTCCTGAAAGAAGTTCAGTAATAGTAGGATCTCACCACCCCCAGCGGACCCCCCATGTAAAATATCCTATAGTTCAGTAAAGATCTGTGATTGTATTTCTTAGGCCACATGTTCCTCGGCAATTTTCTTATGGATCAAGGGGTCCCTAAGACCCATAATCCAGCTCAAACACCGGTCGATTTTTTGTTTTTTTTATCCCCATTGCCGAATACAGCGACAATTTTCAGCTTGAGAAACTGTCCTGTACTAACTCTTCCCTTCTTCACTACAGTCTCTTTAAGAGGGACCTGATCTCCTCCTTGATACCCACCATCAATCGCTATGTGGTTATAGAAATTTACTCTCCCAATTCACCTGTAAAAGAGAAATGACATGTTCCCTGAACAAACCTTCTTCCAAAGACTAGAATTAAGTCTCCATAACCCTCTTCCCATATGAGGCCGCTCACTAGCACCCAGCAACATATAAACATAGGGGCAATGATTTGCTACCCGTCATTCGCGATCCACAGCGCCTCTGTGCGGTGGATTTGGGGGTCGGCCAGGAATTTATTAAGTGTTCCTCCGCCCGTCCACCATGTGGTGCTGCGTGCTGGAGAGCATCGGAACGCTAACTGGCTGGAGCTCACCGGCTCGGGCTGAGGTGAGGCAAGTGCAGCTCTGCGGCAGATTATTGTTTTTTTTAAAAGCGGCAGTTTTTCCGAATCCGTAGGTTTTCGTTCTGCACACCCCCGTTCCCGTCACGTGCATGCCAGCGCCGATGCGCCACAATCGATCGCGTGCGCCAAAATCCCGGGGCAATTCAGTGGAAATCGTCCGCAACCCGAAATATTCGGTACGCAAATCGGAGCCCTTAAGTAAATGACCCCCAATGTGGATCTTAGTCGGGAACACACTTTTCGCTCCTCTCACCTATGACCTTCCATATGAATATATACCTGTACATAGGGGGGGGCAGTTTTATAGTATTTAGTCTTGTACATAGGGGGCAGTATTATAGTAGTTATCTTCCTGTAAGAAGGGTGCATATTACTAGTAAGTTTTATATTCTTGTACATAGGGCAGTATTTGTGTTTATCTTGTACATAGGGGCGTATTATGAGCAGTACTATTCTTGTAACAATAGGGGCAGTTTATAGTTAGTTTATTTCTTGTACATAGGGGCAGTATTATAGTAGTTATAATTCCCTGTACATAGGGGCATATTATAGTAGCTATATTCTTGTACATAGGGGGCAGTATTTAAGGTAGTTTATATTCTTTACATATGGGGGCATATATTATAGTATTTTTATATTCTTGTAGCATATGAGGGCATTAATTATAGTAGTTATATTCTTGTACAAGGGAGAAGTATTATAGTAGTTATATTCTTGTATCTAGGGAGCAGTATTATAGTAGTTATATTCCTGTACATGGGGCAGGATATAGTAGTTATATTCTGTACATCGGGGGCCTAATTATAGTATTATATTCTTGTACATAGGGCAAGTATTCTAGTAGTTATATTCTTTGTACATCGGAAGGGCAGTCTTTAGCAGTAATATTCTTGTACATAGGGGCATTATTATAGTAGTTTTATATTCTTGTACATAGGGATGCAGTTTATAGTAGTTATATTCTTGTACTAGGCAGCATTATTATAGTAGGTTAATTCTGTACATAGGGGGCAGTATTATAGTAGTTGATATTCTTGTACATATGGGGCCTACTTATAGTAGTTATTTCTTGTACATAGGGGGCCAGTATTATAGTAGTTCTAGCCTGTACATTAGGGGGCAGTGTTATATAGTATTTCTTGTACAGAGCAGAGGGGCATATTAAGTAGTTATCTTCTTGTACTAGGGGGCAAGCTTATAGTATTATAGATTCTTGTACATGGGGGCAGTATTATAGTAGTTTATTCCTGTACTCGGGTATATTATAGTAGTTCTATTCTTGTACATAGGGGTCATATAATAGTAGTTATTTCCTGTACATAGGGGGCAGTATTATAGTAGTTATATTTATTTCTTGGGTACATAGGTGGGCAGTTTATAGTAGTTAGATTCTTGTAATCATAGGGGGTCAGTATTATAGTCGTTATATTCTTTTCTCTGGGTCATTATTATAGTAGTTCTATTCTTGTACTATATGGGGCGTATTATGTAGTTTTATATTCTGTACCTAGGGGGCAGTATGATAGTTAGTATAATTCTTGTTATCATAGGGGCATATTATAGTAGTTATCTTCTGTACTTGGGGGCAGTATTATAGTAGTTATATTCCTGTACATAGGGGGCAGTATTATAGTATGTTATCTTCTTGTACAATGGGGGCAGTATTCTAGTAAGATTATATTCCTGGTACTAGTGGGGCATTATTAATTGTATTATATTTCCTTTACATAGAGGGCGTATTATAGTAGTTAGATTCCGGTACATAGGGGGGCAGTATTATAGTAGTTAATATTCCTGTACATAGGGGGCACGTATTATAGTAGTTATATCTTTTTTGTAAAAAAAAAAAAACAAAAAAAAACAATCGGGGGCGTATTATTGTTAGATCAGTTGGCAGTATAAATCCTTCAGATCAGGAAATTTGCATCAGCTCCTGTTTGTGTTGTCTTCTCTCTGTTTATATTCTGTACCTTGGAGCGCACCGGCCACAGGACATCACCAGTCAGTAGGGAGAGCACAGGACCTCCGCACCGGCCACAGGACATCACCAGTCAGTAGGGAGAGCACAGGACCTCCGCAACTATAGACAGAAGAGAGACTATAGACAGAAGAGAGACTATAGACAGAAAAGAGATGAGATAGAGTAAAAACAGGAGAGACAAAAAAAGAGAAAAGTGAGGGACAGAAGGATGAGAAGCCGATGTCATTGCCGGAGTGGGGGTGCAGTGGGGTCGTCGGGCACTGTGGCAGGACACACTCAGTACCTTGGACCTGTAGTATACAGGACTCCAGTCATGTGACCCCAGGAGGGATCTTGTTGCCCCCTTGGACGTTGTATTTAGGTGCAGTTACCCTCTCCATCCCCTGATCTATAGAGCGATGTAACGTCAGTGCGGATTTCTCAGATCTTGATCCACAAACCAAACAGGAACACAAATTGCTTCATTCTTAGTAATAAGCAGTTTCCAGGTGAAATAATCACATTTTTTTGGCTAAATGGAGTCCTGGAGATAATTACAGCTAATTACTGGTTCCCGGCAAGTTCTGGAGTGACCCAGGAGCTGGAAACTTTGATGGGTGAAGGTAGATGTACACAGCGCGCCCTTCTTACCCATATAATCCCATCTGCCAGTCACCCTCATACACAATGAATATGAGCCTCCTCGGCGCCCCCTATGGAGACGCTTTCTGGCAATGTGGCAAGAGGAAATTTTTGGGAAATTACATGCAAAATAAGTTTTTGTTACGAATGTAGAAAGAATCTACACTGGAGACTGGAAATTAGAGAACAATGTCTGATCACTGGATTATTTCAGAAATAATGTAAACTTCATTGATGAACATTTGATGGGTTTTTTAAGGGGTCACCATGTCACTAGAACAGGTCCCACTAGTCACCAGCCAGTAGAAAGAACACAGGACCTCCGCACCGCCAACAGGACATCACCAGTCAGTAGGGAGAGCACAGGACCTCCGCACCGGCCACAGGACATCACCAGTCGTATGGAGAGCGCAACCTCGCACCGGCCACAGATATCACCAGTCATTAGGAGAGCGCAGGACCTCCACACCGGACACATGACATCACCAGTCTTAGGAGAGCAACAAGGTACCTCCGCGCACACGGCCACAGGACATCACACATCAGTAGAGAGCACAGGAACTACGCCCGGCCACAGACATCACCATCATTAGGGATAGCCACAACCTATCCGCACCGGCCACAGGACATCACCAGTCAGTAGGGAGAGCACAGGACCACCGCATCGGCCACAGGACATCACCAGTCAGTAAGGAGAGCACAGGACCTCCGCACCACAGAAAAGAGAGGAGATAGAGTACAAAACGGAGGAGAGACAAAAAAAAGAAAAAGTGAGGGAGAGAAGGATGAGAAGCCGATGTCTGCTGGAGTGGGGGTGCAGTGGGGTCGCGGCCACTGTGGCAGGACACACTCATACCTTGGACCTGTAGTATACGAGACTCCGTCATGCTTCCCCCAGGAGGGATCTTGTTGCCCCCTTGACGTTGGATTTAGGGTGCAGTTACCCTCTCTATCCCCTGATCTATAGAGCGATGTAACGTCGAGTGCGGATTTTCAGATTTGATCCACAACCAAACAGGAAAATAAATTGCTTCATTCTCAGTAATACGCATTTTCCAGGTGAAATACACATTTTTTTGCTAAATGGAGTCCTGGAGTAATTACTAGCTAATTACTGGTTCCCTCGGCAAGTTCTGGAGTGACCCGGGAGCTGGAAACATTGATGGGTGAATGTAGATGAACACAGCGCGCCCTTCTTACCACTATAATCCCATCTGCCAGTCCCCCTCATACCAAATGAATATGACCTCCTCGCGCCCCCTATGGAGCCCTTTCTGGCATTGTGGCAAGAGGAAATTTTTGGGAATTCATCAAAATAAGTTTTGTTACGAATGTAGAAAGAATCTACACTGGATACTGGAAATTAGAGACAATGTCTGATCACTGATTATTCAGAATAATGTAAACTTCATGATGAACATTTGATGGTTTTTAAGGGGTCACCATGTCACTAAACAGTCCACTAGTCACCACCAGTAGAAAGAACACAGGACCTCCGCACAGCCAACAGGACATCACCCCCAGTAGGGAGAGCACAGGACCTCCGCACCGGCCACAGGACATCACCAGTCAGTAGGGAGAGCACAGGACCTCCGCACCGGCCACAGGACATCACCAGTCAGTAGGGAGAGCGCAGGACCTCCGCACCCGGCCACAGGTATCACAGTCAGTAGGAGAGCGCAGGACCTCCACACCGGCACATGACATACCAGTCTTAGGAGAAGCACAAGTACCTCCGCAACGGCCACAGGACATCAACCACTCGTATGAGAGCACAGGACTCGCCCGCCCAGGACATCACATCATAGGGAAGCACAACCTACCGCACCGGCCACAGGACATCACCAGTCAGTAGGAGATGCACAGGACCGTCCGCACCGCCACAGAACATCACCAGTCAGTAGAGAGCACAGGACCTCCCCGCTAACGGCGCAGGACATATCCATCAGTAGGGAGAGCACAGGACCTCCGCACCGGCCACAGGACATCACCAGTCTCTGCTCTGCAGGGATCTGCTCCGCTCTTCTTCCAGTCTCTTCCTCAGTTCTGTGGCTGTTGTAGGTTTCTTGTCCAGAACTTTGTCACCAAGGACTTTCCAGAGGTTTTCTATTGGGTTTAGATCAGGACTTCGGGCTGAGGCCATTACATTGTTTGAATGTTTTCTATATCAAGGTACTTCTTTACCTGTTTTTCTGTGTGACAGGAGGCATTGTCCTGCATTACAATTACTGGTTCATTGAGTGAGGATCACAAGGAAGGAGCCTCGTATTGTTGAAGAAGGTTCTGATAGACACTTGTATTCACTCTGCTATGTAGCTGTATGAGAGATCCAACTCCTGCTGCAAAAAACATTTCCTAAACATGACACTTCCTCCACCACTTTTCACTGACCTCTTTACACACTTTGGGTTCAGTCTTTCCCCAGTTTACTGAGGAACTTAGGGGGAAATTTATCATAGACCTGCACTAAACCGACGTATGATAAAGGCCTTGCACCCCTGAGACACCCCGATACATCAAAAGACTTAAGCCTGTGGCGTAGAAGCACTGATAAATCTCCCCCATTATGTTTCCCATCAGATATAAACTGTCTTTCATCAATGAACTGGGGAGCACTTCTCCTCTGTCCACACAACAAGCTCCTCAGTAAAGGTGAGTGTACACTTCTGATTCTTCCTGATGATGAGAGGTTTGGTGACTGCAGAGAGGGATTTCATTCCAAATGCTCTTAAACGTTGTGACACTGTACGACGAGACAGATCTTTAGCCTGTTCAGTGCGGAACTGGTGGCAATTCCAGCTGAATTGATGTAAAGATTACTCATGGAGATTCTCTGCATTATCCCATCCTCTCTTGCATTTGTCTTTTCAAGTGCGACCAGTCTTTGTGGGGAACTTGAATGAGTTTCTGATGGTGTAAAGATATAGACCTGCGTGGTTTATCATTAGGGCTGGCTTGGATTGGGCTGTTCTGCAGATTTCCTGCACGTAACCACTGCTGACCACCTGCAATGCAGAGAAACTTCATCACAGTCCATTTCAGAGGTGCGACAATACAGAGGAAGTATCTGAATCACTTATAATGACTCTAGTTCAAAAACTTTCTCCCCAAAAAACTCATATATAAATCAACAGAGAACAGGGACTTTTCTGTGTGGGGGCTTGTTTTCTACTTAACAAATTGCACTTTATAGTAACAATATTTAATATTCCATGCCGTGTACTGGAAAGAAGGCAAAAAAATTCCAAATGAAGTGAAATTGGTGCAAAAATGCATTTGCACCATTTTCTTGAAGGCTTGGATTTAACAGCTTTCACTGTGAGTCCCAAATGACATGTCTCATTTATTCGTAGGGATACTACCGTATTGCAGTATATGGGGATTTTCCACATCATCAATGGTTTAAAACGAGACAAGCTGTCATGGCAACAGATGGCCGACCCCCCATGACGGCATAGGGAGCAACATTTTAAGCCAATGTGGCAACGCCCATGTACCGCCGGCTTTTTAATGCCCCCAGCAGCTTTGCCAGTGGTGATCGAGGAGTTAACACCTGCTATCGGTGCTATCACTGATCTCAAGTGTTACTGGTGGGTGTTTGCTGCAATATGCTGCAAACTCCCACCTTGTATGGAGAGGACTCAGCCAGTGAGCCCTCTGGACACAGCAGTAGCCGTACATATCACATGTCAGTAAGGGGTTAACTGTCGGCATCTAAGGTTTTGTAGTTCACAGAATAACAAGCCTGATGAGAGTCTCATCTTTACAATGACACCAGAAGCTATAGAGCCCACGATAGAACCTCTTCCAGAATCTAAACAAAGGGAATCTTCTCTGCTAAAAATATGTATGAGGAAGCCGAACATCAAATGCAAATAGAATGACAGTAAAAAGGTTCTGTGAGACAGCCCCTTTAAGGGGGAGATGAATCGGTATACTCAGCTACATGGCAGCGGCCTGTAGAGGCCATGTAATCGTTGTGGTTCTCTCCTCACTACAGGTTTTATGTCTCCTCCTCCTCCACCAGGAGGATCGGATGCGGAGAAGTGAACTTTAAGAAATGTCAAGAAAGTAAATTTTCTCTGAAACAAACCATTTAGTCTAACGAGTGCACATATAAACCCGTATGGGGAAGCAGAGGAGCACAGAGACTAATAATATACCACAATATGTCCGCCCCGAGGAGGCCATGGGGGACGTTTATCAGAAAACTGGTGAAATAATCGCAATGCCGTGTGCGGGGCAAGAACACCTGGAGGCATCTGGTGATTTTCTAGACAGTAAACACATCCACAAGTATCGGGGATAAGAGATCTCTGAGTCTCTTACAAAATTCAGGTATTATACCACTGGACCTGGTGCTTTCTTCAGACTCAACTTATCAATAGCCTCTTTTAACCTTAAATCTTAAGTGTCAGCGCTTGGAGCCTCCTCCGAGAATAGAGACATTTTTCTTTGTCCAAAGCCTTTTCTGAAATAGTTCAGTATAGTAGGATCTCACCACCCCCAGGGTACCCCCCATGTAAAATATCCTGATAGTCAGTAAGATCTGTGATTGTTTTCTTAGCCATACGTTCCCGGCAATTTTCTTATGGATCAGGGGTCCCTAAGGCCCCATAATCCAGCTCAAACACTGGTCGATTTTTTGTTTTTTTATCTCCACTTGCCGAATACAGTGACTCCAATTTTTTCAGCTTGAGAAACTGACTGTACTTACTCTTACCCTTCTTCACTGACAGTCTCTTTAAGAGGGACCTGATCTCCTCCTTGATACCCCCCATCAATCAGCAATGTGGTTATAGAAATCTACTCTCCCAAATTCACCCTGTAAAAGAGAATGGACATGTTCCTGAACAAAAACTTCTTCCAAGAGACTAGAATTAAGTCTCCATAACCCTCTTCCCATATGAGGCCGCTCACTAGCACCTAAGCAAACATATAAGACATTGGGGCAGATTTACTTACCCGGTCCATTCGCGATCCAGCAGCGCCTTCTGTGCGGTGGATTCGGGTCCGGCCGGGATTTATTAAGGTAGTTCCTCCGCCGTCCACCAGGTGGCGCTGCTGTGCTGAAGAGCATCGGAACGCGCTGGAGTTCACCGCCTCGGGCTGTGTGAAGGTAAGTGCAAGCCCCCCGGGCAGATTATTTTTTTTTTAAATGCGGCAGTTTTTCCGAATCCATAGGGTTTTCGTTCCGCCACACCCCCCGATTTCCATCACGTGCATGCCAGCGCCGATGCGCCACAATCCGATCGCGTGCGCCAAAATCCCGGGGCAATTCAGGGGAAATCGTCCGCAACCCGAAATATTCGGTACGCAAATTGGGCCCTTAGTAAATGACCCCCAATGTGATCCGAGTAGGGAACACACTTTTCGCTCCTCTCACCTATGACCTCCATATGAATATATACCTGTACATAGGGGGCAGGATTATAGTAGTTATATTCTTGTACATAGGGGGCAGTATTATAGTAGTTATATTCCTGTAATGAGGGGCAGTAATTACTAGTAGTTTATATTCTTGTACATAGGGCAGTATTATGTGTATATCTTGTACATAGGGGGTATTATGAGAGTATATTCTTGTACATAGGGGCAGTTTATAGTTAGTTATTTCTTGTACATAGGGGCAGTATTATAGTAGTTATATTCCTGTACATAGGGGCATATTATAGTAGCTATATTCTTGTACATAGGGGGCAGTATTTAGTAGTTTATATTCTTGTACATAGGGGGCAGTATTATAGTAGTTAATATTCTTGTACATAGGAGCAGTATTATAGTAGTTATATACTAGTACATAGGGATGAAGTATTATAGTAGTTATATTCTTGTACATAGGGAGCAGTATTATAGTAGTTATATTCCTGTACATGGGGCAGTTTTATAGTAGTTATATTCTTGTACATGGGGGCAATTATAGTATTATATTCTTGTACATAGGGGCAGTATTAGTAGTTATATTCTTGTACATGGGGGCAGTTTATAGCAGTAATATTCTTGTACATAGGGGCAGTATTATAGTAGTTTTATATTCTTGTACATAGGAGCAGTATTATAGTAGTTATATTCTTGTACTAGGCAGCATTATTATAGTAGTTATATTCTGTACATAGGGGGCAGTATTATAGTAGTTATATTCTTGTACATAGGGGCCTATTATAGTAGTTATTTCTTGTACATAGGGGGCAGTATTATAGTAGTTTACCTGTACATAGGGGGCAGTGTTATATAGTATATTCTTGTACAGACAGGGGCAGTATTAAGTAGTTATTTCTTGTACTAGGGGGCAGCATTATAGTTTATATTCTTGTACATGGGGGCAGTATTATAGTAGTTTATTCCTGTACTAGGGGTAGTATTATAGTAGTTTATTCTTGTACATAGGGGCAGTATATAGTAGTTATTTCCTGTACATAGGGGGCAGTATTATAGTAGTTATATTATCTGTACATAGGGGGCAGTTTATAGTAGTTAATTCTTGTACATAGGGGGCAGTATTATAGTGTTATATTCTTTCATCATGGGTCATTATTATAGTAGTTCTATTCTTGTACTATATGGGGGCGTATTATGTAGTTATATTCTTGTACTAGGGGGCAGTATATAGTAGTATAATTCTTGTACATAGGGGGCAGTATTATAGTAGTTATATTCTGTACTTGGGGGCAGTATTATAGTAGTTATATTCCTGTACATAGGGGGCAGTATTATAGTATGTTATTTCTTGTACATGGGGGCAGTATTTAGTAGTTATATTCCTGTACATAGGGGGCATTATTAATGTAGTTATATTTCCTTGTACATAGAGGGCAGTATTATAGTAGTTAATTCCGTGTACATAGGGGGCAGTATTATAGTAGTTAATATTCCTGTACATAGGGGCAGTATTATAGTAGTTATATCTTGTACACGGGGGCGTATTATTGTAGATCAGTGGCATAATAAGATCCTTCAGGACAGGAAATGTTGGCTCAGTCCTGTTTGTGTTGTCTTCTGGTTTATATTCTGTACCTTGGAGGTTATTTATCGCTTAGTGTGAATATAACATACGCTGAGTAATCCTTGGCTTCCCCGTGGTGTGATCATAGATCTCTTTATGTTGGATAACTCCTGGAGGATTCCCGCTCTCTGTGTTTCTGTTCTCTTCATTCTCTTTTCTTTCTTCTTCCAGTCCATATGATCAACATAGAAATCCAAACAATCTTCCGGCACCTTCCATCCCGTGTGTTATAACCAGCAGCAGCGTGTGACTGCGGACAGAGACAGATGAGCGCAGACGTAGTGATGTATATGTCTGGTTATAGAAGTGTATGGACCCTCACATTCTTAGTATATAGTTTTTCCCCACCTAAATGGATCTCCAAATATGACTGATCAGTGTGGCAGAGAGCTAAAGCACAGCAGTGTGAGGACACGCCCCCCTGTGCACTTGCAGAAGCTGCACCCTGTAATATGAATTCATATATCACAGTCCCTGCTACTAACAACGTACACAAAGCTCTGGTTACACCGTCTCTCCAGGGACAATACATACACTGGCTGCAGTCCTTTATGGTCAGACCTGCTGACAGGTCCCTTTAATACAAGGAATTTGTATGTTTAGCCAATTTTCTCAATTCCTGCCATAATATGACATTAGATTTTCTTTCCACGTCTCTCACATATATTCTCCCCACAGATCGCGCTGACATTTCACGCGAGAGAACGACCTGTCACAGTCACATGAATGAACCCGGAAGGGACATATAAATGATGGGGGTTGTAATCTGTCTCTGCCGTCAGTGTCTTACTGTCCACACAATCCCTCTAAAGGTCTTACAGTGATCTCCCTCTCATACCTGATCCCGCACTTGTCCACTCATAGCACGGTGCGCCACTGAGCTCTTGTATCACCGTGGCGGAAAGACTTAGAGGATGAGTCAGGACCCTCTCCGCTGAGGACCAGTCTGAACTGCGGTCTACAGAATACAAATCTACAGAATAGAAATACAGGATATAGTACTGTGCTGTACCTATATATACAGGTAGGAGTAGTAGTACTGTGCTGTGTCCATATATACAGGATAAGGTAGGAGTACTGTGCTGTGTCTATATACACAGGATATGAGTAGTAGTACTGTGCTGTACCCTATATACAGGATAGGAGTAGTAGTACTGTGCTGTGTCCATATATACAGGAAAGGGTAGGATACTGTGCTGTGCCATTATACAGGATAGGGGAGTAGTACTGTACTGTGCTATATACAGGATAGGAGTAGTAGTACTGTGTCTGTACCCATATATACAGGATAAGTAGTAGTACTGTGCTGTGTCCATATATACAGGATAGGAGTAGTATATGTGCTGTGTCTATATCACTGATAGGAGTAGTAGTACGTGCTGTACCATATATACAGCTGGAGTAGTAGTACTTTGGCTGTGTCCATATATACAGAGATAGAGTAGTCGTGCTTGTGCCCATTATACAGGATAGGAGTAGTAGTACTGTGCTGTGCTTATATATACAAGGTGGAGTAGTAGTACTGTGCTGTGCTCATATATACAGGATAAGTATGTAGATCTGTGCTGTGTCTATATACACAGTAGGAGTAGTAGTACTGTGCTGTACCCATATATACTGATAGGAGTAGTAGTACTGTGCTTGTCCAGATATACAGGAAAGGTAGGAGTACGTGTGCTGTGCCATATACAGATAGGGTAGTAGTACTGTACTTGTGCCTATATATACGGATAGGAGTAGTAGTAACTGTGGCTGTACCCATATATACAGATAGGAGTAGTAGTACTGTGCTGTGTCCTCTATATAGGATAGGAGTAAGTACTGTGCTGTGTCTATATACACAGGATAGGATAGTAGTACTGTGCTGTACCCCATATATCAGGATTAGGAGTAGTAGTACTGTGCTGTGTCATATATACAGGATAGGAGTAGTAGTACTGTGCTGTGCCATATATACAGGATAGGAGTAGTAGTACTGTGCTGCTCATTATACAGGATAGGAGTAGTATCGGTGTGCTGCCATATATACAGGATAGGAGTAGTAATACTGTGCTGTGCTCATATATACAGGAAGGAGTGTAGTACTACTGTGCTGTGTCATATATACAGGATAGAGTAGTAGTACTCGTGGCTGTGTCCTGTATACAGGATAGGAGTAGTAGTACTGGCTGTGCCCATATATACAGGATAGGAGTAGTAGTACTGGCTGTGCTCATTATACGGATAAGGGTAGTATAACTGTGGCTGCTCATATATACAGGATAGAGTAGTCGTCTGTGCTGTGCCATATAGGATAGGAGTAGTAGTACTGTGCTGTGTCCATATATACAGGATAGGAGTAGTAGTCACTGGCGCGTGCCCATATATAAGGATAGGAGTAGTAGTACTGTGCTGTGTCCATATATACAGATAGGAGTAGTAGCCTGTGCTGTGCCCATATATAAGATAGATAGTAGTACTGTGCTGTGCCATATATACAGATAGGAGTAGTACCTGTGCTGTGCCCATATATACAGGATAGGAGTAGTAGTACGTGCTTGCCCAAGATCAGTATAGGAGTAGTAGTACTGTGCTGTGCTCATATATACAGATAGGAGTAGTAGTACTGTGCCTGTCCACATATTACAGGATAGGAGTGTGTCTGTTGTGCCCATATATACAGGATAGGAGTAGTAGTCTTGCTGTGCCCATATATAAGGATATAGGATAGTAGTACTGTGCTGTGCCACATATTAGATATACAAGGATAGTAGTTATTAGTAGTACTGTGGTCTGTGTCCATATTATCCAGGAAAGGATAGTAGTACTTTTGCTCGTACTGTTGCAATATATACAGGATAAGGATAGGTACGTACTGTGCGTTACCATAGTTTACCTAGGGAAAGGATAGTAAGATAAGTGCTGTGCCCTGCCCATAATACCGATAAGGATAAGTAGTAGACTAGTCTGTGTGCCATATATCCAACGAAAGGGTGGGAAGGAATATATTAGTACTAACTACTGCTACTGCTGTGCTTGTGCCCATATAGTGCAAGGATAGGAATTAGTAGTGGTACTTAGTACCCTAGCAAGTATATCCACGAAAAACAAAAACCGTGCACGTCGTCTGGTGCATTTGTCGTTTTCAGTGCGACCAGGTCTGGGAATAAATGTGGGAACTTAGCAATGAGTTTCTGATGGTGAAAGATTAGACCCCTGGCGTGTTTTATCAGTAGGGCTGGCTTATAGATAGGGCTGTATCTTCGGGCAGATTTCTCGGCACGTAACCACTGGCGACCCCTGCAATGACAGACACTCTCTCACAGTGCATTTCAGGGGGCGTACAGATACAGAGAAGTTTTCTGATCACTTATAATGACTCTAGTTGGAAAACTTCTACCAACCAAAAACTCATATAATCACAACAGAGAACAGGCGCTTTTCTGTGGTGGGGGCTTTGTTTTCACTTAACAATTGCCTTTATAGTAACATATTTAATATTCCATGCCCGTGTACTGAAAAAGTGCAAAAAAATTCCAAATGAAGTGAAATTGGTTGCAAATACATTGCAACCATTTGTCTTGAAGGCTTGGATTTAACAGCTTTCCACTGTGATGTCCCAAAGACAGTCTCAATTTATTCGTGGGATACTACCGGTAATTGCAGTAATTGGGATTTCCCAGTCATCATGTTTAAAACGAGCCAAGCTGTTATGGTGCAAGACAATGGCCGACCCCCCATGACGACATAGGGGAGCACAGGTTTTACAGCCAATGTTGGCACGCCTCAACTTGTTGCCGCCGTCTTTTTAATAGCCCCCAGCAGTCTTTGCCAGTGGTGAGTGCGAGAGTTAACACCCCACGAAACCCCCGTATCGGTGCTATCAACTGATCTCAGTGTGTACTGGTGGGTGTTTGCTGCATAATGCTGCAAACTTCCCCTCGGTTGTGTAATGGAGAAGGACAAGCCATGTTGGCCTCTGGGACACAGCAGTTCCCGTACATATCACATAGCAGGTAAGGGGTTACTGTCGCATCTAAGTTTTGTGTAGTTCACAGAATCACAACCCTGATTGAGAATCTCATCTTTACCATACAACCAGAGCTATAGAGCCTCCCAGGAATTTTAAAACCTTCACCGAATCTAAAACAAAAGGGAAATCTTCTCTCGCTAAAAATATGTAGTAGAAGCCTGAACATCAAATGCAAATAGAAGTACGTAAAAGGTTCTGTAGAACAGACCCTCTTAATGGGTGAGATGAAGCGGTATACTCAGCTGACATGGCGCGGCCTGTAGAGGCCATTGATAATCGTTTGTTGTTCTCACTCACTTCAGGTTTTATGTCTCCCTCCTCGCCCCGAGGAGCGGATACGGAGAAGTGAACTTTACAGAATGTCAAGAAACTAAATGTTTCTCGGAAAACAACCATTTTAACTAACGAGCGCACATATAAACCCTATGGGGAAGCAGAGGAGCACAAGATACTAATATCTCCCACAATATGTCCGGCGGGGGCCCGTAGAGAGCAATGGGGACGTTTATTATCAGAAAACTGGTGAAATAATCCATGGCCGTGTCGGGGCAAACAACCTTTTGCACTGGTAGGGCATCTGTGTTATTTTGGGCTAGACATAACAACACTACCACAAGTATCGGGGATAAGAGATCTCGAGTCTCTTACCAAAATTCAGGTAGTTATAACCATGGACCTGGTGCTTTCTTAGACACAGTCACTTATCATGGCATCTTTAAACCTTTAAATCTTAAGTGTCCAGCGCTTGGACCGCCTCCGAGATTGAGACTTTTTCTTGTCTAAAGCTTTCTGAAATATTCAGTATAGTGGATCTCACCACCCCCAGCGTACCCCCCATTTAAAATATCCGATAGTCGTACAACTGTGGATTGTTTTCTACCAACATGGTCCCAGCCGGCAATTTTCTTATGGGATCAGGGGTCCCTAAGGACCCATAATCCCAGTCCAAAACCGGCTGGATTTTTTGTTTTTTTGGGTATCCACCACAGATTGCCTGAATACATCGACAATTTTTTCAGCTTGAAAATGGTCTGACTATACTGCTTAGCCCGTCTTCACTGACAGTCTCTTAATAGACTGAATCTCCTCCTTGATACCCACCCCATCAATCAGCTATGTGTTATAGAATTTCTCATCCTCCAATTCCACCTGTAAAAGATGAATGGACTGTTCCTGAACAAAAACTCTTCCAAAACTAGAATTTAAGTCTCCATAACCCTCTTCCCATTGAGGCCGCTCACTAGCACCCAAGCAACATAAGAGCATAGGGGCAAATTTAACTTCCCCCGTCCATGAATTCGCAATCCAGCAGCGCCTTCTGTGCGGGATTTTTGGGTCCGGCCAGGGATTTATTAGAGGTAAGATTCTCTCCGCCGTCCACCAGTGGTGCTGCTGTGCCGGAGACGCACCGACCGCCGGAGTCTCACCCACCGGCTCGGGCTGTGAGTGAAGGCAATGCAAGCTCCGCCGAATGTATTTTTTTTTAAAAGCGGCAGTTTTTTTCCGAATCCGTAGGGTTTGTTTCTCGCCAACCCCCCCCGCATTTCAGTCACGTGCATGCAAGCGCCGATGCGCCCGACAATCCGATCGTGCGGGACCGTGCGCAAAAAATCCCGGCAATTCAGGGGGAAATCGGTCGCAAACCGGAAATATTCGTTACGCAATCGGGCCCGTAGTAAATGACCCCCAATTTGGATCTGAGTATGGAACACACTTGTTCGCCGGTCCTCTCACCTATGACCCCTCCATAGAATATATCTGTACAAGGGCGGCATTTTATAGTAGTTTATTCTTGTACATAGGGGGGCAGTATGTAGTGAGTTATATTCCTTACATGGGGGCAGTATTATAGTTAGTTTATATTCTGTGGAAAAAGGTACATAGGGGGCATATTATGTATTATATATTTTACATAGGAAGGGGGCAGTATTATAGCAGTAATATTCTTGTACAGTAGGGGCATATCTATAGTATTCAATTCTTGTACACTAGGGGTCAGTTAGTATAGTAGTATATATTCCTGTACCTAGGGCATATTATAGTAGCTCTAGTTTCTTTGTACATGGGGACATTATTATAATCGTAGTTATATCTTGTTGACATAGGGGGCAGTATTGAGTTATAGTAGTTTTTAATTCTTGTACATAGGGTGGCAGTATTATAGTATTATATTCTTGTACCTAGGGAGGAAGTATATAGTATTTAAATATCTTTGTCCATAGGGAGCAGTATATATGTCAGTTTAATTCCGTACTAGGGGCAAGTATTTAGTAGTTATATTCTTGTACTATGGTGGCATAATTCTAGTAGTTATTTCTATTCCTACATAGGGGGCAGTATTATAGTATTATATTTCTTGTACATGGGGGCGTCTAGGTACTATTTTACAAGCGTAATTTATTACTCTTGTACATAGGTGAGGCACGCTATTATGATAGTTATATCTTGTACATAGCGGAGCAGTATTGATAGTAGTTTTATTCTTACTGTACTAGGGCAACAGTATTAAAAAGAATAGTATATATTTTGTACATAGTGGGGGCAGTATTATAAGTAGTTTGTACTAGGGGATGTGGTGAGGGTTGGGATGCTTCTCGGTATCTCACTTCTTCTTTAGCCTTTCTGTTTCTTTTCTCGTATTTTCATGGGCAGAATTATAGTAGTTAATATCCTGTACATAGGGGAGGGGGGCAGGGGTGTGTTAAAGTAGTTATATTATCGCTTGTACATGAGGGGCAGTATTCAGATGTAGTTATATTCTTGTCCATATGGGGCAAACACATTATAGTTTTATTTGGTATATGGGGTTGGGTACCAGGGGGCAGTATTATAGTAGTTATATTCCCTGTATAGGGGGTTAGTATTATAGTAGTTCATATTCTTTGTGAATGGGGCATTTTATTTTACACCTTGAAGAAGGGGCAGTATTAATAGTTTATATATGCCTGTACATATGAACGGGGCAGGATTATATATGTTATTATCTTGTACAATAGGGCAGTATTATAGTTGTTTAGTTCTTTGTACATATGGGGCGATAATAGTAGTAAATTCGTACATGGGCTATTTATTCATTTTGACATAGGGGGCGTATACTTAGTTTATATTCTGTACATAGGGGGCAGTATATTATGTCGTTATTACTAATCTTGTACTTAGAGGGGGGCAGTATTATAACTAGTTATAATTCTTGTAACATTGGGGCAGTATTATAGTTAGTTATAATTCCTGTACTAGGGCAGTATAATTATGTTAGTAATCATATTCTTGTACATAGGGGGCACGTATTCTAGAGTATATTTAAAATTTCCCTTACATAGGGGGCATTTATTAATCAGTTATATTCCTGTCAATAGAGGCAGTATATACTAGTAGTTATAGTTTCCGTACTAGGGGGCATTATTATAGTATTTAATAGGTTATATATTCCTGTACATAGGGGCATATTTAGATTATGATTATATTTACTTGTCATAGGGGGCAGTATTATTGTAAGATCATGTGCGTAATAAGATTCCTTCCGGACAGGATTTGTGCTTCAGTCCTGTTGTTTTGTCTCTGGTTTATATTTCTCTGATTAGCCATGCCTTGAGGTTATTTATCCTGCTTAGTGTTGGACATATCAAATATGACTGCTGAGTAATCCTTGGCTTCCCCGTGGTGTGACATCAGATTCGGTTATGTTTGGATTAACTCCTGGATGCATGACCGCTACTGCCCTTGTTGTGTTTGGTCTGTTCTTCTTCCTTCTTTCCCTCTTCTTTTATTTCTTCTCTTTCTTCTTCTCTTCCGAGTCCATAATAAGATCAAAGACAACCAGAACAAACTCGCCTAAGGACAAACTGCCGAAGGAGCTGTATACATCAAGAGTGACCGAACCTTCTCCATCCCGTGTGTATAACCCCGCACAGCGTGTGCTGCGGCAGGACAGATTGAGCGGCAGACTTGTGATGTTCTATGTCCCTGTCGTTTAGAAGTCGTATGGACCCTGCACATATCTTAGTATATAGTTTTTTCCCCGCTGTCACCCCGCCCCCCCTCCCCACAATGGATCTCCAAATATGACTGATAGTTTGCAGAGAGCTAAGAGCACAGCAGTGTGAGGACACGCCCCCTGTGCACGGGGGTGCAGAAGCTGTCACAACCCTGTCATATGAATGTCATCATATCACAGTCCTGCGTCTACTAACAACGTTGTGACACAAAGACTCTGGTTACACGTCTCTCCCAGGGACAAACTACCACTAGAACCTGGCTGCAGTCCTTATGGTCAGACCTGCTGACAGGTTGCCCTTTAATACAAGGATGTGTATGTATAGCCAATTTTCCTCAATTCCTGCCAGTAATAGACATTAGATTTTCTTCCAGCGTCCTCACATATAATTCTCCACAAGCATCGCGCTGACATTTTTCACAGCGGGAGTAACGACCTGTCACCAGTCACATGAGAAGACCCCGGAGGGAGACATAAATGAATGGGGGTTGTATATCTGTCTCTGCCGTCATTGTCTTACTGTCCACACAATCCTCGTGGTTAGCAAGGGTCTTACAGGTGATCTCCCTCCGCTAACCCTGATCCCACACTATGCCCGCATAGCACGGTGGCGACACCTGAGCTCTGTGTATCACCGGGGGGCGGAAAGACTTAGAGGATGAGTCAGGAACCGTCTCCGGCTTGAGGACCAGTCTGACTGCGTCTACAGAATAAGTAAATCAAAATGAAAACAGAATAGAACATGGGCGATCATATATCAGGAGATAGTAGTACTGTGCTGTATATATATACAGGTTGATCGGTGGCCAATTGAAGGGTAGGAGTACTGTCTGTGTCTATCATACACAAGGATAGGATGAGTATATACTGGTCTGTACCCATATATACAGGATAGGAGTATTAGTACTGTGCTGGTTTGTCCATATATACAGAAACAGGGTAGGAAACAGCAACAAAGCTGTGCTGTGCCCATTCTAACAGGATAGGATATAGTACTGTAACTGTGGCTATAATATACAGTAGGAGTTAGTAGTACCTGTGCTGTCCCATATATCCGGATTAGGAGTAGTAAGTATACGGTGTGCGTTCCATAGTTACAGATAGGAGTAGTAGTACTGTGCTGTGGTCATATACACAGGATAGGAGTAGTAGTTATGTCTGGATCTGACGTATGTACCCATACTACAGTTGCTAGTTAGATTACTGAACTACTGTGCTGTTCCTATACCGGATAGGAGAGTAGTCTAAGGGCTGTGCCCACTATAGACAGATAGGAGTATGTAGTACTGTGCGTGTGCTTAGTATACAAGGATGGGAAGTAGTAGTACTGTTGGCTGTGCTCATATATACGTGATAAGGGGGAGTACTGTGGCTTGTCTATATACACAGGATAGGAGTAGTAGTACTGTGGCTTGTACCCATTATCATGAGTAGGAGTGTAGTACTGTGCGGTGTCCATATATCCGTGAAAAGTGTAGGATACTGTGCTTGCCCATAATACCGGATAGGAGTAGTAGTACTACTGTGCCATATCTGATAGGATAGAGCTCTGTACATATTACAGGTAGGATAGTATACTGTGCTGTGCCCATAATAAGATAGGAGTGTAGTACTGTGCTGTGTCATATTCAGGATAGGAGTAGTAGTATCTGTGCCTGTGTCCCCTATACACAGTATAGGAGTAGTAGACTGTGCTGTGTCCATATATACAGATAGGAGTAGTAGTACTGTGCTGTGTCCCTAATATACAGGATAGGAGTAGTAGTACTGGTGCTGTGGCCCATATATACAGGATAGGTAGTAGTACTGTGGCTGTGCTCATATATACAGGATAGGTAGTAGGTAATACTGTGCTGTGCTCATATATACAGGATAGGAGTACGTATACTGTGGCTGTGTCATATATACAGGGATTGATAGTAGTACTGTAGCTGTGTCCAGTATACAGGATAGGAGTAGTAGTACTGTGCTGTTCCATGTATACAGGTGAGAGTGAAGTACTAGTCTGCAATACGTAGAGTGTTTACTGTGCTGTGCCATATATACAGAATAGGGGTAGTAAATACTTTCTGCTTGTCTCAATATTACATGATAGGATAGTAGTACTGTGCTGTCCCATATATACAGATCGGAGTAGTAGTAACTATGCTGCTGTGTCCAAAAGATACAGGATAGGAGTAGTACACTGCGCGTGCCCATATATAAGGATGAGTATAGTACTTGGTGTGTCCATATATACAAATATGAGTAGTAGCACTGTGCTGTGCCCATATATACAGAATATGAGTAGTAGTAACGTGTGCTGTGTCCATATATACAGAATAGGATAGTAGCACTGTGTTGCCATATCGGATAGGAAAGCCTCATATATACAGATATGAGTAGTAGTCTGGTCTGGAACAGATCGGAGTATACTTTCTGTGCCCATATATACAGGATAGGAAGTATGTATTCGTGCATTTACAGGTAGGGTGAGCTGTGCTCCATAATAATATACGGTAGGAGTAGTAGTACTGTCTGTGCCCATATATACAGATAAGAGTAGTAGTACTGTACATGTGCCAATATATACAGGATAGGACTAGTTATACTGTGCTTGTGCTCCATACTAGGAAGTAAGACAACGTGTGTCTCCGAGGTAGTAGTAGACTGTGCTGTGTCCATATATACAGGATAGGAGTAGTAGTACTGTCTGTGCCAATATAACAGGATAGGAGTAGTAAGATTGTGCTTGCCCTTATACAGTATATATAACGTACGGACTATATAGAAGTAGATGTAGTAACTGTGCTGGCCCTCAATAGTCAGGTAGGAGTCAGTAGTCCTGTGCTGTGCCCATATATACGGATAGCAGTCGTATGTACTGTGCTGTGTCCACTATATACAGGAATAGGAGTAGTAGTAACTGTGCCTGTGGCCAAACAATAGTTAGATGGCGCCATTTTATACAGGATGAGTAGTAGTACCTGGGCGTGTCCAATATATCCAGCTAGGAGTAGATATGTCGTGTGCCATATATAACAGTGAATGAGTAGTAGTCACTGTGCTGTGCCATATATACTACAGGATAGGATTAGTATAGTACTGTCTGTCCCATATATACAGATAGGATAGTAGGATATGGCTGTGCCATATATCAGGATAGAGTATTAGTAATGTCTGTGCCCATCATATCAGGATGGAGTAGTAGTCTTGATGGCTGTGTCCCATATATACAGATTGGAGTAGTAACGTACTGTCCTGTGCCCATATATAAGGATAGGATGTAGTTACTGTGTACTGTGCCCATATATACCGATAGTGAGTAGTAGTACTGGCTGTGCCCATAAAATGCGATAGAGTAGTAATACTGGCAGTGTCCATATTACAGAAAGAGTAGTAGTACGCAAAAAAAAAACAAAAACCGAATAAAAAAAAAAAAAAACAGGAAAAAAAAAAAAAAAAAGGAAAAAGTAAAAAAATAATACTAGTACTGTGTCCATACTCACAGAAGGATAGTAGTACTGATCTCGGTATGCCCATATATACATGGATAGAGTAGTAGTACTGTACTGTGCCTACAGGAAGATGATAACACTGGTCTATCAACAGGAGTATTAGTACTGTGCTGTGCCCCTATATATCCCGTAGGATAGTAGTACTGTGCGGCATATATACAACAGATAGGAGTAGTAGTACTGGTAGCTGTTACCCATATATACTCGATAAGCGAGTAGTTATACGTACTGTGGCTCATATTACAGGATAGGATAGTAGTACTGTACTGTGCCCTATATATACGGAGGAGTAGTAGTACGGTACGTTCCATATATATCATGAAGAGTAGTAGTACTTGTGCTGTGCCCATATAAATACCATGGAGGGAGTCAGTAATACTGTGCTGTGCCAATCATAACAGTAAGTTGGATGTAGTAGTACTGATCGTGCTTTCCCATCATAACTGATACGAGTAAGATACTGTGCTTCATATATAAACGGAGTAAGAGTAGTAGTACTGTCTGTGCCATATATACAGAGATAGGATAGTGATACTCGTGACTGTGCCCATATATACAGCTTAGAGTGTAGTACACTTCATGTGACCTTACATGGTAGTTAGCTTCGGCATATATAACAACGGATAGGAGTAGTAGATACTGTGGCTGTTGCCCAATATACCGGATGATCGGCTAGTTAGTACTGTGGGCTGTGCCCATTATATTTCAAGAGATAGAGTAGTAGTACTCTGTAGCTGTGTCCATATATACAGATAGGAGTAGTAGTACTGTGCTGTGCCTTATAGAATTTACTACTGTTCATATATACAGGATAGGAGTCTAGTACACTGGTTGCTGTGCCCATATTACAGGATAGGAATATAGTACTTGCGTGCCCATTTATCATCACAGAGGAAGAGTAAGTAACTGTGTGTGTCCATATATGTATACCGGTGCATAAAGGCGATAGTAGTATTACTGCGGTGTCCCATATATACAGGATAGGATTAGTAATACTGTGCTGTGCGCATATATACAGAGATAGGAGTAAGCCCTGTGCTTTGTTCCAATATACACGAATATGGAGTATAAGACTTCGTGTCAATATATAAGTAAAGGATAGTAGCACTGTGCTGTGCCTCATACCATATAACAGGAAAGTAGAGGTGATGTATGTAGATAGGTTCTGATACTTGTCCCTTTCGTAGGTTATAGATCTGCTGGCCTATCATCAGGATAGGAGTAGTAGCAACTGCTGTGCCTCACTTTTCATAGGATTCGATTCCTGTCATCCGTGCCCCTTATACACGCCACAGAGATTAGAGATCACTGACCGTGGCCATATCATTCGTTAGGGCGTGTATAGGCTGTGGTTCCTAGTTCAGTCCGGTTAGTGCAGTATGTCTTGTCCTCGCTCCGAAGGTTTGCCCTCTTTCTCCTTCCTGAATAGCTGAATAGAGTAGTACTGTCTGGTCCATATATAAAGTATGGAGCTAGTAAGAAAATACTGGCTGCTGCCCCCGATATGCAGGATAGGAGTAGTAGTACTTGGCCCTGTGCTATATATACAGGATAGAGAAGTAGTAAAATTACTTTGGCTGTCCGCAATATACAGAGATAGTAAGAAGTAATATCAGGTAAGTAAGACTGTTGCTTGCAATAAACCTTAGTATACTGTGGAACCCATATATCACGGATAGGAGGTAGTAGTACTGTCTGTACCCATATATTCAGGATAGGAGTAATCTATTACTGTGCGTACCCATATATACAGGATAGAGTAAAGCTACTGCGCTGTACCTATAATACAGGATGAATAGTAGTACTGTGCTGTACCCATATATACGATATGAGTAGTAGTACTGTATGTGTGTCCAGTAATACCAGATAATGTAGTAGTACTCGTGCTGTGCCCATATATACAGGTATCGGAGTATAGTACGTGCGGTGCTTCCCTATATACAGGATAAGAGTAGTAGTGCTGTGCCCGATATATACAGATAACGGAGTATACAGGACGGTAGTAAGTACGTACTGTCCATATATACGATAGCGAGTAGTAGTACGGTGCTGCACCATAACTAGGATAGATATCTAGTACTGTGCTGTGCCCATATATACAGGATCTAAGTGTATTGACCGTGCGACCCATATATACAGGATAGGAGTAGTACGTACTGTGCTGTACCTAATATACGGAGAGAGTAGTAGTACTGTGCTGTGCCCATATAACCAGGATAGGATTGTAGTAAACTGTGCTTCCTAATATACCAGGATAGGAGTAGTGAATCGTGCTGTACCTATATAATACAGGATAGGAAGTAGTACTGGCTTACCATATACAGGATAGGAATAGTAGTCTTGTGCTGTGCCCATAATACAGGAGGAATAGTAGTACTGGTGCTGTGCCCAATATAGCACGGATTAGGAAGAGTAGTACTGTACTGTGTCCATGATACAGGATAGGAGTAGTAGTAGTGTGCTGTGCCCATTATACAGGATAGGAGTATGAGTACTGTGCTGTTAACCCTATATATACAGGGATATGATTATGTAACTGTGCTTTGCCAATATACATGATAGGAGTATATATCTGGCTGTGCCCATAATACTGGATAGAGTAGTATTCTGTGCTGTGCCCTATATACAGAGTAGAGTAGTAGTACTGTGCTTGCCCTCATCTACAGGTTGGAGTAAGTCGTCTGTGCTGCGTCGCTAAGATAAGACTGGCTTGTCATATAATACAGGATAGGAGTAGTAGTACTGTGCTGTGCCCTATATACATACATGAAAGGAGTATAGTACTGTGCGTGTCCCATATATACAAGGATAGGATAGTACGGTGCTGCCATAACAGGTACTAGTAGCTGTATCTTACTATATATACAGGATATGAGTAGTAAGTACTGCGGCTTTGCCCATATATACAGGGGAGAGGGATAGATTAGTAACTGTGTCTGTGCCCATATATACTGGAGTGGAGTGTATTACTGTGCTGTTCCCATATATATCAGAGTAGAGTAGTAGTATACTGTTGCGTGGCCCATATATACACGAATTGGAGTAGTAGTATGTGCTTTGTCCATATATAGATAGGAGTCGATAGACTTGTGCTGTGGCCATATATACAGGATAGATTATTACTGTCGTGCAATAATACCGTAGGATAGTGTCGTGCTGTGCAATTTATATAGACAGATAGT
>CM033642.1:268423749-268443835 GCA_019512145.1 Engystomops pustulosus | reverse complement strand
ATTATATATACAGGATAGGAGTAGTAGTACTGTGCTGTGCCATATTATACAGGATAGGAGTAGTAGTACTGTTGTGTGCCTACATATACAGGATAGGAGTAGTAAGTGCTCTGTGCCATATATACAGGATAGAGTAGTAGTAATGTGCGTGCCATATATGCGTGATGGAGTAGTAGTCTGTGCTGTGCCCATATATAAAGGATAGGAGTGTAGTGAACTTGTGTTGCTGTGCCCATATATACAGGATGGAGTAGTAGTCTGTGCGCGCCAGATATATAGGGTAAGGACGTAGTAGCTACTTACTGTGCTGTGCCCATATATACAGGATAGGAGTAGTAGTACTGTGCTGTGTCCATATATACAGGATAGGAGTAGTAGTACTGTGCTGTGCCCATATATACAGGATAGGAGTAGTAGTACTGTGCTGTACCCATATATACAGGATAGGAGTAGTAGTACTGTGCTGTACCCATATATACAGGATAGGAGTAGTAGTGCTGTGTTGTGCCCATATATACAGGATAGGAGTAGTAGTCCTGTGCTGTGCCCATATATACAGGATAGGAGTAGTAGTACTGTGCTGTGCCCATATACACAGGATAGGAGTAGAAGTATAATGAGGATCACAGTTGATACATTACAATGTAGCGTCCTGTAAGTTACAACAATCTACCTTGTAACTGCAGATTTAGAGAAGAGGACAAAATATACATCTGATTCCAGGATAAGCGAGAAATATAGGAGTAGTAGTAGTTTGCTGTGTGCCACTCCATGCACAATTAATAGGGACATCACTTGACCATCTCCAGCAGTCCCATAGAAGATGGATGGTGCTGGAGACCGTGTGCCTGATCTGCTTCTAAACCACGGGAACAGGACCCCCTGTAATCGTGGTCTCGGCCATTGGACTCTACTGATCATCAAAGTATCCAATCCCTGGGGATAGAGGATTTCTTCAAAACTTGGGTCTTTTCAAATTCAAATAAGCTTTATTGGGAGGACTAAATGCAAGTTAGCATTGCCAAAGCAAGGATGAAGAACAGGATGATGGGGACATGGGGCGTGGGGGGGTTATAGTAGTCTTTAATATCATATATGTCTCAGTCCCCAGTATCACATGTCTCTCAGTCTATGGCAGGCAGTGACATATTGTGCGGCTATGGACAATGGATCTTCTCTTCGTCCTCCATGGAGCTGAAGCCAAGGAAGAAAATCTGAGTCTCCTGAAGTAAGTGTCCCTCACTGCTGAGTATTTGGAACAATGTAGCAGGACATCACTCAAGGTCCTGTTTTACTCTACTGCAACCCCTCTCAACAAGTCTCTTGTCATCTCTTGCTGTTCTATACGGTTTTCCTTGGTTACCAGGAAGCATGACAAATGGAGGTCAGCCTGGGGAACAAGGTAAAACCTCTTCTAGCAGCTAAACACCTGCAGATAGCTAATTAGAGTAAATTAGGGAACTGCTTACTTATGCTTAGTGTAGAGTTAGGCCAAAGATTTTACACTTTGCAGCTGTACTTTAAATGCCACCGGCAAAGCCATCAGCACCATATAAATTACTGTGGCTGTGTCTCTATATGCCACCACAGATTTAAAAGCTGTAGGTGGTTTTGCCGGCAGCATGTGTCCAGGTGTCCTCCTGGTCCTGGCACTGTGGGCACAGTCTGCTCTCCCTACGTCTGTCTGTGTCGCCCGGACTCCATGGCAGGTTGTGGGAGCTCAGTCTGTAGCGGCTCAGGATCTGACAGTCTCTGGGGTCCGGTAACTTAATATAGACATAAAGTTAACTTACTGATATGTGAAGGTCCTGTGTCCATTGTTTCATTTTCATGGAGGACATAGGACCCCTCTGTTCAGGACTGATGGGGCCTCTATGGTGGGACCCCCAGCTGTCAGACTGTTTACCTATGAAAATGTCCTGATCAGCCAATTCCTATGACTTGAGGACGCACCTTTCCTACCAGACAAGTGGCCACATCCATCAGCGATCCGGGACAGGAATGCTGATCCAGCGGGATGGGAGGTATGACAGCTCCGAACCGGCCGTCAGCAGATTCGATAAATGAAGAAGTGTGGAGTATTGACCGGGACATCAATTGTCTGCGACTTCACAAAATCATTACAATCGTTTCTCCTAAGTGCCGGCCCGTGATCCATGGCTCATCCGTCAATGCTCTTTGGGTAATATAAAGATTTTTTTCTAAATGAAGATGTTAATGAATTCATCTCAGAAATGTGCGGTTATAAGAAGGACTCGTCCGGCCAAATGCTTGAGTGTAACCAAATCACATGTAGAGGGATTCTTCCAATTTCTGTTATATTTCCATAGAATATATACATTTTCCGGTATATTCACTGAAGAGTATGGATCTTACCTGCATCTTACCTGTTCATTTGTTCTGCTGAGCCAATCCCAAGCCTCAGTGGTTTGGTTCCAAAGACTCGTACATGACTGCAGTATAGGGTCAGCTCAGTGGTCAAGTGCCGAATGAATGTAATGTCTGTAATGTTGAGTGGACCAGAACTTCATTAGAAGTGTCCAGCTCAACACCCCCGACGGTGATGACTCTTGAAGGCATTAACCCTTTTCAATGCTGCCGGCAAAGTCAACACCGGCTTTTAAATCCATGCCGGGTACAGCCGGTGGCCACATTTATTAAAGTGTTAGCACTAGAAGGAACATGTAGACTGCTTGCACATGTGTTTATAAAGTGTCTGCACCAGTTTTGCTTAATCGGACCTTGCACAAAAATTCTGTCCGACATGTGTCACAATTCTGCGGCATAAACAAAATGCACCAAAAAAAATAGCTGCGCTCTGTTGGGGGCCCCAGATTCATGAAGACCACGCAACACATTTCATGAATCCGGCGCACACTTCACATAGTGAACCTTGCCAGTTTAGTTCCCTCAGACCCGACCCCGAACTTCATTAGAAGTTACTGTCTGGCTCAAGCACCCCCATAGGTGATGGCTACTGCTGGCACCGATTGTGAGCATCAACTATTTACAAAGTCACCTACAGCTTTTAAATCAGTGGTGGCATATAGAGACAGCGCACACTGCCACAGTGATTTATATGGTGCTGATGGCTTTGCCGGTGGTATTTAAAGTACAGCTGCAAAGTATAAAAACTTTGGCCTAACTCTGCACTAAGCATAAATAAGCAGTTCCCTAATTTAGTCTAATTAGCTATCTGCAAGTGTTTAGCTGCTAGAAGAGGTTTTACCTTGTTCCCCAGGCTGACCTCCATTTGCCATTCTTCCTGGTAACCAAGGAAAACCTTATAGAACAGCAAGAGATGACAAGAGATTTGTTGGGAGGGGTTGTAGTAGAGTAAAACCTTGAGTGATGTCGCAAGCATGTGTCTCATCACATGCTTTAGGTCGTTCAATTACAAACATGCTCTCTTTATTCATATGAATGCCCTCACTGCTCTGGCCTCACTGCCCTAAGCTGATGTCACAACAGGAAGTGCCGCCCACTTCATGAATACCTGAATCTGATTTTATGAGAAATGATGATATATATTCAAGGCAATATCTGAGGCTAGGAAGAAGCCAGCAGCTTCATACAGGTATTGTTGGAATTGTCGTAACAGGCTCTCTCCAGCTGTGCTAAAAGTATTTTTGTCAGTAACTTTACAGTTACACTTTTAACAGTTAACACTTGCAATCAGTATGGTAGGGTTTCAAGTGTGGGTTTTGGGTACTAAACAGATTTTTCAAATTCAGGTTGGGCTAAATTCAAATTTTAATGGGTTTGCTCATCAATAGACGACTGCAGTTCTAGAATCAGAATCTCTCTCATATTTCTTATGTATCTATTTAAGTTTATCTATACGTAAATCTCGCTCTCTCCCCATCTACTGTACATTGCTCTTGATTTGTTAGATTTCATATTTTTCTTTTCTTAAGAAAGCGATTAACCAGACAAATAAAAACACATCACACGTTTTGCAAGTGAGAATTTTTTTTTTTTTTAATTATTAACTCATTTAGAATTGGAAAACTGAGGCAAAGATGGGCACGAGTTATAGTAAATCAGTGAATTATTGGACCGAGACTCAAATCTGATATTATAAATTCCACAAGCTACACATCCTGTCCCCCATCTAATACCTATTTCCCAATCACACAGTGAAAATCAGTTAGGAAATCTAAGCATGTAAGAAAATGGCTGTCCTATATGTCACAATACATCACCGTCATGTAACCAAAGTCATAGTGCATAGTGAGGCCGAACAATGGTGGACACACAGTGGGTGAAATGACAGAATAATGGGAGATGACAACAGTTTACACCAATTTGAAGAGAAGCGTTTAAAAAAAACTTTGGTGATAGTTTTTTGAAATTTTTGAAAAAATTGGCTCAATTTTGTAAATATTGTTTACCCTGCAAACTTTCCATAGTAATTATAAGAACAGTTAAACATATAAAAATACATTGGAAGATGAAACAAGCCTAAAGGTGGTCGTACACTAGAGATTTAAGACATTCGAATGTGAAGATGTAGACTGATTTTTGCCATAATTATGTAAATAACAATTACCAGTGCTGGTATTTGGGCTGAATTGGTGGCAGTGTTTAAAAGTTTCAGTCCCTCCTGAGCCTCAAGCCATTACATGTAGCCCGGGAACACTGAGGCTCACCAGCTTCTTCAGGTATCAGGGGCAACTGCTACCTTTGCTCCGCCCATTTCTCCATCCCGTCAAATAAAAGCTCCACCCAGATAAGACCTGAGCAATAGATAAAGAGCTTACGACTCTGTCATCCACAAAAACAACCTTCACAGATGATCTGCGAAGGGCACAGGAAATAGCGCACTGTTTTATCTCTTTAGTGTATGACCCACTTTACACGGTGAAGGGTGTGAAAGATTTTACCACTTTTGAAATAATCGACATCCTCCTTGGAGGACAGAAGTGCACAGAATAAAGGAATCACTAAGGTTACTACTGCTGGCTTAGGAGTAGGATACTTCCGATATCATCGCCCTCAAAATTCATCCTTCAGTTGTAAGGTCAAAATTTTATTATTATGTCATAAATTTAAAAAAAAACTATAATCAACACTGTTTCACTTTTTTAAAATTGAAGAAAGAAAATGGGAAATAGTGAAACAAAAAAAATATAAAAACAATCTAAATAAATTAATAAAATTCATTTATAAAATAAATACAATATAATATTTGAACTTGATAGAAGCCAGATAGAAGAATATCTGGACTTTAAGATGGAAAATTTTATGGTCTCTAGACTGTCTCCACTATATTTAGATGGCAAATTTTATAGAAATGTGTTTTTTTTTCTTTACAAAAAAATGAAAATGAGTGATTTGATTCTATAGATCTACAGTGATTATGCATACAAGAAAACGCAAATTAAAAACAGGTTTCAATTTGAAGTGGGACTTAAAATTTACTCGGGCGCGGGTTTTGGTTTAGTTATGGAGATTCCAGTACAATTTTGTTTTTCGTATTTTGTTAGATGATATATAACGATAGCAGAGATTTTTTTCCCCATTTTGATTAACAGAATATATAATTTTACGCACTGAGTTTTGTAGAAAATTTTAACTTTTTAACGTTTTGATTATTTGACGCATTAAGCTCAATTCATTTAGTTTTACTCTGAAAAATTTGAATTCTTTTGCAAAATTGAAATGGATAATTTTACACTTTTCTTTAAAAATGTTTTGGACAAATGTTTGATCCTAGGTTTTTGAGTTTTTAAGTCATTCACAATAAAAAAAAATGATGTCATGAAATCTCGTGTAGTAATAAAACATTATGTACAGAATGGATACAAGATTCAGAAAATGGAAAAAAGTGTCCTTAAAAAAAGTTTTTGAAAAAGTCTCTGCACACTCTTGAAATGGAGACAAGCCAGAAAAGGCGACAGATACTGTACAATCCCAAAGATCGGGTAACGATCAGCTCAACACAAAGTACGTTATCAGACAAAATATAAAAAGAAGAAGACATCTACTCTTGTTACAAAAATATATCTCCACCCATTGATACCATATGATCAAAAAGTTCACAGTCGTCAAATCAGCCGCCGTGACCGACGTTTCGGATCGCACCACGATATGCTTCACGATTTTGCAATAGTCAATATCTCCTCTAAATATTTTTTTTTGCTAACAACCTAATTTGTGTTGCACCATATATGTCTACAGTATGTAAAATTTTTCATAAAAAATATTTAAAAATGTAAAATGTATATCTGCCCAGACTGAAACGATCGCTCCGGATTTTCTTATTTCAGCCTGAAACATTTAGACTTGTAGGAAAATAAAATAATCACGTAAAATTTTTGATCACTTAATAAAATCAACTAGATAAAAACATTTCTATGTAAGATAAGTTTTATTCATTTCAAAGGTGAAGGAGTCGGGTTTGAAAGCAATGACATTTTTATCCTGGATGAAATTTGGGGATTTGTAGAAGTATTTTTTTTTTTGTCTTCAAAAATATGAGTGAAAAACATCTGGAAAAGTAATGAAAGGTTTGGATTTCGTTTTTTACTTTAAGTTTCAATTACTTATATAACGGACATTATGTAAATGTCTATTGCTTTCAAATTAGCCCAAAAATATGAAAAGAACTGAAAAACAGATAAAGCCTAAATGTCGGGTTTTATGGTTATAATTCAATTAACATTGGGAGTAAATATCGGTAACAATTACCTAGAGGCACAATGGGGGGGGGGGGGGCATTAATCAAGTCGTGTACAAGCCATGTTTTAGCTGCAATAATCGGTGCAGAGCTGGGAATTGCAATTACTCCGCCTACTTTGCCAGTTGGGGGCGGAGCAGGGCTACACAGTGGGCCGGCACAGGGCAAGAACCCTATAGCTTGTGTTAGGTTCGTTCCTAGAACTGAGCCAGGCAAACAATACGCCTGACAACAGCGCCCATGATACCGGATATCTATCTGGAGCCTCCAGATAGACCCAGGAGGTGCCAGAATAATGCACTGGAAGAGACCACCTGATAGTAGATGGTTCTACCAGTAAAGAAAAACACTGAAAAATACATTTTATCACCATTTGTCAGTGTTTTCTAAGTAATTTCTTCTGTGTAGTAAAAGCACAACTCTATGGGCCGGATTTATCGAGGGGGCACCTACTGCCGGTGTATGACAATCTGCCCTTAGATATTGCACATTTTGTGATTTTCACACAAACATCAACAGGGATACAATAGTTTGGATGATCAACATTTTTGAACATGATGTCACAGCTAAATTGAATGATCAGCAGGTACAAAAAAAAAACAAAAACATCTGATGCAAACCTTGTCTAAGACAATCAACTGAAGAAGGGCTCCTGAAGAGTGAACCACCCTGACTAGCACATTTATACTTCTTGCTACCATTGAAGGGCATGAAAAGTGATGAGACAACTTTATTTGTGAAAAAATATAAAATGACCTTGAGTCTTAGTATAATTTTTGGAAATTCAGCCTTCAACACAATCCGACTGATTACTGGGTGTTTTTCAGTATATTTTTAAATAATGTGGTTGGATAAGTTTTTATGTATTTTAATGTGACTTTCATGTAACTAAAACTTCTTTTGGTTCTCACTTTTAAAAACTCATGGAGGTAAATTCCTGTGGCTTGTTGTCCTTGGCCTGCCCCTTGCATCAGTTTCTTAAAAGGAGGGTGGGGTGTAGGTAGAATCCGGAAAAGAAGGAAGTGGACTTTAAAATGCTGACGATTGGTCTTCCAGATATGCACTGTGATTAGAAAAGGGTTGGCCAGAAATTTTATTGGATTGCCCATCCATAGGATCCCACACTCCCTAGTGGCTGGACCCTGTAAGAACGACCATGGCTCTTATTCACTTCTATCGGAGCTGCAGATGTAAAAAAAAATCCACAAAAAAAGAACATATGACCTCACTGGAATCCAACCATTCCATGGAATGTTTAACCATGTGACTCACCGATTGTTTATTTTTATACAATGATTCGACGCAAGTTAAAACGATCGCTGGGTCTATAGGACAATGTATCACTCTGATACCTGCCTCGAAACTGTATGGATAGACCGTAACAAAGATGAAAGGACCTGACGGTTGTGGCCGGTGTTCAGGTTTGGCTGCCGGACCTGGACATGTTGCCAGCCAATCCAGCGAATTGACGCCCCTAGCAACTAGCCAAGGCTATGACTGGCCACTGAACATGGCTAAGGAGGTCAATGTGGCGGATTGGCTGATTCAGCAATATGTTAGGGTTAAGCGGCCAAACCTGAATACTAGACCTGACCATCTCTAACCGCAATAAACGATGTGGGGACAAACATCCTCCTGTATCTAACCTTGGCTTCTGCTGGATCTATTGTGTTTAACCCTGGGCCTACCAGAGGACGGCCATTGCGTTTTGGTATACTGAGTTCGGCCCTAGAGAGAACTTTTATTTGAACATTTGAAAAATAGTATTCAAATGCCCAATAAATAAAAAATAAAATAAACTGTGAACTACTTATCCAACCAAATTATCTTCTGTAAAACCAAAATCGAACATTTTCTCGATGAGTGAAAGACCAACTCTGACTCTTATGATAGCAATGAATAATCTTTTTGATTTTGAAAATTTTTCTTTACATTATTAGTACGGGAATATTGTATCCGTATCAATGAGCTGAATTTCCATTGGATCGCTGACGATCAGACCACGTGTCACTTTGCAGTCATTGGCTACATGTTGGGAATGTACAGTATGTGGATCAGAGCCCTTATGGATTTCGGTGATAGCCCTTCATCACATACCTGACTTTACATATAGACAACCTGATAAATCAATGGAGGTAAATCTTCAAAAATTGCTTTTTCCAAAAACATACAGGATTCCACAACTCGGTTTGGAAAAATGAAACTTATTTTAAAGCCTTGTTATAGTGCATATTCTACCTATCGGTAAAGAAAGATTTTAAAAAAAAAAATTCAATTGAGCCGGCAAATTAAAGCAGGCATCACAGCAGAAGGCAGAAGACCCTTTATTCCTCAAGAACGAAATTCAATGAGTCATAAACTACATAAAAAACCCCTATCTTCTCCGATAGAACCCAAAATCAATGTAAATCAAAACAAAAATATCAACTTCTCTGACCCCCGATGATTTTTGTCTCCCTCTTCGTAGCTCTGAAATGTAATATCTGGATTCTCTTGTGTTCAAGTAAAAAGTTCTCATGCACCAGATTCTACAGAAAAAATTTTGGTAGAAATGTGAGCGGTGACATAAATTTACTTAAACACACAGGACCCAAATGCTTAAACGAATTCAACTCCTGGGAACGGATATGAATGGGTTTTTTTTTTTTTGTTTGTTTGTTGTGGGTGGATCCAAAAGGAAAGAAAAAAATTATCAAAAAGAAACAAGAGTCTTTGCACAGTTTTTGTAAATTTACCGTTTCAATGTTTTTGGCAATCTTTTTTTTTTTTTTTTTTTTATTCTTTTCTTTAAATTATAAATGTTGGAATTCAGTAGAAAAAGGTAGCTTTGCTTTGCATTTTGTTGTATCTGTTAGTATTTACAAGCTTTTTTTTTTTTTTTTTAGGTTGTTGTTATACCAGGGTGTAGGATTTTGTGTAAGGGTTGTTTCCTTTCAAGTGCCCCCGGGAGTCCAGCAGTGATTCCTGTGAACTGCTTATTTTAGCTGCCTGTCCAAGCTCTGTGGCCTCTCGGGGAGGTACCGGCGCAGCGGCCGCCGCCCCCGCACTGGGCTGCCACGACTGTACTTCACGCGCTGAAGGGTTCTCCATGGGGATTGGTTCCAGGACTGTGGGTCGCTTCAGAGTTCGGCTTTTCTGAGGTTCCAAGCAAGCCTGCCCCAAACCCAAGTCTCTGCTAGTTCCTGAAGCACCACGATTTAATAAAAAGTCCATTCTAAGGTACGGCGGCAGGTTCATCACATCACCTTCAGGGAAAGAAACAGAAACATGTGGATGAAACATAATTACACACATTAGAATATATTTGAAAATTTGTTTAAAAAAAGGGTCTGTAGTGTTTATCTTTTTAGATATAGCGCCCCCATTATCCACATGCGGTATTACAGTATATTACCAGTCAACAGGACATGAATATTTTTTGGACATTTTATTAGATTTTAAACTCTAAAACTGATAAAGGCCCCTTTCATTGTTGCGATCAGAAGGGATCTATACAGTTTAACTATTGACCTAGACGAAAATACATTCCAATCAGGATATTCTCAGTAACCTTTAAAGGGGTTTTAAAAAATAAAGCTATGACGCAGTGACCCAGTGGCCGTTTCTGGTATTACAGCTCAGCTCCACTGAAATACCAGAACAAGACTGTGGGGGAGTGGATCCTCTGGATCACCGCGGACGATCACCTGGGACCAGAGTCTAAGTGGTTATCCGGTTGTCACCAGAGCCCGCCGCAAAGCTGCTTGGACAACCTGAGGTGTGGTACCGCCAGGTCATTCCACTGGTGCGACTTTGCCCGTGGTGGCAGCCAAGGCGATGTTCATAAACGGAAGGCAGGTTCGTGGTCAGGGACAGGTAGGAGGTCAAGACAGGCAGCAAAGGTTCAGGGTCAGAAGCAGTACAGAAGGTCAGGGCTGGCAGCATAGGAGTGTAAACAGGAACAAGTCCGGGGTCACAACAGGAAATCACACCAATCCTAATCCTGGTCATGGAAACCAAGCTAAGGCTGTGAGGCACAAAGATCCGACAGGGTTTGCAGGAAGAGGGCAGTTTAAATAGCATTCTGGGAAATGGCCAGCGGCAATTGACGCTGCACTGGCCCTTTAAATCTGCTGAAGACGGCACGCGCGCGCACAAGGAGATGGGGATGCGCGCACACAGCCGGCGGACCGGAGGCAAAAATGCGCAGGCTGGCACAGAGGGGCATGGGTGAGCCAACGATATGGGTCGCAGGAGCACTCGTGACAGAGGCATGTATCACTCCTATTGCTTTCTTTTTTTGTGCGACTTTTTAGGCGCAGGATCAAGCAGCGCAGCAAATTTAGCCGCCTCCAGGATGCAATGCAGCGGCCGCATATGTCTTTGTAGCCCAGATGTTTGTTCAACTTATGAGACTTTTGGGTTTGGAATTGTTCCATTTTTGCGCCTAATAAGACGCAAAACAGAGCATGCTAGACCCAGATTTACTTTTGGTAAACTACTATTTGGGACTAAAAAGTGGCACACCACAAAAATTTGCAAACCGGAAACACATCACATGTATCACGAAGGGGAAAAACTTAAGATACATTGCAACGATTATGTAGGACAACTTCAGGAAACGTGAAAAGGTGGCACCCGAAAAACTATAATACAGGCGCCCCTGTGAATGGCTGTGGCACCGTTTTGGAAGTCTTTAGAAGCCTTGAAAACTTCTCTAAAGAAAAAAAATTTACAGCTTAACAAAAACATTTTTCAATTTGTTTGTAAATGGGTCAACTAAATTTTGGTCCTACTTCATTCACCCCCAAGGTCAAAGCAAAACTTATAAACTTATTATGGACACATTTTCACCTTTTTATTAGGGTCATCAGACCTAATGTAATTTTAGAGGGTGAAATCAACTTATATGGTGATGTCAGTGTAGAATGTCACCGTTCCTGCTTCTTCACTAAGGCCATTGATTGGGCAGAGCAGTCATGTGACTGGCAACACTTCCAGTATTAAGGGCCTTTTTCACTAAATGCTACCTTAATCCTATCCCGACCCCAGGTTATACTGGTTAAACTAGAAACCCCTTTAACATGGAACATAGAATTATTCTCAGCTTTACATTAAAAGGGACAGAAAAGAAACCTGCCCTGGTTCTCTGCTCCAGTGATTCAGGTTTTTGGCTTTGTACCTGGTCGGAGGTTCTGGGAGCGAAGGGATTCAATTCGGCCAAAGAATTACTTTACTTCCTCATTTTAAAAGCACGAATACAGTGTCGAAAAGTGCAAGCATGACCGACACGTTTCGGCATTATGTCTCACTTCCTCTGATGTCACTTCCTTTGTTGCTCCCAGGCCACTTATTGGCTGAAACTGGTCCCATTACTGCCACCTCACTGCTGAGCATCAACTACGTGCCCAATTCAGTCAGGACGTGATCCACATATACACGTATTTTTCTATATCATGTAGAGCAAGGGGAGCAAATACATTTTCTAAAGTCACCTTAGACAACTGATCAATGGCCAAAAAGTTTTAACTACTCAGTAATGGTCTCATTGATCACAGGTAGGTAGTTGGGTTATTGGGAACAGCAAACGTCCCAGTCAACGTTCTTGCCTCTAATTGGATTCCATCGCAATGTCATCAATTGTCCGTTTCACAGAACTGCTGATACTACGAGGGACGCCTCAGCCGCAGCGGCCGCTCAACTCCATGAATAAAACACGATTTATCTCTCCCTTTCTGTTTCCAATTTGTTAAGGCACAATGGAGCTGAGCGATCTTGTTATCCAGACAAAGCTTTATTAAGTTTGGAGCAGGGATCATTGCCCCGCAGCTCTAATTACCTTCTCTCAGCATCGCAACATCTTATTACCAGCGAGAGTAAACTATTCCGCTATATCCGTCCTGCACACCAGAAACTTTCAATAATTTATGGGTTAAAAAAACTAATTAGCTGCATAGTGATAGATGGTCGCAGGGGCCTGTGTCCTTAAAGGGGACCTCTGACACTGCACTCCCATTACTGGAGATCAATGGCTTTGTATTCATAGAATATGGATTGGGCAGAACTTAAAGAGAACCTTTCATCCAAAGTAACCCAACCAAAAAAAAATACTTTAAAAAACTTTTTAACAAGCGTTGCCCTTATCCATGGTTCCTCTCCGTGGCTGCAATGTTACAAAAATGTTGTAAACTTATATGCAACTTACCGGATGTGAGTCCAATGAGACTTATTGAGTCCTGCATATTAAAATGTACTTACAATGTCCCGCCTGCATGTTCATTATTGACAGGTCTCAGGGCTATGATATCATGAAAGCTCATTGGGTACTTAAAGTCATGTGACCGGGATGACATCATCTAAAGTTCTGTTACATCTGCAACGTCTACCCCATCTATGTATCTGAACTTACAGCAGCCTCCATGGAGGATGGGGAGGTGTAAAACTCCATGGAGGCTGCTGTTATTTCATTTGATCAGATATATACATAGTGTACAGTTTGCTAATGTTAGGAGGCTAAAAGACCTGAGATGATGTCACCCTGGTGTCACAACATTGGCATGACAACCAAGGTTTGGCTGCAGTGGTCATGAGTCCTGATGATGCATCATGGGAGAAGAGAAATTGGTGGTGAACAATAGAAGTGTTTACATGGCAACAGCAAAGGAAGGGTAAAATATTATTTATTGTAGTAATTTATATGATTTTCATCAGTTTTTTGTAAAACTCAGGATATTAATTCCAACCTTCCTCGAATGCTACGATATTTATAACCCACGTTCTGTTTCTATGGCATTTGTCCGTGCCCTTGACCCCATGATGTGTCCGGTAACAGCCGAGAGCCTCTACGTCACCAGAAAATGGAAAAATAATTGCAGCGTGTTTGTGCCGTGCGGCGTGACACATTGTGTGACCGCCTTAGTCACCGCACACACGGCAGCCGCTAGCCGCGCTCACAAAGAGCTGACACAAGCGCTACAAAGAAATCAGGATGGATGGCGGGCTCACCCGAAAGACAAAAGTCCTATTGCACAACATCTTAAAGGTATACGGCTACATTCACACAATGTATGCCGGTACGGCGGGCATACATTGGCGCAGGGGAGAGGAGGAGGGGATATAGTGATATATGGTGCACGGCACCTTATTCCGGGGAAACATAGGACATGTCCTAACTTTCTCACGGCTACGGAACGGCACAGTGCCGCACGTGTGCTGCACCGTACCACTCCCGGAGGGCCCCGCGTGCCCATTGCCGTCTATGGGCAATATATGACGTATATACATCCCCCATACATGTGTGTGAATATAGCCTAAAGTTGAGAGAAATAAACAGGCAGGTCAACTGGTCAATCTGCAATCTCAGTGGACCCCGTAAAACAGTCACTTTTGGACTATGAGCCCAAATATTCCCAAATCACTGAACATATTACCCCAATTTCTATAAACAGCATGGTGGGAGGGGCTTCATTTTGCCGCTTTAGGAGCAGAATAATTTCCCATAATGTATAATTCTCTTCCTACTCAGTGTCTCTTCTGTAGGATCCTCTATTCATAGCTGCGGCTTGTCACCACTACAATCACCGCACGCCCCCTTCTACCCAGTGTTTACTATGGGGCGAGCTATAAATACCCGCCCGCCAGCGGATCCCGCAGTAATTATTTTTTCCATGATGAAACTGTATAGTTATTTTCTCTTATGAATTTCGATGTGAAATGTGAAAATTAGATTTTCTTTTCTTTCTTTTTTTTTTGTGATATTGGAAAGCAGATTAGTTTAAGCTTTTTACGCTTTTTCATCCAGACGGCAGATCCTAGAGCCGTCGGCTGAGAGCAGCTTCTATGAGATTACACTGAACGCACAGATATATGGAGGCTCCGCAAGTACGTAGGATTGAAATTGGAGAGAAGGAACAAACAGACAGGAAAAACTTATTTATATTTCTGCAGAAAAGTAATTTTTCTATGAAAAAACGAATTGAAAAAATGTGTTGTTAATAATGGGAGGTGCCAGCCTGAACGGTATTAAACTTAGAAATATCAGCTCAGCATGGGCGGGACTAAATATGGGAACAACTTCTAAATATGGGAAGAACTACAACTGAGAACTAAGGCTGTGCATGTGCGGTACCTAACCTGGACTGATTACTGCTAAGCATGGGCAGTACCTAACCTCGACTGATAACTGCTAAGCATGGGCGGTACCTAACCTGGACTGATAACTGCTAAGTATGGGCGGTACCTAACCTGGACTGATTACTGCTAAGCATGGGTGGTATCTAACCTGGACTGATTACTGCTAAGCATGGGCAGTACCTAACCTGGACTGATTACTGCTAAGCATGGGCAGTACCTAACCTGGACTGATTACTGCTAAGCATGGGAGGTACCTAACCTGGACTGATAACTGCTAAGCATGGGCGGTACCTAACCTGGACTGATTACTGCTAAGCATGGGCGGTATCTAACCTGGACTGATAACTTCTAAGCATGGGTGATACTTATCCTGGACTGATTACTGCTAAGCATGGGCGGTACCTAACCTGGACTAATAACTTCTAAGCATGGGCGGTACCTAAGCTGGACTGATAACTTCTAAACATGGGTGATACTTATCCTGGACTGATTACTGCTAAGCATGGGTGTTACCTAACCTGGACTGATTACTGCTAAACAGGGGTGGTAATAAACCTAGATAATACTTCTAAGCAATGGCAGTCCTAAACCATGAAATTTCTGCTAAGCATAGCCTGTTCCAAACTGGATATTAAGCATTGGTGGAAAAGAACCTTGATAATACTGCTAAGCATGGGTGGTACTTAACAAGGATAATTCAGAAATCTTTAACCTTGCATGGGAGTGGCCTGACCCTAAGAGATCACACGATCTATGAGAGGGGGTCATTTGCAATAAGACAGTGGCCTTAAAGGATGCCTTTCACCAAAATTTGAAGCAATTAGTAGAAAGGGCATGTACCTGAGGGGGTAACAATGTTTCATGACTTGCATTCTACGTAGTGGTTTTCCCCTCTACAGGTGATCCTCAGTTCTTCTTGAACTGATAGACCTAGCTGCTGTGACTCACCTCCTCTCCCTCCCCCTCCATAGACTTCATTGTAATCTGACTCCTCCGTGACATTTAAAGAAGGAATTCTAAAGAAATGTCATCAAGGACGGAAGGAGAATGAGAGGAGCCAAGTAAATGGAGAAAGAATCATTTTCCTCTGATGAGATCTTTTGCAATACTTCTTAAATTAACTCCAACTTAAAGGAAATTTCCACTGGGACAACTTAGAATCCAGTAGACATGGTGCTACTAGACCCTTCTAGACTTCCAACCTCACGCTCCTTCATTGAGACATCATCCAGGGAAGAGTCAGAGCTTCTTCAGTCCGAAAATTTCTATCCAAGAATTGTGACTATAAATCAGCCATGATGTCTGTGCTGTTCTTGGCGGCTCGGGGGAAAGTCATTGAAGAATCTGTAGAGAAGAAGAAATCTCGTCTGGCGAGGAGCAAGGATATAAAAGCTGCTCGTGTTTTCCGACGAGGAGAGAGGGTGATCAATGTGTCACCGGGGGAAGGCGAGGCGGCACGCCATAACAAATACTGACTTATTACATCTCATCATGAGCCGCTGCACCGGGGGGAACTTCTCCGAGGCTGGAAGGCAGGGAACAAATGAACAAAAAAAATCCTGTAAGTCTGACTTGTCTGGCTTGTTACGAGGTCGAGGGAGAAGATGGAGGAAAAAGATCAGGCTGGTATTTCCAGATATTAAAACCATCATTTTTACATTTTGTACAAAAAAAAAAACACGTGACGCCTCGGAGCGTTCCCATCCAGTTATATATCTCAATGTTCCCGAGCTCCGGCTGAAATTAAGACGCCTGAGAACATGGAGCTCACATTACGGTGAATTTATAGGATCTATTCGACAACTTAAGAAGAAAGGGGGGGTCCTCGGGTTAGATTTAGGAGGACCCTTCATCGCCAACTCAAGATGTCTGCTTGAGGTGGGGTCTAAAATATAATGGATACTTTGAACAGATCATAGGGGGGGGGGGGGATGTGATGGCTTTGGTGATCCTTCAAGAATGATTGAACGTTCATATTATTTAGCAATTGTCGGAGACGTGTCCTGATGTCATCAATTATCCACCAATCGGGTGCTCAAAGCTACCCAGGTCCGTGACATCACATCCTCTAGTTATAAAGCCTGAATGGAGCTCAGTCCAATTACGACAAATGGGGGTGAGCTGCAGTAGCAAACACAGCCACGGTACAATGAGACCTAGGAAGGCCTAAGAAGTGGTGATGTTGGGTTGGACATGAGTTTCCTCGTCATATAAGACCAGTACTATAACATGGCGTTAGTGGTGGGGGCTGTGATGCCCATTGACTTTGGTGGTTCAGGTGGGGTGAGTGTATGGTCTGCAACCAATGGGTGGAGGAGGCCTTCAGGGTGTCCATAGGGTACAGTAGGCAGAGGGGGCCCTTAAAGGGTCTTTACCCCGTATTAGTAGATCAGTACTATACCCAGTGCATGATAGTTGGCACAGATTTTGGCTGTCTATAACTACAGCATATACTGTCCTTATATATAGCACATTATATAACCCCACATTGTACTAATCATACAGGACTTATAGGAAAGGTCTATTATAAATGACAGATCATGGCGGCAGGAGGTGGATGGTGTCGTGTCGGATGGTCAGCGATTGTCTACGGCCGGACAGACGATCACTCTGCACTTGTACAGGTGAGCCTGGAATAATGGCGGATACATAATACATGAGAGATGCCGCATCACCTTCCCGCCACGATCTGCTTACTGCTTCATGTATTATTAACCGCGGCAGATAAGGATCTTATCACCAAACAGCGGAACAGTATGAACCCGACACGTCTCACCTCCCGAGGAGGATTTCTAGGACTCCAGGATAAACGACACATCTATCTATCTCATATCTATCTATCTATCTATCTATCTATCTATCTATCTATCTATCTCATATCTATCTATCTATCGAGAATTTTATGAAAATAATTTTGCTGAGCCTGCGGGCACAACTGCGCCTACACTGTCACCGCGCCACAGATTAACCCCTGTGTTCGAATACCAAACCTCTAAAGAGGGGGGAAACCGTACACCCAAGCCAGGGCTGTGAAGTTGGATACGAGAAGATAGATAGATACATAGAGAGCTAGAGATGATAGATAGGAGATAGATAGATAGAAGATAGGAGCTAGATAGCTAGATAGATAGGAGAAATAGATATGAGATAGATAGATAGATAGATAGATATTAGCCGATAGTATTGAGATAGATAGATAGATAGATAGAGATGAGATAGATAGCTGATATGAGGATAGATAGATAGATAGATATGAGATAGATAGATGGATATGAGATAGATAGATAGATATGAGATAGATAGATAGATAGATATGAGGAGAGAGATAGTAGATATGAGAATTAGATATGAGATAGATAGATAGTAGATCGAGATGAAGATAGAGAGATAAGAATGATGAGATGATAGATAGATAGATAGAATGAAGATAGAATGAGATAGCTAGATAGGAGATTTAGATATGATATGAGATAGATAGATCGATATGTAGGATAAGAGATAGATAGATAGATAGATAGTGAGATAGATAATAGCAGATGAGATAGATAGATAGAGATAGATAGATATGAGATAGAAGATATGAGATAGAAGATAGATAGAGATAGATAGATAGATAGATAGTAGATAGATAGAAGATAGATAGTAGTATAGATAGAGATGAGATAGATAGCTATGAGATATTAGATAGATATGGAGATAGATAGATAGATAGATATGAGATGATGAGATAGAATGAGATAGATAGATAGATAATATGAGATAGTAGATAGATAGTAGATAGATATGAGATAGATAGATAGATAGTAGAAGATATGAGCTAGATAGATATGAGATAGAAGATAGATAGATAGATAGGAGATAGATAGATAGTATAGTAGATAGATAGATAGATAGGAGATCATAGGAGATAGAATAGATAGATAATAGATACGAGAGATAGATAGAGAGTAGTAGATATGAGATAGATAGATAGATAGATAGGAGATAGATATGAGATAGAATAGATAGATAGAAAGATAGATAGATAGATAGAGGATATGAGATAGATAAGATAGATGATGATAGATTGCCTAATAGAAATCCAACCCCTACTGAATTTTCCCACTTCGGTCTTTGCTATGGATATGTGTGCCACTAAGAGCTAAACACAACGGTAGCAAGTCCCCCTGCTAATTCCTCACAAAATGGTAAAAGATGCAAATTAAAATAAAAAAAGTAGAACGTTATTGTAGCCCTAAGAAGGGCTGTTGGGTTCTTTGAGAATCACTCCTGCCTAACAGTAAGCTAATAGAACACCCTAACGCTTTCCCTGACCAGCAGCAGCTCTCTCCCTAGCGGCATCCAGACACAGAATGATCCGAGCAGCGCGGGCAGCGGCTAGTCTATCCCAGGGTCACCTGATCTGGCCAGCCAACCACTGCTATCGACGTGTAAGGGTACCACGTCATGCTGGGTGGAGTGCAGAGTCTCCTGGCTTGTGATTGGCTCTGTTTCTGGCCGCCAAAAAGCAAAACGGCGGGAGATGCCATTTTCTCGAGCGGGCGAAGTATTCGTCCGAGCAACGAGCAGTTTCGAGTACGCTAATGCTCGACCGAGCATCAAGCTCGGACGAGTATGTTCGCTCATCTCTAATATCTATCTATCTATCTCATATCTATCTATCTCCTATCTATCTATCTCATATCTATCTATCTATCTATCTATCTATCTATCTATCTATCTCATATCTATCTATCTATCTATCTATCTATCTAATATCTATCTATCTCATATCTATCTATCTATCTATCTCCTATCTATCTATCTATCTATCTCCTATGTATCTATCTATCTTCATCGTTATCCACCATTCACAGCCCGGGCTTGGTGTAAGGTTCCCACCTGCTGTAGAGAGTTCGGTATATGAGAACACAAGGGGTTAAGCTGTGGCACGGTACAGTGTAGGCGCAGATGGTGCCCGCAGGCTCAAGCAATTATTTTCATAAAATTCTCTCTTTTTGTAAGACAGTACAAGATATAAAGTTACCCAGGCATGGCCAATGCAAACAAAAGCCCTTATATTGCAAATCCAGTGTCTGCTGCCAAGACTTTATATTCTGACAATCTATTGTCACCGCGAAGGTCCTGAAACTGAGCCACATACATGATCCTACTTTATATAGACATCAAGACGAGCGAGAGAGGTACAGAGCATCCTATCACTGTTATATCATCATATTATCCTACTGTACTCTATACATAGAGCACTACAACCCCCAACATGCCCTGACACTGGACATGACCAGAATACAA
>CM033642.1:268391754-268423542 GCA_019512145.1 Engystomops pustulosus | reverse complement strand
ACACTGGACATGACCAGAATACAATCTATTATACTCTATACATAGAGCACTACAACCCCCAACATGACCTGACACCGGACATGACCAGAATACAATCTATTATACTCTATACACAGAGCACTACAACCCCCAGCATGCTATGATGAGGACTATAGTGCAGTGCAGGAGGTGAAAGCTTTGGAATGGGATTTCCTCCCATGTGCAGTAATGAAGTGTCCGATGGGAGTTATACAAGTCTCTGGAGAAGCTGCTGCGGCCCAGGAGCTTCTGCATCCGACGGCCACAGACAGAGTGTTCTCTGTTCACTATTTATCCAATATCTCAGACTGCTAGTCCTTACAGAGCAGGACCGCCCCATTGTGCTATGTGATGTCCTATCACATTGTGATACAGAGCACCAAATCCCCAGCATATACAGCCGAAAATGGTAAAAAAAAATCTCTCTACCTGCAGTCACCACTAGGTGGAGCTCAGTAGCTTACTGCATACAATTTAAACATTCAAGTCAATGATACATTCGTATACAGTAAGCTCCTGAGCTCTCCCTAGTGGTGGCTCATAAATCACATGTACCAACAGAAGGGAGAAAAGGCAGCTAGTAGAGAAGCCCAGAGACCACTGTGGTGAGAAAAAGTAAGTTTTCTATCTCACCCTAAGTGCTTTATTAACATCAGTACAGGTTGGTACTTCTATTTAAAATCCTATATGACCCCACTGATGCTTCTTAGTGATAAAGGAGAGGCATCGACATAGAGAACTTACTATTAGCTGCAGCAGCCTATCTCAATGCCTCTACTTTATTACTCAGAAGCATCAGCTGGATTCTTTAGGACATTATAAAGAATTACTTACTTGTACTGATGGGAATAAAACATTTTTGGCGAGACAGGCTGCCGCAGCTTATAGTAAGTTCTCTATCTCGCCAAAAGTGTTTTATTCCCATCAGTACAAGTAAGTAATTCTTTATAATGTCCTAAAGAATCCAGCTAATGCTTCTGAGTTTGAGAGGAGAGACACCGCACAGACATAGGCTGTTGCAACTCATAGTAAGTTTCTATCTCGCCCAAAGTGCTTTACTTCCATCAGGTCAGTTCTGCTTTCTAATGTTCTGTATCATCCCACTGATGCTTGTGAGCGAGAGAGGCGAAATCCAATACAGACATAGGCTGCCTCAGCTAATGGTAAGTTCCTATCTCGCCCAAAGTGCTTTATTAAGGAGTGGTACTGACCTGTACTGATGGGAATAAAACACTTGGGGTGAGATAGAAACTTACTACTAGCTGCAGCAGCTCATGTCCGTGTTGTGTCTCTCCTCTCTCACTCACAAGGATCAGGGGGATCATATGGTACATTACAGAGCAGTACTGACCTGTACTGATGGGAATAAAACACTTGGGGTGAGATAGAAACTTACTACTAGCTGCAGCAGCTCATATACGTGTTGTGTCTCTCCTCTCTCACTCACAAGGATCAGTAGGATCATATGGTACATTACAGAGCAGTACTGACCTGTACTGATGCGAATAAAGCGCTTGGGGTGAGATAGAAACTTACTAACTAGCTGCAGCAGCTCATGTTTGTGTTGTGTCTCTCCTCTCTCACAAGGATCAGCGGGATCATATGGGACATTACAGAGCAGTACTGACCTGTACTATTGGAAATATCCTGTATGATCCTGCTGAGGCTTCTTAGTAAGACAGAAAAGACACAACGCAGACATGAGCTGCTGCAGCCCACAGTAAGTTTCTATTTCAACCCAATTGTTTTATTCCCATCAGTACGGGTCAGTACTGCTCTGTAATGTCCTAATATGATCCCACTGATGAGAGAGAAAGACGTTGATACAGAGAGAGGCTGCTGCAGCTAGTAGTAGTTTTCTATCTTACCCCAATTGCTTTATTCCCATCAGTACAGTTCAGTGATGCTGTATAATGTTCTATATGACCCTGCTGGTTGTCACTCCAGCAGAAAGGCAAGGGCTTAGCACGACAATCTGAATAATGCACAGATGTAGCAGAGCCAAGGATGTTATTTGTTATTTGAAGAGAGAAAAAATCCAAGTAAATGTGATACATTGTGCAGGGTTCAGGGGTTGGAGAAGGAGATTCTGTTGCTGATGTCCCTTAAAGGGAACCTGTCATCAGAAATTGCTCCAATTAACCACTATCAGTATGTTGTCAAGCAGCTGCGCAGCTTCTAGGTGATGTTTCTCTCACGGTCCAGTGCGGTGGCATCATCCAGAAAATCAACTTTGAAGTTAGATGTAAATTGGTTTTATGAAGTCAAGGAGGCGGAGAGTTCAACATTGAAGTCAAGCTTTTCCTGAATTAGAACACCCCCTTCACTGTAATTGATGGTCGTGTGTCCAGGGACATCATTGATCAGATCTCCTTAAGTCCGTTGCATGTAGGCAATCACATGGTAGGTGGTTTCAGAGGCCGGGAGAGCTTGACTTTAATTTTAAACTCTCCGCCTCCCTGACTTTATACATCTAACTTCAAAGTAGATTTTCTGGATGATGTCACCGAGCTGCGTCATGAAGGAAACATGATCTAGAAGCCGTTCAACTGCTTGACAACATACTGGCAGAGGTTTATCAGGTCAATTTCTGATGACAGGTTCCCTTTAAATCCTTGGGTCATGCTTTAGGTGTCTCTTTATACATAGCACAGTGAGCACTGCACTACAGGCATACAGAGGGTTAATGGTATATAACTACGCTCCTTAATGTTTCCGCATTCCCTGGAGTCCCAACCACCTAAAACAGGATCAGTCCTAGAAAGCCGCTAAGCATATTGGAATCCATAAAACCTCTCTATAAGAATTTTCGCGCTCACTGGGGACCGCACCAGGCACCGGAGAAAGTGTCTTCGAGAGTCCAATCCATTAACTGCTCGGAAAGTGAAGAGCAATCGATGAGAAGATACACGGCATGAGCACGCAAAGTGTATGAGAGTCATGGCCGAAACTACACCGTACCATACAGTGTACACATAATACCATCATACACACGTGTATAATACTATCATACAGTATACCCATAATCCATCATACAGGTACACATAATACCGCATCATACACCCGTGTATAATTAAATACCATCAACAAATACACATAATATTAAACCATCATAACGTGTACACATAAACCATATACAGTGGTCAGATAATACCACCTACAGTGTACAGATACATACCAAAACACCAATACAGTGTACAGATAATCCACCATACGTGACAGATAATCTACCATCTACAGTGTCATAATACCACCATACAGTAGTCCCGATAAATACCACAGACAGTGTCAGATAATACCACCATACGTGTATAGATTATACTATCATACATTGTAACATATGCCACCATAATACACACGTTTATAAATACTATCATACAAATTCTACCCATAATACCGACATCATACACACGAATGTAGAATACTTCATCCAATATACACATATACCTCCATACACACGTGTCTAATCCTATCATACATAATACACAGAATACCATCATCACACGTTATAATCTCATAACAATAGATACACATAATACCCTCATACACACGTGTATATACTATCATACAGTATAAACAACATAATACCATCATACACACGGTTTATAATACATCATACACTAGACACATAATCACCATCATACAGTGTCATAATAATTACCCATTATACAGTTTACCGCAATAACCCCCATACACCACTCATATAATACCTCCATACATGTACAGATAAATACCATCATACCAGACGGCCCCCCATATATCTATCATAACCGTGTACACATAATACCACCATACACTATTGTATAATAACTGACATAGCAGTGAACATCATATACCCCACCATACACAGTGTATAATACTATCATGACGTGGACACATAACCATCATACACACGGTGTATATCTATCATCCAGTTTACACATCATACCATCAACACACGTGTAAGACCATCATACATATACACATAATACCACCTACAGTTACAATAATCCATTATACAGTATACACATAATACCACCATACACCACTCATATAATACCTCCATACAGTGTACAGATAATACCATCAGACGTGTACAACATATACCACATACAGTGTCAGAGTAATACCACCATAACCCACTCAATAAGACTCCATACGTGTAAATAATACCACCATACAGTTACAATATAATACCATCAACAGCGCCCAAGATAATACTACTATCAGGCAAACAGTGTACAGATAATACAACCATACACACGGGATGATACTAAACATAGTCATACATGGACACAGAAGACCGAAACTCATACAGTGTACAGTCATACAGTATAATGTAGATAAGGTACCACCATACAGTGTACCGAATACCACACATCACCACTCAAAATACTTCAATCAGTGTAAAGATACATACCACCATACCTTGGTACAGATAATACCATCATACAGCGCCCATATAATACTATCATAACCGTGGTACATATAATACCAACCATACAGGTACATAATAATAATATCAACAGTAGAAATACATATATACTAAGCATACAGTGTACAGATAATACCACCATACAGTGTACAGATAATAATACCACCATACAGTACCCATGTAATACTATCATACAGTGTACAGATAATACTATCATACAGTGTACAGATAATACCACCATACAGTGTACAGATAATACCACCATACAGCACCCGTATAATCCTATCATATAGTGTACAGATAATACCACCATACAGCACCCGTATAATCCTATCATATAGTGTACAGATAATACCACCATACAGCACCCGTATAATACTAGCATACAGTGTACAAATACTACCATACAGTGCCTGTATAATACTAGCATACAGAGTACAGATACTACCATACAGTGTACAGATAATACTATCATACAGTGTACAGATAATAATACCACCATACAGTGTACAGATAATACCACCATACAGCACCCGTATAATACTATCATATAGTGTACAGATAATACCACTATACAGCACCCGTAAAATCCTATCATATAGTGTACCGATAATACCACCATACAGCACCCGTATAATACTATCATACGGAGTACAGATAATACCATCACACTGTACCCATATAATATTATCATACATTCTATGATACAGGGAGCATATCATGTTACCCTACAAGGTACAGATGACCATATCTTTCAGTGCCCTAATAGAGACAACCATACCACCTGGCGCCCTGCCCATATAATGTACAGACATCACCCTGCCATTCACTGCTCAAATAATACAGCCATATAGTACACAACTCACCCGGTGTCCACATAATACAGGCCAATGAGTAGGAGCTGAGTGGCAGTAACAGAGCTCCACCACTACCCAGACAATGGAGCTGTTCTACAGACTCTGTTCTCTGTGATGATTCTGGCAGCAGATAAAGCTTTTATCAGTTCTTTGGTGGGGCCCCGATTGTCAGAGCCCTACTCCTCTATTGATGGATCATCAAGACTATGGAAAACCCCTATGATGTGGATATCTGCCTGGACAGACAGAGTTAAATGCTTTCCTTACACAGAGCTCCACATCCACATTCAAAATAGAATAGTTCTGTCTGCTGGTGGTTACCACTAGAGGGCGATAAGGAGCTTACGGCAGACTGTATATGTACAGAGCTCCCTCTAGTGGTGACCACTGACTGACAGAAATATTCCTATGCAGAGGGTTTGCTGTAGCGGGAAAAAAAAAACTCTATTAGACAATCATAAACATGAATAAATCCTACAATGTCTGAAATTCTCATCTTCATCGCCCTTTAAATAAATTCTCTGTGCAGCCAGGAGCCACCCATATGGATGACTGAGCTGTACTCCAGTGTTCTGCGAGGCTGCCGCTTCATTAATACACTGTCAGATGATACCAAGGCGTCTGCCAGGCACATGGAAAATTACAAAAGCATGAAATTAAAATCTAGACATTTTCTTTTTATGGACAAATAAAAAAAAAACCAAAAACCTTTAAATATCATAAAAGAAAGTTGGATCCCGGGTGTTGAGGTGTTAAACTTGCGGCTTGTCAAAGTATTTGCTGCTTGGTTGATTTTGTGACGAGCAGATTTTTGTTTCCACAATATTCTTGTTATGAAAATCCTCAGCTCTAAAAATAACCGGTAGCTCCGGCCCCGCCTCTCGCTGACAGGTAAATCGCCGGAACAACCGGGCTGGAAAATGTCAGCCTATGGTTCTACCTGCTGTGGTATAGAAAGCCCAGGTCACCACTTAAAGGGATCTTGTCAAAGGAGATGACGCCGTCAATATGTTTCTCTATGAATGCTAAAACGATGGCAACGGTTAAGAGGATAAAAGAAGATAGCTCCGCCTACTTATTTGCTATGTGGCTTCTGGTAGATCGGTTTAAAGAGACATACCCATCGGATCCTCAGAAAACTTGAACAAGGTCCCCAATTTAAAGTTATGATTCGAAAACTGTGATTTATAGGATGTCTAATGAGAGTAATCCTACAGAAATACTTCGGGATGTCTAAGTTCTACCTTTCTATCGTCCATACAAGCAAATCACAGGCCACCCCCGAATTAGACGAAACTGCCCACAAATTCTCAAATCAGGACATGACAAAATCTGCTTGGACTATTTGGAAAGTCTGGGATTGTCCCAAGAATTTCAAGCGAGTAGCCACAAGAAAGAACCCATGACTCCATACTTCATGGGGGTTCGAAGATTGGACTCCACCACTCATGACTTGGTGTCAGAGCAAAGGGAAGAGTCCATTTGGATCTGTAATGGAAACGTGAAGAAGGTCCAATAATTTAAGGACTTCCCCAACGATGTCCTCAGGTTCAGTGGAAGTGGGACACATAACCCATCCTTCTGGTCCTCATAAACTTGGCAAGAGCTTGGGTCTTCTGATTGACCAGTTGGACGTTGCCTCAGACAGACATCATAGAGATCGTCCATAAGATAAGCAATTAATAGATGATGACTGAACAAGGTGTCATAGGCTATGATGGTGGATGAGGTTGGAGGATAAGAAGATGTAAAGTATAAGGAACCTAAGCCATAGGAACTGGAGAGGAGACCAAGAAACCTCTGATGGAGGTTGGACGTTGAAACCTCTGATGGACTCGTTGGAGGTTAGTTCAGATTGTTATCACGGACATATATCTTACTGGGAACAATTGACAAGGAATGACTGAAGAAAGTGTTGTAGGCTACGATGAGATGAAGGACAAGGACATGTCAAGTAATCAGTAATCTAGTCCACAGGGTCTAGTCCACCTCTGATGGACTAGATGGACGCTACCTCAAACTGGTGGCAATTAATAAAGAAATCGCTGAAGAAATAGTTGTAACCTACGGTGTGAAGAGGTGAAGGCCAAAGAGATGTAAAGTATAAGGAACACAGACTATAGGAACTGTAGAGGAGACCAAAGAACATCTGGAGTAGGTGGGCTCTAGCTGAAGCTGGTATCATGGAGATATATTTTAGGGGGGGGGGGGCAATTAAAAATTAAAGACTGAACAAATATTATGATGAGTTAGAGTAGAAATAGATGTAAAGTATGAGGGACCTAGACTGTAGGACCTGGAGAAGGGACTGAAGAACTTTGAACCAATATGAATTGTGTGGAAATCTATTGGCGAGTACAATCTCCACTACTGAAGTCACTCTATCAGCATACACATGGGATGTTCCACCTAAATCTATATATATGATGTGTGGTCCACATAGTCTGACTCTGGATTTCGGACAGTACAGAGCCAAAAACATTGACAATGATTCCGTGTAGAGAAAAAATTCAACCACGTCAGAATCGGTGGAACAATGACTACCATAGGGTGAGAAGAGATGGGGTTGGTGGAAGTGGTGGATGGTCCTCTTTCATAGAATACCCCGGGATGGTCACCAAAGCATGAAGTCACATGGTCACCAGGGAACCTGATGCACCAAAACCTGAAGAAGGCGAGCGTGTACGTACCTGGCCGATGTGCCTTTGGAGCTGCCATATTTTGCACCTTTCCACCATCGAGGGGCTTTGGGGGCGATGCAGTAAACCTGCATATCCCGGACTCTGATGGGGTGCTAGAGGTCAGACTGTCTGTGTACTCATTAGTCCCTGCAGTCAGTTGCTCTGACGACGTGTCTGATATGAAGCACTCTGTGATGGTGAATTTGGCGTGTCTCAGTTGCTCCTCCATCTTGGCGTGCTCGTAGGCTCTTGCCAACTCTTCGTAGGTGGACGAGGCACTTTCTGTAGAGACCATGCTGCTCCTTGCTCGGTCTGTAAAAAAAACAGGTACCACCATGAAACCACAGACTGGAGGTCCTATAAGACGTTGACTAACCGTACATGATCACCGGGGGGGGAGGAGAGGCTGGAGCCACATGTCTAACATGGACACACTGGACAACGGCTACACTGAAGACCTCCACCTACATCACCATGAGCACCATAATACACACAATGGGGCAGATTTACTTACCCGGTCCATTCGCGATCCAGCGGCGCGTTCGGGTCTTCCGGCGATTCACTAAGGTCGTTCCTCCGACATCCACCAGGTGTCACTGCTGTGCTGAAGTCCACCGAGGTCCACCGGAGTTCACGATCCTATACTTGGTGCAGGTAAGCGCGTGTCCAGCGACACTTTTTTTTTTTTAAATGGGGCGGTTTCTCAGAATCCGTTGGGTTTCCGTTTGGCCACGCCCCCTGATTTCCGTCCGAGCACGCCGGCGCTGATACGCCACAATCCGATCACGTGCACCAAAAACCCGGGGCAATACAGGGAAAATCGACGCAAATCGGAAATATTTGGGTAACACGTCGGGAAACCGCGAATCGGGCCCTTAGTAAATGACCCCCAATATGTCACACTAAAGGGTTGTGGCTCCGTTCTCTTCCTCATTGTCCTCTGATTAGGATCTTGTGAGTAAAATACAGTCCTGAATGTCTGATAAAGCTGAATCCTACAGAATTTCCGCATCCTAATAAATAACACAATGTAATTTCAACAGCAGAACGCAATCAATAAGGAGGCAGTAAACACGGCCCCTAATCTATGGCGTTTTTAATTGCTTTATGATCCTCGCTAATATTAAGGCAATTCCTCATCAGGTAAGTAGCTACAACAAATCAATGGCTGCGCCGTGTGATCCCTTTATAGGCTCCGGCCTGGATGCTCCACTATTACATGGAGAGGAGCGGCTGCGTCCGGGGGTCTTTCTGAATGATCGCCCCTCATGCGGCAGAGAGATTCCACGGACAAAGCAGTTCAGACACATACGGAATAATGGCGCTTCTGCCGGTAATGGGGTTTCTAATCTAGTTTTGTCATTGGGGCTGATAAATGAAGTTACCATAGTAACGGCAATGTCACCGATTCCATCTGCAGAGAGAATTCCGGATTTCTGTGTCTGCGGATTATTATGGGTTTATACAGAGATAGCAATAGTGGCGAGGACCGGGCACGTGAGGTGAGAGCCTTGTCAGTAGGTCACAAGGATATATACAGGCGGTCCCCTACTTAAGAACACCCGACTTACATACGACCCCTAGTTACAGACGGACCTCTGGATATTGGTAATTTACTGTACTTTATCCTTAGGCTACAATAAACAGCTGTAACAGTTATCACAGGTGTCTGTAATGAAGATTTATTGTTAATCCCGGTTCTTATGACAACCCAACATTTTTAAAATCCAATTGTCACAGAGACCAAAAAAATTTGTCTGGATCTACAATGATAAAATATACAGTTCTGACTTACATACAAATTCAACTTAAGAACAAACCTACAGAACCTATCTTGTACGTAACCCGGGGACTGCCTGTATTTATATTCTAGGAGGCTGGATCCTCACACTGCTGTGCTCTGTGCAGCCAGGTTTAGGTATTGTCCCTGTAGAGACCTTTGTGCATCTTTTTAGTAGCAGCAGAACTGTGATACATAAATTTATATTTCTGGATTGTAGCTTCTCCAAGTGCACTGCTCACACTGCTGTGCTCTGTGCTCTATTGGTCCTGAAGACAAGTGTAATTATACATTTCTAAGGGCGCTGTCCCACGTTGCGTTCGCAAACGCAGACCAAACCGCGCCCACTGGGGCGGTCCGCGGTCCGATCGCATCTGTGTTTTTCTATGGAAACGCCAGCGCGGCTCGTTCCCGATCGCAGGCGTTTCCATAGAAAAACACCGATGCGATCGGACCGCGGACCGCCCCAGTGGGCGCGGTTTGGTCTGCGTCTGCGTTTGCGAACGCAACGTGGGACAGCGCCCTAAGGTCTGATTATAAATCTACAGAGACGATACCTAACACTGGTTAGCACAGCAGTTTGAGTATCCACCTCCTACTATAATCATGGAATATAAATCCATAATTCACAGTCCTGCTGTTTCTAACAACATACACCTGCTGACCCCTTTAAGGATTCTTGTGACACTGGACTATGATTACACAGCTCTCCCCCAGGAGAGAAATACAATGAATATGTGTATTAATGTTGTCAGAACACACCCCTGTGAACTTCCATTATGTGGTTTGTTCCACAAAACTGTAGCTAGGAAGATGTGGAACAGACCACTGTGCACTGATAATTGGGGGTTCTGACTACACTGCAAAACAGTGAAGTCTAGTGAAAGAGCTAATAATATTAAAAGGCTAAAGCTACAATTTCGGAATACCTGTGACCAGTGCTAAGGGTGTCTGGGTGCCGGTGACCACCAAGAATCCTTCCTTCTAGAAATTATGGGGGTTTCCACTAACACCCACTGTTCAGAGTGATTGTGAGTTATCTTTCCAGCACCGCAGTAAAGTGAGATGCATAGCAGTGTGTATGTTACCTGTGTCCTGGGATGGGCTCACGCTGTAGCTGTCGCTTTCTTTGTCTACGGACCCGGTAGCTCTTGGCGTGGGTAGCCTCCAGTCTGTTGTTAGGGTGTGTGCAGATATGGTGGGGTGCGGCCTATTTAGCGTCCACTGACTTGCATATCTGTTGCGAGCTGCCGGACCGGCTTTTGCATTTTTTCTAGTGGTCGGATCTTTGAGAAAAAGAAAAAAAAAGTTAATTTAATTAAAAAAAGAACAACAACGATAGATACAGTATATCAGGAGTTTGCTGATGTATCATCTACCAGTTCTCCACCTGTTGACTCCCCCCTATTACCCCTATTACCAAAAGTGAAGAACTGCTCAAAAACCTGATTACCACTCTGAATGTCCTCACACTGCTGTGCACTTACCTCTGTGCTCAGCCCCGAATGATATAGATTTCAGGTTGAATGCTACAGCAACACTAAGAGCAGGAGGGAAGTTTGCAGCAGAGACCTTCGTGTATGTTGTTAGTAGCAGCAGGACTGTGAAATCTGGATTTATAATCCAGGATTGTGGCTTCTCAATGTACACTGGGGTAGTGTCCTCAAACTGCTGTGCTCTGTGCACTCTGAAGCTAGTAATAAGCATTGTCCCTAGAGATGTGTATTTATATCTTTCTGTATGTTGTTAGTAGCAGCAGGACTGTGAAATATGGATTCATATTCCAGCCTTATGGTTGTCCATGTGCACTGGAGGCGTGTCCTCACACTGCTGTGCTCTTAGCTTATTTCACAGCTCCTTTCCAGCGCCCCAGCCGCCATAGACTACTAACCCCGCCCCAGCCGCTCCAGAGACGACGACTCCTCCCCAGACCGACCCCCCCAGAGACGAACAGGGGGGGGGGGGGGGGGGCGGGGGGGGGGGGGGGGAGGGTGGGGGACGGGGGGGGTGGGAGCAATGTGTGTAAAACAACAGGAGGGAGGGCGGCTGCAATAAGTCAACACGGGGAGGGAGGGGAGGCGTAAGGTCAAGCAACAAATCATATGCAAGAAAAAAACTAACACACAACCCACCATTGGCATGGCGATTTATGTGGGAATGTATATAATAGCCAAAAATTGGGGATTTCCCCGGTAAATCGATGTACACCATTAAAAGAAATCAAAAACCATCATGATAATCCAGGCACCTTGTGGTAATCTTCTTATGTATCATCCATGGCCTCATTCCTTCTAAAATCAACTTTTATAACTATGCTAATGAGCCGAAAGGTTCTGGGGTGTTACCAGAGCTCACCTAGGCTTCACAGGCTGTACACTGTTTGGAGCACTACCCACCCCCTTCCCACTGTGTAGTTACACATCTGCATCATGTGTGGAACGCAGGACGATGTAACAGCCTGTTGAAGCTGCAGTACGGAGGGGTTCTGGTAGGCGCCCCAAAGACCCATTCTTGCTCATTTGCATATTGTAAAAGTTGATTTTAGAAGGAAGGAGACCATGGATAACAATCAAAATATAGATTAGATTCCTCGCAGTCCCGGTGCGGGATCTATGAGTAATGTCCCGGGTTATCATAGATTTCGTGATTTCCTTGCAGATCTCCTTCCCCTTTTAAGCACTGTTCTCATCTGTATCTGGGAAAGTTGGGTGACAATCTTCTTCTCACTCATTTATATATATTTAGCTGCTCTCGTCCGTTTCAGGCGCGGCCCTCTTTTGGTATCCATACAATTACGTTCTTTTGTCCTCCCGCTTTAAGGGTAATGAACGTATATATTTTTTTAAAAAAAGAGTTTTTATTTTCGGAAATTGAACAATAAACTAATCTCAAACAATATCCCTGGAGAGAAGGAGCACACGACAGCCGGCTCCTGTGTCTCCCCCCTGCACTGCTCCCCATGCCGTCTCCTGCTCTCGGAGAATTCCCTCCCGTCTGGACTATGTGTCAGTGCTGCGGCATAGGAGCGGGGGGGGGGGGGGTATTTTTAGCCCGGCTAGACAGAAATAATATGGCGTTACCCCACAATTCGTCCTATTGTCTCCTCCGCATCCCGCTGGCTGTGCTGTCACTGCTCATGCATTGTTTATGAAGTCAATTTTTGTGGCTTTTCTTTTCTTTCCTTTTTCCAAATATAACAAAACAGCGTCTAAAAATAGGGATCAGGCCGTGGAAGGGACGAGGCTGAGGGTTATCCCTGCAGATCCCGGAGTGTCGCTCAGAGGTGATCATTAACCGAGGTTTATACTGAGAAGTAATATCTCCTCCGCTTTTTTGGGATCCGATGTATATTTTGTCCTTTTCTCTAGTCACAGACCTAAATCTTGCATGGCACTAACAAGATAGATTGTTACAACTAACAGACGCTACATTGTAATGTATCAGCCTGTGATCGCCATTGTACTACTACTACCTATCCTATCATATGGACACAGCACAGACTACTGACTACTACTATCCTGTATATATAGGGCATAGCACAGTACTACTACTCTATCCTGTATATATGGACACAGCACAGTACTACTAACTACTATCCTGTATATATAGGCATAGCACAGTACTACTACTCCTGATCCTTATATATGGGCACAGCACAGTACTAACTACTCCCTATCCTGTATATATGGACCAGCACACTACGACACATCTACTCACTACTCCTTCCTGTATATATGGGCAACCGCACAGTACTATCTACTCCTATCCTGTATATATGGCCACAGCACAGTACTACTACTCCTATCCTGTATATGAGCCAGCCAGTACTACTACTCCATCCTGTATATATGGACACAGCACAGTATATTACTCCTATCCTGTATATTGGGCACCGCAGCACAGTCTACTACTCCTATCCTGTAATAGTGGCACGAGCACATACTACTGACTCCTACCGTATAATGAGCACGCACAGTACTACTACTACTCCTATCCTGTATATATTGGTACAGCCACATGTACTACTACCATGACTCTATCCTGTATATATGACACACACAGTATTACTACTACCTATCCTGTATATATGGGCACAGCACAGTATTACTACTCCTATTCTGTATATATAGACACAGCACAGTACTACTTCTCCTATTCTGTATATATATATATATATATATATATTATATATATATATAATATATATACTATTTTTGAGCGTTCTCTAATATTTGCATTACAAATAATTGTGTGTGTTATAACTTTATACCTCTTCACCACCTGACAGAATCATCTGTGTAGTCCCCGGGGTTGGGCCTTGGACGCATTTCAACATGTGACTTGTCTATGCTGCTCACCCTCAGCTCTCACTCGCCCCCACCTTTTGTGCTCCTTCCACATGACAGAGCTCACAGCCTGGTGAGATGACATCAGTGGAGGAGGGGTAACTGCACAGGAGCACAAAGGTGGGGGCTGAGAGCTGAGGAGTCTGCAGCACAGACAAGTCACTTTTTGTTTGTTTTTTCTAAATGCATCCAAACCAAAGGCCAACCCCTGAGACTACACACAGGACTCTGTCAGGGTTAATGGGCTTCTGTAACCTGTCTTTCATCTGAAAATGTTTATTTTGTCATAATAGATCTGTTTTATCGCCCTCCCCCCCCACCCCCCCCTCCCACCTCCCACCCCCCACATGCCCCACCTGATTCTGGTTCAATGTAGGGAGGGGCCGTTATACATTTCCATCCCTTTAAGTGCAGGCGGGAGGGGAATGAAAGGGTTAACCGTATTAAGTACCCAGCATCCCGTGCTCTCCGGAGCATCCACAACACACAAGATTCAATCTTCTTCTTTTCAGGCTTTTAATCAATTAATCGTAGCACTTGGAGCCGGAGAAAACAGCTCCATATATTATTGAAGAGGATTCCTGCTGCTCTCAGAAATGACAATTACCAGGCTTTAAATTAACAAACTAATAAATAATTGGAAAGCGGCCGTGGGGAGGGGCAAAAACGTTTATTCCTTCGTAACTTTACCATTTCCAGACACAGATTCTTCATAGTTACCAAGATTTACCGAGGAAGTTTCATCCCAGCATTAGGAACAATTCCTGTAACCTGAGAATACTCCCTGGAGGATGGGGAGGAGTAGTAGTATATGGAGGATGGGGAGGAGAATCTGGAGGTGAGAGTAGTCAGTATATGGTAGGATGAGGGAGGAGTATAGTATATGGAGGATGGGGAGAGAGTAGTATATATGGGATGGGGAAGTAGTAGTATATTGAGAATGGGAGGAGTAGTCGTACTGTAGGGTGTATCTATGCAGGTGAGTGAGTGTAGTCTTGGGATGGGAGAGTCGTATATATTGAGTGTGAGGGTAGTAGTCTATTGGGAGATAACTGGAGTGGGAGCAGTGAGCTAGGAGAGGGGTACATGGATGAGGATAGTATATATGGATGGGAGTAGTTAGAATGAAGTATATGGGATGGGAAGTATTGTGGGAATATGGGGGGTGTGTCTATGAATTGGAATGAGTGGGGGAGTAGTATATGTACTCGGATGGATACGTGTACTTGGAGTATTTGTACTTGTGAGTCTCTCGGATGTCTGTGAATTTGGTCAGTATGTCTTGGATCGGGATTTCCTTTCATTACTATGAAATGGGTAGTTCATGGAATTAGGTAGTGTCTGGGGATGGATGGCTAGTCAGTCTATTATTTATGGAGAGTGTATATGAGGAATGCGTATACTTGAGATGATTTGGAGCTTGTATCTATCGAGGATCTCTGATGCTATGTCTTCGGAGATGAGGTTTGTCTTGTATATGGGAGCTTTCTATTAGTCATATGAGATTGGTCTTTTCTATTTTTGTTTTTCTTTTTCTTTTTGTATATTTCTGGGCTGGGGGGTCTCGGTCTGGGCTCAGGGTCCTTAGTCATGGAGGAATGGGGGAGAGGGTATATCGGAATGGATCATATATAGGCGGATGGGGAGGAGTACGTTTCAATGTAGAGAGCTGTAAGGCTGTAGGTGGGGAGTAGTAGTATATGGAGGTGGGGAGGGATACGTAAGTCTATGGAGTGATGGGAAGGTATAGTCTAGGGTGGACGATTGTGATGGATGATGGGAGGAGTATAGTATATGAGGATGGGAGGAGAATTCTACCATGAGGATGGGCATGAGAGTAGTATATTAGGGTATGGGGAGGAGTAAGTAGTACTGAGTGATGGGAGGAGTTAGTAGTTAATGGATTGGAGGGAGGAGTAGTCCTATAGGGTGGTCGGAGTTATCTATGGAGGTGGGGATGGGCGTATAATGGATACGGGTCTAGTATGTAGGAGGATGGGGAGTGAGTAAGTAGTCTAGTGGAGGACTGTATGGAGGAGTGTGGAGTATTACGGTAGGTCAATGGGGATATGGTGGGGAGCAGTAGTATATTGAGTGGAGGTGTAGCCTGGAGTGGAGAGTAGTGTCATGGGTGCGGAGGTGTGTACTAAAAAAGTAAAAAAACATGTGAGATGGTGAATGTTAGGAGGTGAGGTAGTAGTTAGTCTATAGGGGAGATGGCGGGAAGAGTGTAAGCTTGGATGGTGGGAGGAGTCGTTGTTATACTGGAGGATGGGAGATGAGAGTACAATGGAGATGGAGGCTAGAGTCCTAGGCATGGGAGGATAGTCCTAGGGGACGAATAGATGGTAGTAGTATGGAGTAGGAGACGTATTATGGACGGGAGGAGGGGTAGTAGGAGGTTTCCGGAATACGTGGTGACGGTGTCGTAGAGATAGGAGCTGAGTAGGAGTACATGGTACGCGAATCGGTAGTAAAGAGAGTGTGGGAGTAAGTCATATGGAGATGGGGAGGAGGTAGTATTATCTGGAGGATGTGGTAAGGAGTTAGTGTAAGACGGATTGGGGAGGGAGTCGTAGTTCTAACCCTGATATGGGGATGGGGTATGGAGGATGGGGAGGAGCTGAGTAGTCATAATGGAGTTACGGGACGAGAGGTAGTGTCTATAGGAGGGGATGGGGAGGGAGTATTAGTCCTGGAGGATGGGGAGGAGTAGTAGTCCATGGAGGATGGGGAGGAGTAGTCTGTAATGGGATGGTAGTGTGTGATCGGGAGTGTCTATGGAGGATGGGGAGGAGTAGTAGTGTATGATGGATGGGAGTAGTTCTAGTGGGGAGGGGTAGGAGCAGATAAATAGTGGAGGATGGGGAGGAGTAGATAGTTCTATGGAGGATGGTAGGAGTCAGTTGAGAGTGGATGGAGGATGGGGAGAGTAGTAGTCTATGAGGATGGTGAAAAGGAGTAGTAGTATATGGAGGATGGGGAGGAGTAGTAGTATATGGAGGATGGGGAGGAGTAGTAGTATATGGAGGATGGGGAGGAGTAGTAGTACTCCCTGGAGGATGGGGAGGGAGTAGAAGTATATGGAGGATGGGAGGATAGTAGTATATGGAGGATAGGAATGATAGTAGTGACGAGGATTGAACTCTAGGGGATGGAGTAGTAGTATATGGAGGATGGGGAGAGACGGTAGTATATATGGAGGATGGGGAGGAGTAGTAGTATATGGAGGATTGGGAGGAGTAGTAGTATATGGAGCATGAGGAGGAGTAGTAGTCTATGGAGGATGGGGAGGATAGTAGTATATGGAGGGATGGGGGGGAAGGTAGTGTTATGAAGCGATGGGAATGAGTAAATCTATGGAGGATGGGGAGGAGTAGTAGTCTATGAGGATGGGAATGAGTAGTAGTCTGTGGAGGATGGGGAGGAGTAGTAGTACATGGAGGATGGGAGGAGTAGTAGTATATGGAGGAGGGAGAGTAGTAGTATATGGAGGATGGGGAGCAGTAGTAGTATATGGAGGATGGGATGAGGAGTAGTAGTATATGGAGGATGGGGAGGAGTAGTAATCTATGGAGGATGGGGGAGGAGTAGTAGTATATGGAGGATGGGGAGGAGTAGTATATGGAGGATGGGAGGAGTAGAAGTATTGGAGGATGGGGAGTAGTAGTCTATGGAGGATGGGGAGGAGTAGTAGTATATGGAGGATAGGAATGAGTAGTAGTCTATGGAGGATGGGGAGGAGTAGTATATCTAGGAAGATGGGGAGGAGTAGTAGTCTATGGAGGTATAGGAGGAGTAGTAGTACTAGTGAGGATGGGGAGGAGTAGAAGTATATGGAGGATGGGGAGAGTAGTAGTATATGGAGATGGGAGGAGGAGTAGTATATGGAGGATGGGGAGGAGTAGTAGTATATGAAGGATGGGAATGAGTAGTAGTCTGTGAGGTGGGGGATAGTATCTAGAAGGATGGGAGAGTAGTAGTCTGTGGAGGATGGGGAGGAGTAGTAGTACATGGAGGATGGGAGGAGTAGTAGTATATGGAGGATGGGGAGGAGTAAGTATATATGGAGGATGGGAGCAGTAGTAGTCTATGAAGGATGGGGAGGAGTAGTAGTCTATGGAGGATGGGGAGGAGTAGTAGTCTATGGAGGATGGGGAGGAGTAGTAGTTCTATGGAGGATGGGGAGGAGTAGTAGTCATGGAGATGGAGGGTGTAGCTAGGAGGATGGGAGGAGTAGTGTCTATGGAGGCTGGGAGAGAGTAGTAGTAATGAGGATAGGAATGAGTAGTAGGTCTATGGGGATGGTGAGGTAGTAGTCTATGGAAGATGGGGAGGAAGTAGTAGTCTGTCATGGAGGAGTAGGAATGAGTAGGTAGTTCTATGGAGGGATGGGGAGGAGTAGTAGTATATGGAGGATGGGGAGGGGTATAGTAGTCTATGGAGGATGGGAAATGAGTAGTAGTCTATGGAGGATGGGGAGCGAGTAGTAGTACATGGAGGATGGGGAGGAGTAGTAGTCTATGGAGGATGGGGAGGAGTAGTAGTCTATGGAGGATGGGGAGGGTAGTAAGTCTATGGAGGATGGGGATGAGTAGAAGTCCATGGAGGATGGGGAGGAGTAATAAGTCATGGAGGATGGGGAGGAGGATGTAGTATATGGAGAGTGTGGAGAGTAGTAGTAATAATATAGTGATGGGGGAGTAGTAGTAGTCTATGGAGGAATGGGGAGGAGTGTAGTCTATGGAGGATGGGGAGGGGTAGTAGTTATGAGGATGGAGAAGTAGTCTATGTGAGTTATGTAACCTGATGTCCTTAGATGGATTTTTTATTGTTTATATGGAGGATGGGAGTAGTAAAGTCCATGGAGGATGGGGAGGAGTAGTAGTCCATGGACCACGGGGGAGAAGTACTAGATCATGTAGAATGTCTATTAACGTTCACAAGTTAAGTTAGGAGTAGAAGTCCATGGAGACTGCTGTGATTTTATGTGATCAGATATGTACATGCGTTAAATGGAGCAAATGTTGGTGGACAAAGGACCTTAGATGACATTACTCTGGTCACATGACATGAAGGGCTGATATCTAGGATGCATGTGGAGCTGTCGCCACACGGCTCAGCAGAACACACGCCCTCCGACTCATTGCTGGATCTGGCTGTATGCCAGGTAAGATAACAAAGTTGATTTTATGGGGATGTGAGGGAAACAATTTTTAGGTAAAAGAAGGGTGACATTTAGTTATTAGGGCTCTATGGGGAACTATCACTAGCTGTGGTAATAATCTTTAAAAAAATATTTAAAAACAAAAAATAAATAAGGTGAAAGAAAATTGCATATCAGGATATATACCACAAAAATATATTAAATAATAATAAATGACTGTAATATAAAGTAAAAGAAAAAAAACATTGAAAATACATAAAAAATGAAAAAGACTTACTTGTTCCTGGCCGGGCGTCTGACACATCAACCAGTGGTCCGGTAGCCTGTGAGACGGACTGGTAATGCACGGTGTGAGTGACGGTTAATGACTTCTGCTTTGATGACTCTCCAAAATCGGCGTCGGTCAATAGCACGGTGGATCTGTCATCTGCGAGCGGGAGAAGATTTACTATTAGGAGAAGATTTACTATTAGGAGAAGACTGCGGAGCATAAACCCTTTCTAGTGCTCGGACATTGATTAAAACGGAGGATTTTACTCGTTTATTTTTTATTTTTTTTGCTCTCTTGTCACTTTTTTACGTGAAGAATAAATTGCTTGGTGTCGGGGATAAATCTTGGGCCTGGACAGTGGAGCGAGGAGTGATTGCTGGAGAGAGGGAGCACCGGCCGTCTACACTGCTTACAAAGCAAGAGAGGCCATTAAATAAAGGGAAAAAAGCAAAAAAAAAAAATTCTGCAGAGACGGATCTCCTTATCTCCCGGTCATTAGCGCGGAGGGAAGAACATCCACGTCCTGCAATGCGGAGGACAACGCGGGGAAGACTGGAGATAAAAGTCCTCTGAAGGCAAAGTCTGACGCAGCCGTATGTTGTACTTAAGAATTTTTTTGGGGATTTTTAGTAGAACACACTTTTTATAGATTTTCTATGACCTACGGTTTCGTTTGGGACGCGGGATGTGTATCCTGTAGCAAAAAGGGGTCAGACCAAGGTCACATATTGCGATTTAATGTGGAACACAAAAAGTCGGAAAAAATTTTCTAAACTTTTTGTAATAAAATTTATGTCGCTCTGTGGTCAAGATGTGGTCAGCGGAGGTTCCACTCAAGGTGAGGTTTAGAGATCGCACTTTTTTAATTTTAGGCCATAAATTCCTCAAAGAGTCCACCCTGTTTATAGAACATAAATGATAGATGGAGATCTACCCCCTTCCTCTCAGTCACATCACATAACACAGCGCTTATAGTGGCTGGGAGGAGTACTGCATTTATGGAAGTAATGCCAGGCACAGCCACTATTTTGGTAGGACCAGTTGACCATCTAATGTTTATGGTCACCCCTTACCCCTGGGTCCCGGAGCTTACACTCGTGCAGGGGGATGAGGAGGCACAGGTGGAGGCGGGGGTCCTCCCCTTGTTATTCTGTGTTGGGTCGCCCCTTACCCCTGGGTCCCGGGAGCTTACGCTCGTGCAGGGGATGAGGGGGCACAGGTGGGGGCCGGGGGTCCTCCCCTGTCATTCATGTGCTTTGGGTCGCGCCCCTCTATATCATCCCCAGGTCCCGGAGCTTACGCTCGTGTTTTTGCAGGGGATGAGGTAGGCAGCAGGTTGGGCCGGGCTGGGGGTCCTCCGCTGTTATTCAATAGTGTTGGGTCACCCCTTTACGTCTGGGTCCCGCGGAGCTTACTGCCTCGTGCAGGGGAATGAGGGGGCAAGGTGGGGGCCAGGTGTCCTCCCTGTTCATTCATGTGTTTGGTCGTCCCTTACCGCCTGGTCCCGGGAGCTTACGCTCGTCGTGCAGGGGATGAGGAGGCACAGGTAGAGGCTCGGGGCTGGGGGGTCCCCCCTGGTCATTCATGTGTTGGTGGCCCTTACGCCTGGGTCCGGGCGTCTAACCGTGTGCAGGGGATGAGGAGCTGGCACAGTTGGCCGGGTGCTGGGTTCCTCCCCTGTCATTCATGTGTTGGGTGGCCCCTTACGCCTGGGTCCCGGGAGCTTACACTCATGCAGGTGGATGAAGATGCACAGGTGGGGGCACGGGCTGGGGGTCCTCCTGAGATGTTGCAGTCTTATATATACAGCAGGAGGCTTCTCGTCACTGCCGGGGGCTGGAAGTCATCCACCTCAGCGTTAAGTCTTCGCTGTGACAAGCCGAGGAGCTGCAGGATCTCCGCTTCTGTTGTTTGCATTTTTTGCCCAAACAAGGCAGCGGGCGGACAGTATGCGATGGAAATACAAGTCCTAGAGCCTCGCAGGTTATTAGGGGGCCCTGCGTGCGCCAAGGAAAAGGTACTGGCACGCCGCCAAGATTAACCCCTACCACTGCTCAGCCATACAACGCTTCATTGTTTCATCACTCTGTAACCCAGCTTTCCTAAGCTCCTGCATACTACAGCTGAGGAATTACACACTCAATCACAGCTAGATGTCTAATGAGAATCTGTCACCAGATTTTACCCCACAGGAAGGGGGTGAAATGTACTTTCTAGAATTTCCTCTTTTATGTGAAATTTACCTATAAAAAAAATTTGGCAAATATGACTCTTCTCACCTCAGTTTCACATGAGATGAGTCATGTTTAGTGGTGTCATTTCCAGACACCCCTATCTTCTGTAGCACCTAGAAACATGTTGCTGGTGTAATATTAAAGATAAGAATCTCATCTTTCAGGTACTATCAGGCTTATGACTGTGTGAGCTACAGAACTGGACATACAGGCAGATGAATGCAAGCTGCAGATCAAGATTCAGTTTCTGACTCTATGTTTTAAGGTCTGTAGCCCCCAAAGCTATACGCCTTATGGGTTCTGAAAGAAGAGATCTGTATCTTTAATATGACACCAGCAGCATGTTTCAAGGTGCTTCAAAACAGAAGGTAGGAGCTTCTAAATTGACATTACCCCTGCAACCACTAAACTTAACTCATCTCATGTGAAAATGGGATGAGAAGAGTCATATTTGCGTGACTTCAGGGGATTTTTTAAAATTTTTTATAGATTAACGGGTAAGATTTCACATAAAAGAGAGAATTCTAGAAATACTCTTTTATCCCTTGTGCTATTTTCTTCTGCGCTGGGACTACAACTCCCAGCATGTACACAGTAACATAGGAGCTACAGAACTTGTCTCTCTGATCAGAAGTTCCTGGCACACTGTAACAAAGCCCCCGATGTACCAGTCATCATTAATATTTGCTCCCTGTGAGCGGTCTGCAAATTCTGTTTCCAAAACAAATGTTTCCATGGCAATAGATCAACTTTATTACGTGTTAGCAGATAATCCTCTTACGCTTTTTTTCCGGCACAGGGAGCACAAGGCATTATGGGAAAGAGTTGATCAGCACTGGGTTCAGAGGGACGGACTGACTTAAATTACTTAAATGTCCACTTTCTGGTAAATTCTTGTATCACACATTACCCATGGAGGGTCCTGGGAAAGTTGGGTGAAATCTATAGTGAAAGAAAAGCTGGGTGACTGTGACCCAGTCTGAAAAAAGACCATCCATGTATATAGGATGGGTTATAACCAGGAATAACCATCATCTTATAGGGATGTTTTTAAGCCAGTAATTATTAGGTGGTACCCTAGGTCAGGCGCTGCTATATACTTTAGTATAGGCACCATATGGCGATATTATGTGTCGTTACTGTGAGAGATTATTACATGTACAGAATGACGCTATCATGCTGGCGCTGTATGTTATTACATTATCATGTGTACAGTATGACGCGGAGAGATAGATAGATATGAGATATGAGATAGATAGATAGATAGATATGAGATAGATATGAGATATGAGATAGATAGGAGATAGATAGGAGATAGATAGATAGAGAGATAGATATGAGATAGATAGGAGATAGATAGGAGATAGATAGATAGATAGATAGATAGATAGATAGATATGAGATAGATAGATAGATATGAGATAGATAGATAGATAGATAGGAGATAGATAGATAGATAGATAGAATCTATCTATCTATCTCCTATCTATCTATCTATCTATCTATCTATCTATCTATCTATCTATCTATTATCTATCTATCTATAGATATGAGATAGATAGACAGGAGATAGATATGATATAGATAGATAGGAGATAGATAGATAGATAGATAGATAGATATGAGATAGATAGATAGATAGATAGGAGATAGATAGATAGATAGATAGATAGATAGGAGATAGATAGATGGATAGATAGATAGATAGATAGAAGATAGATAGATATGATATAGATAGATAAATAGATAGATAGATAGATAGGAGATAGGATATGAGATAGATAAATAGATAGAAAATGGGGCACATTAACTAAGAACAGTGTAGTGTGTACTATGTGCAGTGTGTACTATGTGCAGTGTGTACTATGTGCAGTGTCTATCTATCGATCTATCTATCTATCTATCTATCTATCTATCTATCTCCTATCTATCTATCTATCTATTTATCTCATATCTATTTATCTCATATCTATCTATCTATCTATCTATTTATCTTCTATCTATCTATCTATCTATCTATCTCCTATCTATCTATCTATCTATCTATCTATCTATCTATCTATCTATCTAACTCCAGAAAAGTAAGCAGCACTCCAAAACAGCAATGGTTAAGTGATGAAAAAAGTGTTTCTTTTATTCCATGCTTCAAAGTACAGTGAAGTACAGCGACGTTTCGGCTCCAAGGAGCCTCTTTACAAGGTTTCCTCTGTTACAGGGGAAATTGACCCCGGTTGGGGCAAATTTCAAGGACAGAGCTGTACTGGGTTTGCTTAACTGTTTCAGAGCTGCCGGTCACATGACCACTGGCTATTTTATCATTGTTTGTAAAATATAAGCATTGTGCCTTTGAATATAAATTTGGCATTGTGGAATAAGCTTGTGTCTGTATCAGTGTCACAGGTGACCCCACGATCCATGTCTCGGCGTGTGGTCCGCGCGTCTCCTTCCTTCCCGGCCACACGCTCCCGCTGCTAGGGCGCGCACGCGCCTCTTCAAGTATTTAAAGGGCCAGCGTCCTCCTTATTAGCGCGGGCATTACCAGCTCGGCTATATAGCCTGGCTACTCCCAGCATCCCCTGCCGGACCTTCATGTCCTGTTACTGAAGAGAACGCCCTCCGTGTTCCCGAGCGTTTCCAGACGCCTCTGTGGATTCTGTGATTCCCATGTTCCGTGGTGTTCCCGTGTTCCTGGTTTCCTGTGTTCCCTTGTTCTGTGTTATGCTGTGGCGGTCCTGTTATCCTGTGGCGGTCCTGTTATCCTGTGGCGGTATCTATCTATCTCATATCTATCTCATATCTATCTATCTATCTATCTATCTATCTATCTATCTCATATCTATCTATCTATCTCATATCTATCTATCTCTCGCATATCAATCTATCTCTCGCATATCAATCTCATATCTATCCATTGTTCCATTCTATCTCTTCTATCTATCTATAATGTAGCAGTTACAGGTTATTCTAGTCTATATTTCTATGACCAGGCCTGCATCGCTAATACTCTTCCATCTTCCATACTTATTCCATCATATACCAGAACTTGTTGGGGGTACAGAGATGTCATTTTGGGTACTGCTACTTATTGAGAAGACATTTATACTGCAGCTTTCTGACTCACAGTCTATAAATATGGGAGACACATTTAGCTCTTGGTGCCTCGGGGCTGCATTGTTACCCATCCATATACTGCTGGATTTATAGAGATTGTGTCCCATGTACCTTACTGCAATCTCTATCATTCATAAAAACCTATTCAGTAAGTCTCCCTCACTACGTACAGGCCCGTGGTGGGTGATTTGGGCTACACCGGTGATTACAGAGGATCAGGTAGATTGTATTAGGAGTAAAGGGCAGCCGTCCAGGGGCCAAGGCTTATTGGTAGTAATGGATTATAATAAGTGGGGCTTGGTCACCCTCCCTCGAGCCAAAGCTCCTAAAGGGCCACATCCAAATCACCAGGGTCCTGGAGAGGCTATAGCAGAAATGGACACCAGGCTGGACCTGGTGTAGATTACATTCATGACCCAGAATTACTAGGTGGCTGGAACTGGTTAGTAATTCCAGTCTTAGTACATTCCCCCCATCTGAGTCTGGTCCTGAGTAAATTTTAGTTGTGATCAATGCCAAAGCCTCTGCAGAAGTTGCTGCTTGGGGAGGAAATTACAAAGGATCAAGGAGAAATAGAAGGGGTTCTGGATACATTTCAGCTCAATGTCAGGCAGCTGCCTCTGCAGCAGAGGTCCTGATCTGTTTGGAAGAGTGTGTAAGTATGTAAAGACAATAGGGCAGATGTTTGCCCCTTGACCTGTACCAGATATATCAAAAGTCTCCCACCTCCTGATATATCTTCATCGGCAAGGGTGCATGGGCGTGAGGGAAAAAGTGAGGGGCCTAGCCTTTCCTTGGGGCCTGGAGGCAGCCAGGGCCCAGAATACCGGAGTGGCTGGCAGTTGCGGCCTACGCACGCTAGTGTCCTGGTGCTTGGTATGGGGACCGGAGGGCTGTCCTACAGCCTGGCAGGTCTCCAGCGGGTGGTGTGTGAGAAGAAATATGGAGGGAGAGGCTGATGTACTGATTTTCCTTGCGGCAACCCCTGAGTGTCTGTAGTATGTGTCCCTGGGTAATGGATGGGGAGCCCTTGGTGTTATAGCCATATCCAGGGAACAGACGGAGGCAACGTTGTGCAAAAATAACTTACAGTTCTTTATTAAAACAACTGCAGGCAACGGGCCAAACGATCTTGTACAGATGCCAGATTGTTAGAGAAGTCCGGATTACTGGAGTGGTCATGGAGAGTGATCCTCAGGAGTAGTTCACCAGCCTGGTAGTAGGTGCAAGCTGGGATGTAGCTGTGTCCAGATATGGAAGCTGCAGCTTTATCCTGGGTGTTCTGTGTGTAGCACTGGAGTTGTGCGTCACACTATCTCTCTGGTCACTGACAATCTGCAAGGTGTGCTCTGTAAGAGAGCTGGGGCCTAAGAGATGCTCCTATGTCAGGAGCTAGATTCCAAGAGCTTGTGCTCTAAGAGGTTTCTGGAACTCAAGAGACCTTGCCCCTTCCTGTCCAGGGGTTTTGTAATTCCCTGGTCAGGTGGTGGCTCATTCTCCAATCACACTCCAGTTCATATGGAAGAATATCATTGGATAATAAACATTGCATACCTTAACCCTTGCTATACAAGCAGGGTCTAAAACCACTGAGGCCTAACACTGACTGCATTCTCCCTGAGGCTCACCTGCTGGGGAGATACAGATAAAGGGCCTCATTCGCAACACTCCACTGTCTATACGTTGGCAGGGGTGTTGCACATACCTCTGAAAACTGGCATAGGAGCCATTAAATAGGCACAATTCTCCAATACGCCACCTCTAAGCCAAGTGGGTGCACAGGAGCGTGAAGGGAGCATGGCTAGTGTCAGAGGGGGCAGACGCAGGGTTTTCCTGCCCCACATCTTTACCCAAGATAAAGCCTAAGCCCATTCAGGGTCAGGCTATGGTGCTACTGTAGAGCGGTATAACAGGTCAGGGTTTACTCCCAGCCTAGGTAGATCTTAGGCCATTTTATACCCCCATCAGTAACAATGTGATATACACAAGAATTACTTAATTTGTCAGCATTTTATTCAAGATTCATTACTGCTAAGTGAGAAACTGAACTGACTCGGCACACATCACATCACTGACCGGCTTCATTCCAAATTGAGGTTTTCTGATTCAGTTTTGGATTATTATGGAGATTTTGCTCCTTCTCTTATTTTTAACTCCCCTTCTGTTTTGGACTTCAACCTCCCCTCCACCCCCATATTCTTATCCTCATCCACATGTAATTTATCTCCCATACATAGGCATTTCTCCAATTACATTTAATTAAAAAATGTCCCTGTGTTCAGATAAGTTCCCATTAATGTCGCAATTTTGTCCTCGAGAAACAAGATAATTGCCCTTGGATACAACCATTTACGTTAAAGCGATGTAAACATAATGTTCACAATGCATTGAGCTCTCCCCCCTTCAACCATCATAGGGAGGTATTAAATGGTTTATCCCCCGGGGTGTACTGTGGCCTGGACCAGACTATACCCGTGCTCCATTATAAAAGGGTAAATTCTGTCCTGGGTGGGTATACTCTGGCCAAGGCTACTTTATTTGCCGAGGTATACTCTGGCATGGGGGGTATACCCAGGCCTAGGCTACTTTATTCCCTGGGGTATACTCTGGCATGGTGGGTATACTCTGGCCAAGGCTACTTTATTCCGCGGGGTATACTCTGGCCAAGGCTACTTTATACCCATAGGTATACTCTAGTCCAGGACAAACAATACCCAGGTATAATCTGGGATGAGGTTATTCTGACCTGCTACAACGAAGCCTTTTGTTGGTGCCACGGGCAACATCACTTCACTCCACATTGTGTTAAATGTGCCCCATAGTGCATCCAGCTCAGTTCTTCCCCAGGTCCGACCTGGAGCCTGCACCTGAACCTGACACATCTGAGCCTGATGCCCCACCATGGCCCAGCACCACCTCCTCACCACCCAAGTGCTGTAGAAGGCAGAATAGTCATCATTCCCAAATCTGGAACAGTATTCAGGTGTACAAGCTATGATAAATACCCCCCAATTAATTTATTTTAGTTGCACTCAATGCAAAGCGGTTGCTTACTATTGGAAGAGCTTGTGCGCTCCTTGTCACAGCATATAACCAAATTGCTTTCTCAGAGATCTCCCGAGAGGTTATAGAGGAAACGAATCTAGTCCTGGGCAAATTGTAGATGCACTCAATGCCAAGCAGCAGCTTATAAGCCTCTTCGACAAAAGAGATAGACATAACTGAACAAAATAAAGTCATGTCATCTGATCAACCAAGGGGTCGGGCACCGGAATACACCGCACTGTACGCAGGCAGCACAGAGAAAGTTAATTTATGACCGTATTAAAGCCTCCCCCTCCACCGGGTTATCTGTGCTCAGAAATACAGCGGCCTCCTAATTAATGGGAATTAATGTAAATAATCCATCTTGTAGACACTGAGTCTTAATTCCCTTTGGTGATTTGCCGACTTCTTCTCCGTTGGGGAAGACTTGGATCACGGATTGTTTTTTCGACTAGAAGCCAAGGTTACGAAGCATGGAAATAATTCAATTTACAAGAATGATCGCGCACAATGAGGCCATTGGCTCCACGAGAGGGGAAAGAGATAACGGAGCGGCTGCCCGAGAGGCTCATCTTACAGGACGGTAAATAATATATGTAGGAGAGGAGCTGGATGGAGAGAGGTCCTCTTCAGGACGGTGTACGGTGACACTTCTCCACCTTTATACAGTCGCTGCATTATTAAAATCCCTGGCGCTTAGCACAATGCGGCGCGATGTTCGGTAATCTAAGTAACACCGGAGCCGAGAAGAAGAACATCCTGCGTTCCGGTCGTCCTCAGCAGAAGATGCGGCCGATCGATAATATTCTGCCTGGATGACGGAAATAAAGACGACTTCGGGAGGAAAACCTCGTTTAACCTCGTTTAAGATAAGAAAGAACTTAACGTATAGAAAACTCCAAAAATTGTCTTTGGTTTTTTAAAGTTTGGTTTCCAAAAGTGGTGGCTCAACAAAAAACACTTAAAGGGTATCAATCAGAAGTTTATTTTTTGTTGTCGGGGGCGGGTCATGAGTGCTGTGCCACTGTCTGATTGGCTTTACTCATCTCTCCTCAGAGCGGTCTATTGGCTCTCAGAGACGTGTTGCATCGTTCATGGGATGTCACATGGGCCGGTGGACCTCAGGTGACCCTACCGAAATCTACGTGTCACCCCCATCACAAGCATCAGATCTTCCTGTATCAACCAGGCTCTCCACTGAATGGACATAAACATCTATCACAGTTACTAATCATAATCACACAATTATAAAAGGGGATGATAGCTCAGCCTCCCTGCCTGCATACTTATGTAGAATATAAATGGGGAGGATAAACACACTGCAGGCCCAGATAACAGAGGTGGTTCAGGCTCTAAGGCATCATGGGATTTATAACAAACCAGAGGAGAAAAAAAGGAGAAGTATAAAATCAATATGAAGCTGCAGTGGAAGAAATAAGTGCATTGTGTATATAAGAAGTAGTGGAATATACAGTCAGGTGCGGTTGCAAGGGTAGATAGTTGCGTTTCAATTGGAGGGAACCTTTAAGTTAAACTAACCCACACTAACGAAAAATATCTTTGAAAACCGCTATAATAGAGCAATACAACTATCCCTATATTGTTCCTCCCCATGCCTGTAAAGTTCCAACATCTATACATATTCATGGTAGCATTGTTCGCTTTCTCTTTAGCGAATTTACTTGGCTCAGCTCCCTCATTTCCCCTTCTCTCAGGAATGAGAGAGACATGTGCTGTGTGTGATTCGCGGAAGAGAAATCAGATACCTCATTCCCACTTCCCTCAGGAATTCTCTTCAATGAGTCACACAACCAGCGTTTCTCTCATTCCTGAGGGAGGGGGGAATGAGCTGGAGGTGTGGCTGAGCAGGAAGGACGTGAATATACAGGACTCAGCTCAAAGGACAGACGATTGGACATTTGCATAGAAGGTCCACTTTACCAATGGAATGTGGAACTTTAGAGGCATGGGGAGGAACAATATAGGGATAGCTGTACTGCTGTATAATAGCAGTTTTCAAAGATATATGTACTTAGTGTGAGTTACTTTAAATGGCAGATTCCTACAGAAACATTATTCTTATTGTGAAACATTATTATTATTATTATGGTTCTTGGGAATCAACATTGAGTTGATGGCACTTAATATGAAATAAGGTGCCAAAGGCCATGACTGACATTTGAAATTCAATGGTCCCTCAATCTCGAATTTCTCTAGTTATGTCTCGTCTACAGTCTACATCTTTTCACTCCAGCAGATTTTAATAATGAGGGGGGTTCAATAAACCCCCAATGTTTGTTGTTTTTACAAATCCCACCTTCATCCTGAAGATGTGAGGATCCATGCTCAATCATCATATGATCCCTAAACTGAGGGAGTCTTTTGGGATATAGGGGCAGCACTAAAGACTCTGTTACCTCTTAGTCTCTTCAGTCTCTGCTCTCGTCTTCTGCGCCGGACAATCAGCAGTAAAGCAAACAGCAGCAGGACCACGATCAGGATACAGGAAATGGTCACCAGCATTTTGATCCCTTTGTTGGTCGACAGTCCTTCCTCACTGGTCTCAGTGGATTTTAAGAGTGGGGGAATCGTACCTGAGAAGAGGGCAAAAGTTTAGTGTGAGACAACAAGTCTGTTTGTTTAGGGGTTTTGAGAGAAGTGATAAATTATGCTCCATCCTTTGAGTAGGACATCAATATCAGAGTAGTGTCCCAGATCCTGGCAACCTTATTGAAAGAACTTCAACACTGACCCAGCTCCAAAAATCAAATCCTACACTGTGGATCCCCCGTAGTGGGGAAAAAATCCTTCTTGACCCAATAACTCATCCCAAGAATCTAGCTCTAGTATAATTTCTACTAAATTGGACTTGGACATGTACCAGACATCCTATTATTGTGTGCCACACTTAGCCCCGGCACCCCTGAGGACGCCACTGAGGTGGTGAAACATGTCGGGGGGGCTGTAGTGTTTGTTTTTTATTTAGCAGTCAGCAAGTCTCCAAAAGACAGATAGTCTAGTTGCAGGTCTCAAAAAATTGTATGTGTGTGAGTGTGTGTGTAAGCGGTGTGACCGCTATGACAACCAGCTAAATAAGAAGAGTGGTGTGGGGCTTCTGTATGTATATACATTAATATATATTCACTAATCATCCCGATCAGATGGACATATATACAACTTTACGGATCTAACAACATTCCTGAATACGATACTAAGTATCATACAATTGAGCTGTGGCCACGGCTCACCAGTGACACCTAGTGTCCATAAAATAAATAGGTCCGTCTTATTGTGGAGTGAAATGTTCGATTGTCTTCTCCCACTATCACCACCCTACCCTCATTACTAACTCAGTAATTACAAAGGACAAACAATTAAGGACACACCATACACACATACTAAAAAATACCTGCTATTACAAATACAATTGAATCGAGACCTCCATTGACTGTAGATTTTTAACCAGTCTCTTGACAGTGTTCTCTTTATTACATTTTAAGGTATCCTAATAAAAATTATAGTTTTAAACATTATAAACAATTCAATTTCGACCAATGGGTTCCTAGTGGGGCCGCAAGGCCCCTTTCTTGTGAAATTAGTGTTGATTTATGAGGACCCAGTTGAAACTTGGACCACAAATTTGTGAACCAGCTGTAGAGAATGCCTCCATATAAGATGGCAATAATGGGTTTAAAGGGTTTCTTACAGAGCAGACATCACAACAAAGTCATGATGGGTCTCTAGATGCCTCCATACTTATATCAGACAACTCCTGAACTTGGATATTTATCAGCCATCACAACATCCAGTGGCAGTGAGGTCCATAAAAAACCTGATGATGGTGATATCTCTTTCCTAAAGGTG
>CM033642.1:268339003-268391487 GCA_019512145.1 Engystomops pustulosus | reverse complement strand
TAGATGCCTCCACACTTATATCAGACAACTCCTGAACTTGGACATTTGTCAGCCATCACAACATGATGTGGCAGTAGGTCCATATAATCTTGTCCATGGTGTCTATGATGGTGGTGCTATGTATTTACATAGGAGTAGAAGATGCCTTCCTATTATTAACCATGGGTTTAGGAGCTCCCTTATAGAATATATTCCATATCATAATTTAGGAAAGGTCCTTAGATGCCCCCTGTACTTATATCAGACCCTCCTGAACTTGGACATTTATCTGTATCACATCATCTGGTACATAGTGTCTATGATGGTGGGGGTGCGTCTTTCCTATAGGTGTAGAAGATTTATGTTGACATCAAAGGGTTAAGAGGATCCCTTAAAGAACATTTCTATTATCCAAATCAGGACATGTCCTTAGATGTCCTCAGATTCTTATATCAGACCCCTCTGATTTATCACATCTACATTTCCTTCAGCAGACAGAAAATATTTTTTCCCACCTTTTTTTGACTGTAAAATGGAAAATGTTGCCAAGAAGTAGAAGCTTTGGTGACTCTGGGGTATAATTAGCTGAATGGTCGTAGTTAATGGAACATCTTGTGGCGGTGATGATAAATGAGTCAATGAGGACGTGGCTGATAAGCGGCGGGCGCACGCTCTGCACCAGGTAGCCGCCGCTATATGCAGCCGACGAGTGAATCAATCGTAAAGTCATTCCAGACGAGACGCCTCGCCGCCCGGTGATGACTGATCTGTCCTCACGTAGGGATCAGCACAGGGACACCCCCTTGGCTGAAGAAACTTGTATCAGGATGATAATGAAGAAATGATTAGTTACTAAAAAGTGAGACTGTATGGAAGGGCAGAGAGCTGTGGGGGCTCAAGGTTTTTAGGATTCCGGGTTGGGGGTCTTCCCATCGTAGACATGTAGGGAATGTCCTCCTATCTCTTCTATAGGACTGCAAAACATATCTATAGGTAGCAGTACCATAGGGAATGGACTATTGGTAGTCATGATTAACATGCTCCAGGAAATGGCGCCCCCTTCTGGCAATCAGTAGGGGTCCCAGCTTTCAGACTCATCAATAGATAGATGCTACATTCATGGGGTTTTCCAACATTTGGAATAAATCTCTGGAACCCTAAACAATTACTTAGGAAGCTTTATGGGTAACTCCACCTGTTCTGAGAGGTTTTTCTGACTGTTGGAATCTTTAATATGTTTTCTGTATGAATTCCTCACAATTTTCGAGATCTCTCTTTGCTTTCATTATAGGAAGCCTCAATGTTTACTTCCTGTAGTTAAAAACCGGTCCCTGGTAATGTGATGTGTCACAGTTGCACGGCTCGTTATATCCCTGGTCATGTGATGTCACACAGGTGCACGGCTCGTTATATCCCTGGTCATGTGATGTCACACAGGTGCACGGCTCGTTATATCCCTGGTCATGTGATGTCACACAGGTGCACGGCTCGTTATACATCCCTAGTCACGGGATGTTACACAGGTGCACGGCTCATTATATCCCTGGTCATGTGATGTCACAAAGGTGTACGGATCGTTATATCTCTGGTCATGTGATGTGTCACAGTTGCACGACTCGTTATATCCCTGGTCATGTGATGTCACACAGGTGCACTGCTCGTTATACATCCCTAGTAACGTGATGTTACACAGGTGCACGGCTCGTTATATATCCTCGGTCATGTGATGTCACACAGGTGCACAGCTTGTTATATCCCTGGTCATGTGATGTCACACAGGTGCACAGCTTGTTATATCCCTGGTCATGTGATGTCACACAGGTGCACGGCTCGTTATATCCCTGGTCATGTGATGTCACACAGGTGCCTGGCTCGGTATATATCCCTGGTCATGTGATGTCACACAGGTGCACGGCTCATTATATCCCTGGTCATGTGATGTCACACAGGTGCATGGCTCGTTATATCCCTGGTCATGTGATGTCACACAGGTGCACTACTCGTTATATCCCTGGTCATGAGATGTCACACAGGTGACAGCAAGCAGAGATCTAGAAAACTGATCTATGACTCGGACTATGACAGGGAGATGTGAAGTCAAAGCTACGAAACAGGCAACAACACGCTGAATGGGTGCAAAGAGTGGATGTTATTCCGGAGGGGAACAATTGTTACTAAACAGGAGTAAAATATCAGAACTAACCCAAATGGTCACCTCCACCTCTGCCCCCACACTACGTAGACTATAGACTGACTTCTCGAATATTGACAAATTACCACTTTTTGCCCTCAGATTTGCTTCATACAGTATTTTTTATTAGCTGCCGGAATTGTGTCTCCCCACCAGGGAAAGCCATGGCTCGCTGGCTGGCACCATCTGTGCCCGAAACATGCCAGCATATAAAAGATGATAAGTAGAAGAGATCTGGCATCATAAACAAAGGGCACGGAGGAACATTGCTGACTCTAATTAGATCATTGGATGAGATCTGCCCTGCGGATATGGATAATGGGGCCAAGCACTAACTATGGAAATAACTTGGAAGAAGGAGGAAACGAGCAGAGGATGGGGGGGGCTCTATAATGGGTTCCACATGGAGACCCCCATAGCCGGAGGCAGGAGATATAATACATGGCCACATACAGCTCTGTCCTTCTTGTCCCAAAACTGGACCTACATAGTCTAAATACCAGTACAGAGAGGTTAAAGGGATCTTTCACCTTAATTACATTGATTACCCCCACGATCAGCTGTTTTTGGCTTTCTCCGGAGCCGCAGTCAACAAAGAGAATAAATCTGTAGCATCCGTCCCGGCGCCATCCTCTGTCCGTGGAGTGCGGCTGAGGAGGCGCTGATTGTGACTGTTTGAGCAGTCTAGGGATTTTAGATTGATAAGCACCACACCCATCACTCTCTTGCAGATTGGCTCTGGTACATCAATAGTTAACCCTCTGTTACTGACAGGTTCTCCTACTACTCACATTACTCCCTGGATCTGCTGTTTTGTCCAGATCTGAGAGTTCTGACCCAATCACTGTTTGGGTCGGGGGCTCTGATATCATAGGAGCCCATACTTGTAAGGTGCTGCAATACAGGGTTTTTTTTTTGTAAACTCCAGAACTTTCTTGTGATTCTGATCTCTGTATATCTGACTTTTGGCTCGTGTTTTGACTATTCTCAGCCCTTATGATTTTGTACTGCGTTTGTCCTCCTGGATCTGACCTAGCTCCACTGACTTCTCTTGTATTGTCTCGTCCTGTCTTTGTGTTTTGCACTTCACAGCAGGGAGGGAGCATCTTCTAGTTGTCCCTTACCACTAGGATTTGTGAGACAAGTAGGCAGCTGGGAAATTGGTTTAGCGTTAGGACCCACTGTCTTTGTTTATTATGCCAGTCTGTTTCCAGGGCGTGCATTACAGGAGCTCTCAGTGTAATGAGTATTATCCGTATTATATTTTTGGACCCTCACACTGGAAAAGTGGAAAAGACATCAATATCAATAAGGTAATAACGCAGAATTCATTTCAGTGATATTTAAAGTGGTTTTCAAGGCTAAAAATATTGATGACCTATCCAACAGATCAATATCCTGAATATTAAATGGTTAAGGGTCCACTACCAGTTTGGGGTTTAAACCAAATCTATTGCTCCCTGCTCTCCCCATGGGGCCCCTCTGATCTGTGGGACCTTAAAGGGAACCTTTCACTCGATTTTAGCCCATTAAACTGCCAGCCCCCTCAGGTAGGAGATGAAATGTCCTTTCTAGAATTCCCTTTTATTTGAAATCTCTTCTGTTAACCTATCAAAAAATCTCCAAATTCATGTGACAATGAGCAGAGAAGAGTCATATTTTACTTGAGATGAGCCTAGTTGAGGTTGCAGGTGGATTTTCACTTCAAACGTCCCTATCCACTGTTGTGTATATACTAGGAACACGTTGCTGGTGTCATATTAAAGATAAGAATCTCATCTTACAGCAGACATGTGGTTCTGGAACCAGAGATACAGACAGTATAATAAACAGTTGGAAATGCAAGCTGCAAATAAAGATCCGGTCTGTATCCTCAGTTTTGTAGCTCACAGAACCGCTGCACGCTTATATTTACTATGGCAATAGCAGCAGGTGCTATACAACAGAAGATAGGAGAGTCTGACACTCCCCCTGCAGCCTCTAAAGTTGATTCTTCTCCGGTACATATGACTCTTCTCAGCTAATATTCACATGAGATTTTTAATGGGTAAACAGTTGAGATCGCACATAAAAGAGGGAATTCTGGAAAGGACCTTTCATGCCCTACTTGAGGGTCCTGCTAGCTTAATGGGGTAAAATCTGGTGACCGGTTCCCTTTATGCAATGGTTTGGGATGCTTTATGGGTAGATCCACCCCTGTTAATGAGTATGGGTATGCCCTGGTATAGCCTAGGATGGGATTCTTAAGACAAGTTATTATACAATGCGATGGCACAGATGTCGCCGGCCCATGTGATGGATGATTGGCCCCCGCTCTTACGGCCTCGTAATTCACTACCCGCAGAGCGCGGGGACGCCGGCCGCATACACGATTTTAATGCTCTCCTGATTGCAAGAATTTACTACAGTCGAAGTGTCTGGAGACCCATCTAACCCGCTCTCCTCTCCACATGATGCCGGCTACTAATGATTCCACTCTATTATATCGCTGCGGTAATGTTGTATCCTGAATTAAAGGGCATTTCCAAGTTGCTCAGCCACAGGGCTCAGATTATGTAGAATCTCCTGCAAATGTCAAGTTGTCTTCAATTATAGACATCCATGAAATCAGTCGTGTGATCTGTAAGTGTATGAACGTGTGCTCTTCTCTAGTCACATCCAGAGCTGCATTCAAAATTCTGCCGCTGGACAATCTAAACTACGATGGCTGGTGTACTGCAAATCTATGATGAGTAGTAAAGTGCAAAGGCAGACCCCTCATCTACCAAGTATCTCATAACACAAAGATGGCACCCCTCATGTACAATGGTTAGTACACCGCAAAATTGGCACCCATCATCCACCATGACTAGGATGGGATGCAAGTGCCAAACTGCACACCATCATCTCCCTAGATTAGAATAGTAGAATAGTGGTGACCCTCCATATGTGAAATCAGTTGGGCTGAGAGGTGGCACCATTCTGCCATCACCAGAGAATAGATGCTTTAGCAGGCTGGTGCCAAGTTGGTATCAAAATACCCATAGAATAGGATGATAAATAAGGTAGCATCATCATATAGTCTTATAGAAGGATGAAAGGTGGCATTCTCCATATGCCATGAATAGTATGATATCGTATAAGGTGGCATCCTCCTTGTCCCCTGAATAGTATGATATATAAGGTGGCATCCTCCATGTCAAATGGATAGTATGATATATAAGGTGGCATCCTCCATGTCACATGGATAGTATGATATATAAGGTGGCATCCTCCATGTCCCCTGAATAGTATGATATATAAGGTGGCATCCTCCATGTCACATGGATAGTATGATATATAAGGAGGCATCCTCCATGTCCCGTGAATAGTATGATATATAAGGTGGTATCCTCCATGTCCCCTGAATAGTATGATATATAAGGTGGTATCCTCCATGTCCCCTGAATAGTATGATATATAAGGTGGCATCCTCCATGTCCCGTGAATGTGATGATATATAAGGTGGCATCCTCCATGTCCCCTGAATAGTATGATATATAAGGTGGTATCCTCCATGTCCCCTGAATAGGATGATATATAAGGTGGTATCCTCCATGTCCCCTGAATAGGATGATATATAAGGTGGTATCCTCCATGTCCCCTGAATAGGATGATATATAAGGTGTTATCCTCCATGTCCCGTGAATGTGATGATATATAAGGTGGCATCTTCCATGTCCCATGGATAGTATGATATATAAGGTGGTATCCTCCATGTCCCCTGAATAGTATGATATATAAGGTGGTATCCTCCATGTCCCGTGAATGTGATGATATATAAGGTGGCATCCTCCATGTCCCCTGAATAGGATGATATATAAGGTGGTATCCTCCATGTCCCCTGAATAGTATGATATATATGGTGGCATCCTCCATGTGCAATAAATATGTATTTGCCTCCGAACCCCTAAACAATGAATATATTGGGGGTAATTTACTAAGGGCCCGAATCGCGTTTCTACGGCGGGTTACCCGAATATTTCAGATTTGCGCCGATTTTCCCTGATTTCCCCAATCGGATTGTGCCGCATCGGCGGCGGCGTGCACGCGACGGAAATCGGGGGGCGTGGCTGAACGAAACCACCGCATTAAAGAGAAAAAAAGTGTTGCTGGACACGTGCTTACCTGCACCCAGCAATGGATCGTGAACTTCGGTGGACCTCGGCGTACTTCAGCGCAGCAGCAACACCTGGTGGACGTCGGAGGAACTACCTTAGTGAATCGCCGGAAGACCCGAATCCACCGCAGAGAACGTGCCACTGGATCACGAATGGACCGGGAAAGTAAATCTGCCCCACTGTGTCAGTGCTTGTATCTACTAATGACTAGACCCACAAATTAGGATTATACAATCCAGGTTATGTGGATTTCTATGACTAAGTGCTTCATGGTGGTCTGATATCTGAGATTTCCCGGGTCTCTTTGCACTCAGCGGCCATTCCCCAAGTCTTTGTACAGTATCACATCCATTGATCTCCATTATCCTGTCCCCAGCATCAAACAACGTAATCGCTCTCATAAATCTTACGCCTCAGAGCGGCTCTGGAAACATTTCAAAGTCGAATGTGAGAAAAGCCAAATGGAATTTAAGCAAAGCAAATTCTCCAGCAGCCGCTCCAGCGCCGGCTCTGCCAGGCCACGTCCAATCACAGCCCTGGAAATGATATTTATGAAATACAATTAGGTGATTTGATGGATTGTACGGAAAATTTATGGAAACCAAACTTCTGCAGGTTTATTTCTCATGATGGAAGATGAAATAATTATGTATATGAGAATATGCCGTAGGAGGGACGCAAAATGTAAGAAGTCGGGATAACTGAGCACAATCGTAGAAAATGCAATGCAATCTGCAATTATAGAGCAGGAGGAGCAGATTGTACATAGTGTCCTGTCTGCAGGCAGCATGTTATAGAGCAGGAGGAGCTGAGCAGATTGTGCATAGTGTCCTATCTGCAGGCAGCATGTTATAGAGCAGTAGGAGCTGAGCAGATTGTACATAGTGTCCTATCTGCAGGCAGCATGTTATAGAGCAGGAGGAGATGAGCAGATTGTACATACTGTCCTATCTGCAGGCAGCATGTTATAGAGCAGGAGGAGCTGAGCAGATTGTACATAGTGTCCTATTGGCAGGCAGTATGTTATAGAGCAGGTGGAGCTGAGCAGGTTGTACATAGTGTCCTACTGGCAGGCAGCATGTTATAGAGCAGGAGGAGCTGAGCAGATTGTACATAGTGTCCTGTCTGCAGGCAACATGTTATAGAGCAGGAGGAGCTGAGCAGATTGTACATAGTGTCCTGTCTGCAGGCAACATGTTATAGAGCAGGAGGAGCTGAGCAGATTGTACATAGTGCCCTATCTGCAGGCAGCATGTTATAGAGCAGGAGATGAGCAGATTATACATAGTGTCCTATCTACGGGCAGCATGTTATAGAGCAAGAGAAGCTGAGCAGATTGTGCATAGTGTCCTATCTGCAGGCAGCATGTTATAGAGCAGGATGAGCAGAGCAGATTGTACATAGTGTCCTATCTGCAGGCAGCATGTTATAGAGCAGGAGGAGCTGAGCAGATTGTACATACTGTCCTATCTGCAGGCAGCATGTTATAGATCATGAGGAATGTGAGAGCTTGTACATATGTCCTATCTGCAGGCAAGCAAGCATGTTTTATAGAGCAGTAGTAGCAGACAGAGATTGTCATAGTGTCCTATCTGCAGCAGCATGTGATAGATCAGGAGGAAGGAGCAGATTGTACTATGTCCCTATCTGCATGCCGTGTTATAGAGCAGGAGGAGTTGAAACAGATTGTACATAATGGGGCGCACCTTTACTTACCCGGCCCATTCGCGATCCAGCGGCGCATTCCTCTGCACAGGAGTCGGGTCCGGGCCGGGATTCATTAAGGTAGTTCCTCCGCCCGTCCACCAGTGGGCGCTGCTGCGCTGAAAATCATTACAAACGCACCCTGGAATGCACCACCTCTGACCAGGTGAAGGTAAGCGCTTCCCAGTCTGAACACTTTTTTCGTTTTAAATGCGGCGGTTTTTTCCGATACGTCGGTTTTTCGTTCGGCCCACGCCCCCATTTCCGTCGCAATGCATGCCGGCGCCGATGCGCCACAATCCGTCGCTGTCGCCAAAAATCCCGTGTCAAATTCAATGTACACTCGGCGCAAATTCGGAAATATTCGGGTAACATTTCAGGAAACGCGAATCGGCCTTAGTAAATGAACCCCAAGGTCTTTGTCTGCAGGCAGCATGTTATAAAGCAAGAGGAGCTGAGCAGATTATAAGATGTGTCCCATTTTGTGTTGTACATAACAGTGAAATAAATCCTCCATGATTCGCAATTTCTAGACTTGGCACGTAAGAACAGATTACTATTTTTGTCCCCGGCTTCTAATCCGTCATAAAACAACTTTGCCAGTCTTCTTAATATATAATGGGCCACTTACTGTATTTCTGTTTTCAGAATGTCAGCGATAGCTTAAAATTGTCATAAAATAAAATGTATTCACTCTCTCGCCTCAATTATTCACATTCAAAGTGCAATTCCAGTTATAACTAACATTTACATCAATACTACAAAAAAGTAAAAGTTACTTCATAAAAAGCAACTTTGAAATTTATTCTCATAAATCTCTTGTGCCAGTTTCATCTTCGTAATATGAAAATATTTCCCTTTGATATCTGTATCAGCATGTACTCCTACTCAAACAGCAACTGGACCCGGCCACCCTAGCACCGTGAGGATCCCCAGGGGTCTAGGTGGCTAATCCAAAGCTGGACCTTAGAAGTACAGAAGAAGACAACACACTTTGGAGGCTACTAATGTCTATTTACTTGGAAATGGAGGAAGGTGCGTCACACAGAATCATTTCTATCTAGTGGCCTCAAAGAACCTACAGCCACACGAATCATAAATTATGTGCATCCTCTTATAAACAGCAAGAAATAAAAATATAACTACTATAATACTGCCGCCTACTCTAAGACTGCCCCCTATGTACAGGGATATACCTCATAATACTGCCCCCAAGTACAGAATTAACTAATAATACTGCCCCTATGTAAAGAATATAACTATAAATACTGCCCCATAGTCACATAATATAACTACTATAATACTACTCTGCCCTATGTACAGAATATAACTACTATGAATACTGCCCCCCTATGGTACACGACATAAACTACTAAAAACCCCTTGCCCCATATGTACAAGATATAACCTACTGATAATACTCCCCCTATGTACATTAATATAATTACTATACTACTGCTCCCTATGTACAAAATATAACTACTATAAGACTGCCCCCTATTTAAAGATATAACTACTATAATACTGCCCCTATGTACAGAATATCCATACTATAAATACTGCCCCCTATGAAGAATATAACTCTATAATAACTGCCTTGTACACATACTACGATATGCCCCTAGTACAGATCTAGATTGCTATTACATAAACTACTATAAATACTGCCCTTTTAATACAAGAAGATAACTCACTATAAGCTGACCAAACCATTGTACAGGAATATAACTACTATAATACTGCCCCTATGTACAGATCTATACTACTATACTGCCCCCTATGTAGACCAAGTAAATAGATAAACTGATTCTATATAATACTACTGCCCCCCTATGTACAGAATAAACTACAGTAATACTGCCCCCCTAGTACAGAATATAACTACTATGACCTTAAGTCGAACTCATAACTGCCCCCTATGTACAGCGAACATAACTCCTATAATACTGCCCCTACTGTACACTAATATAACTACTATATACTGCCCCCTGTTGGTACAAGATCTATACTACTATATACTGCCCCCTTGTCCAAGCATATAACTACTATATACTGTCCCTCTATGTACAAGATATAACTCTATAATACTGCCCCCATGTGTACAATATAGACTACTATAATCTGTCCCCTATGTCCAGGATATCACTGATAATACTGCCCCCTATTACAAGAATAACTACTGATAATACTGCCACCCTAGGTGTACAGACATATACTCTATAATACTGCCCCCTATGTACAAGAAATATAACTACTAAATAACTGTCCCTGTGTACAAGAATATAACTACTATAATCCGCCCCTAGTGTAACAAGCATATAACTACTATCAATACTTCGCCCATGTACAGAATATACTACATAAACGCCCCCATTTCAAAATAAACTACTACTAATACTTGCCCCCTATGTGACAGGAATATAACTACTATACTACTGCCCCCTATGTACAAGAATATACTACGTAATCCTCTACAATCACTTATATACTGCCCCCTATGACAATGATATACTCACTAACTAAGACTCTGGCCACTATTACAGAGAATATAACTACTTTAATATTGCCCCCTATGTACAGGATATAACTACTTAATACTGAATACTACCCCTTCTATGTACAACGATATAAACTACTATTAATACCTGCCCCCCTAATGTCAGAAGATGAACACTAATAATGCCCCTATGTACAACATATAACTAATATAATACTGCCCCTATTACAGGAATAGAATAATCACTAATCACTGCCCCCCCTATGTACACGAAAACTAGTCACCTATAATCTGCCCCCTAGTCACAGATAACTAATCGACCCTATACCGATAATAAACTGACTACTATACTGCCCCTAGTGTACAGAAATATAACTACGAAATACTCCCCCATGTCACAAATTATCCAATAGATAACTATGCCCCCTATGTACATAGGGAATATAACTACTATATATCCTGCTGCCCCTATGTCACAAAAATACGACTATATACCCTGCTCTCCCTATTAGCAGGAATATAACTATTATAATACCTGCCCCCTATTAACAGGATAAACTACTATACGATACTGGCCCCCTGTGTACAGATATAACTACGTATAATACTGCCCCTATGTCAATCAAATAAACATACTATAGATGACTGCCCCCTATTGTCAACACGAATATACTACTAAACAAACTACTTAGACCCCCATTTACAAGATATAACTACTATCATACTGCCCCCATGTGTAAGACATATAACTACCTATAATACTGCCCCCTATGTACAGGAATATAACTACGATAATACTGCCCCTATGTACAAAGAATATAACACTATAATACTGCCCCTATGTACAGGAATATACTACTAGAATACTGCCCCCTATGTTACAAATTAACTCACTAAATATACTGCCCCTATGTTACAGGTATATACACTATAATCTGCGCCCCCTATCCATATTAACAAGCATATAAACTCCCTATGTACAAGATAATAAACTACTTTATCTGCCCCCTATTACAGGGATACTATCACTAATAATACTGCCCCCATGTACACAAATCATAACTAACTATAAATACTGCCCCCTATGTACAAGTAATGACACTCTATAATACTGCCCCCCCTATTACAAGAATTACTACTATAATACTGCCCGCCCCACCCCCCCCCCTATGTACGAACTATAACTACTTATAATCTGCCCCCTAAGTTACAAGGAATATAACTACTATAATACTGCCCCATAGTACAAGAATATACTACTGTAAATACTGCCCCCTATGTCCAAGAATATAACTACTATAATACTGCCCCCTATTTACAGGATATACTACTATATACTTCCTGCCCCTATGTCAGAATATAACTACTATAACTACTGACCCCCTTGTACAGATATATATAACTGCCACTATAAGGATATACTAGATCTCCCCCTATGTACAAGAATATAACTACTATATACTGCCCTATGTTCACGAATATACTACTATGATACTGCGCCCCCATGTACAAGAATAATGTTCTATATAATCGCCCCCTATGTACAGAAATAATATCTATAATACTGCCCCTATGTACAGGAATATAACTACTATAATACTGCCCCTATGTACAGGATAACTACTATATACTCATAATACTGCCCCCCTATGTACAAAAGATAACTACTATAACACTGCCCTCTATTACAGAATCCTAACTAACTATAATGACTGCCCCTAGTACAAATAATATAACTACTATAATACTGGCCCCCTATGTACAATATAAAGCTACGATACAGCCTGCCACAACCTATCTGCAATTTACAAGAATATAACTACTATAATCTGCCCCCTCGTATCTTAAGCTTCGCCCCATGCCGGAATATAACTACTATATACTGCCCCTATGTACAAGGAAATAACGACTAAAAGCCATACTGCCATCCTATGTACAAGAATATAACTACTAAAATACGTGCCCCCTATTTACAAGAAAACAATAATACTCCATAATACTGCCCCCTATGTACAGGAATATAACTACTAATCGCCCCCTATGTACAGAATCTAACGACTATAATACTGCCCCTATGTACACAAGAATATAACTATACATACTGCCCCCTATTACACGGAATATACACTATAATCTGGCCCCTATGGTACAGAATTAGAACTACAATAATACTGCCCCTATGTACAGGATATAACTACTATAAATCTGCCCTATGTACAAGTAATATAACTACTATAATACGGCCTCCTATGTACAAGAATATAACTACTATAATACATCTGCCCCTATCAGACATAACTTAACGCCCCTATGTACAAGCACTAATAAACACTATAATACGCTCCCCATTACACGAAATATAACTACTATAATACTGCCCTCCTATGAAAGGATACTACCTACTATAATACTGCCCCCTATGGTCACAGGAAGATAACAATCTATCAATACTGCCCCCCATGTACAGGAATATAACTACTTATACCTGCCCCTATGTCAGAATATAAACTACTATAATCGCCCCCTATGTACAAGAATTAACTACTATAAATACTGGCCCCTATGTACAGAATATACTACTATCTAAATACTGCCCCTATGTACAAAAGATAACTACTATATACTGCCCCCTATGTACAGGAATATTACTACTAATAATACGCCCCCATGTACAAATAATATAACTACATAATACTGGCCCCCTTGTACAAGATATAATCTATAATTACTGCCCCCTAGGTACATCATATACATCTACTATAATTGCCCCCTATGTAAAGAATATAACTACTAAAATACTGCCCCATGGTACAAATGAATATAACTACATAATCCTGCCCCATTGTAACAAGATATAACTACTATAATACTGCCCCCTATTACGGAGATATAACTACCGTATAATACTGCCCCCTTGTTACAGGAATATCCTACTATAATACTGCCCCTATGTACAAGAATATACCTACTATAATACTGCCCCCTATGTACAAAATATACCGAATATATATACGCCCCCTATGTCAAAAATATAACTACTATATCCTGCCCCATGTACAAGAATATAACTACTATATACTGCCCCCCATGTACAAAATATACTCTATAATACTGCCACTCCCCCCTATGTACAAGAATATAACTACTATATACTGCCCCCTATGTACAGAATTAACACTACGATAATACTCCCCCTATGTACAGATTAAACCTATAATATGCCCCCTTATTACATAGATATACTACTATAAATACCTGCCCCTATGTACAAAATAATATAAACTTAATAAACTGCCCCCTATGTACAAGAAGTCTAACTACGATAAATGAACCTGCCTCTCCATGCTACACAAGAATTATACTCTATAATACTGCCCTATGTACAGAAATAAACTACTATAATACCGACTCCCATATGTTACAGGAATATACTACTAAAAAGTACTGCCCCCTATGTACAGGAATATACACTTATAATCTGCCCCCTTAGTACAAATTATAACTACTATAATCACTGGCCCACTATGACAGAATTAAACTACTATAATACTGCCCCCTATACAACAGAATATTACTACTATAACTGCCCTTCCCCTATGTAGCAAGAATATAACTACTTAAAACTGCCCCTATGTACAGAATAGAACTACTATAATACTGCCCCCCCCCTATGTATTCGGAATATAACTACTATGAATACTCCACCCATATGTACAAGAATAGAACTCAACTTAAGTAATGCCCATGTACAGAGAATAATAACTAGCCTCCATAATATGGACCCCGACTTCAGACAAACCATAGTACAGAGACTCTGCCCACTAGTGACGGAAGTCTCTGGATACTTACTATATACGTCCTCGATGCTCACGATATCACTACTTAAGGTGCTGCCCCCTAATGTACAGAAATATACTTGGGCATTACATACGCAAATTACCCTTTCACGGAAAAGAAAAAAGTTCTAGAACTACATATAATATGCCACTATGTCAGAACTACTACATACAACTGCTCCATGCCAATTAACACTATAAGCTCCACCTACCCATCCTGATGTAACGGGGATTCTACTATAATACTGCCCCCTATGTACAGGAATATAACTACTTATAGTACTGCCCCCCTATTTAAGGAATATAAACTACTATAATACGTGTCCCCATGTACAAGAGATATACTACTATAAAACTGCTACCCCTATTCAAGAATATAACTACTATATATATGCCCCTTCATGTAAACAAGAATATAACTACTATATACTGCCCCCATGTACAAGAATATAACACTATAATACTGCCCCCTATGTAAAGGAATAATACAAACTGCTAACAAGTATCATACATATACGCCCCCTATGTACCAGAATATATCTACTCATAATACGTCCCCTATGTACAAGAAGTATCACTACTATAATCTGCCCCCCTAGTTACAAGGAATAATAATCAAATACTGCCGCCCACTATGTCAGGAATTAATAAACACTATAATACTGCCCACCTATTCAAGAATAACATAAATACTGCCCCCTATAGTACAAGAATATAACTACAATTAAAACTGCCCCCTATGACAAGAATATAACTACTTATAATCTCCCCCCTATGGTAGAATATAACTACTATAATACTGCCACTTATGTACAAGGATATAACTATCTATACTGCCCCCCTATGTAAAGAATTAAATACTACATAGAACTGCCCCGATGTAAAGAAGAAATACTATAATACTACTCGCACTATGTACAAGAAATATAACTACTTAATACGCCCCTTGTACATAATATACTACTAATATACTGCCCCGATGTACAGAATATTGAATAACTATAATACTGCCCCCTATGTACAAGATTATAGAATTACTGCTACATATAACTCATCTGCCCCCTATGTACAGAATAAATACTATATTATACGGCCCCCATGTCAAGAATTAACTACTATAATCCTGAGCCCCTATGTACAAGAATATAAGCTACGATCAATACTGCCCCTATGTCCAAGAATATAACTACAATATATCTGCCCCCTTATGGTACAAGATTATAACTACTATAATACTGCCCACTATGACAGGAAATAGAAGACTATAAACTGACTCCCTATGTACAAGAATAAACTACTATAATACTGGCCCCCTAGTCACAGAATGATATTCTAATAATACTGCCCCCTATGTACAGAATATAACTACTATAATACTGCCACGCCCTAATTACAAGACTATAACCTACTATAATTACGCCCTATGTAACAGATATAAACTACTATAATATGCCCCCTATGTACAGGAATATCACTATAATACCGCCCTATGTACAAGAATATAACTATAATACTGCCACCCATTACAAGAATATAACTACTATAAGTACTTGCCCCTATGTACAGAATAAACACGATAATACTGCCCCCCTATTACAGGAAGATACTACTATATAATACTGCCCCCTTGTACAAAGATATAACACTATACTACTGCCCCCGATGTACAAGAATATAACTACATAAAATGCCCCCTCTGTACAAGGAATATACTCTATAATACTGCCCCCTATGTTAAGGAATAGATAACTACTAAAACTGCCCCCTATGTTCACGAATTCACTACTATAATACTCCACCCTATGTACAGGAATATACTACGAATATATACTGCCCCTTACAAAATATATACAATGTAACCTATGATACATATAACTACTATAATACTGCCCCCTAGTGATACACAATACACGCAGTACAAGAATATATCATATTGCCCTATACAAATATATCTAAAAACTGCCCCCTATGTACAAGAAATAACCATATAATACTGCCCCACCTATGTACAGGAATGATATAACTACTAAATTGCGGCCCCTTATGTACAAGAATTATAACTACTATAATAACTGTCCCCTAAGTGACAATAGATTATTAGACAGCTATACTACTCCCCTATCGTACAAGAATATAACTAAAAAATACTGCCCCACTGATGTACAGGAACATAACTACTAATAACTGCCCTTCTATGTATAGGAATATGGACTGCTATAATACTAAACCCCCTATGCAAGAATATAACACTATAATACTGCCCCCCCTATGTAACAGGAATATAACTACTATAATACTCATCTGCCATACTACTATGGCCTCTATGTACAAGAATATAACTGCTAAATTATGCCCATCCCCCTATGTAGGTATATAAACTAGCATAATACTGCCCCTATGTACAGATTAACCTACTATAATACTGCCCCTATGACAAGATATAATACACTATAATACTGCCCCCGTGTACAGGATATAACTATTATAATACTGCCTCTAGTTTAAGATATATAACTACTATAATACCGCCCAGCTGTAACAGGAATATACACTATAATACTCCCCTATGCCAAAATCATATATACGCGAAGTATAAACTGACTAATCAATCCCCCTATGACCAGAATATAACTACTTAACATACTGCCCCCTATGGTACTAAGTAAGATAATCTATATAATACTGCCCCTGTGGACAGAATATTAACTGACTTACTACGCCCCCCTATGGAAGTAATCTAATGGAATACTATGACTGGAATTAAGACTGAACTGCCCACTATGACAGGAATAGATCCTATACTGCCTAGTACAGTAAACTAGCAATCGCCCCCTGATAGATATAACTACAGAATATGCACTATAACAGGCTATAACTACTAGCCCCCTCACCGTGTACAGCGATATAACTGCTAAATACTGCCCCCTATGTATCAGAATATAACTAAACTGCATATGTAAAGAATAACACATATCGCCCCTATGTACCAGGCATATCTAAACCTACTATAATACGCTCCTATGTCCAGATATATAACTACATAAACTGCACGCGACTGTACAAGAATATAACTACTATCTAACTGCCCCTATGGTACAAATATAACACTATGAATACTGCCCCCTATGCACAGAATGATATAATATAACAATGCACCCTATGTTCAGAATAATAACTACTATACATACTTGCCCCTATTTACAAGATATAACTACTAAAACTGCCCCCTATGTACAGAAAGTAACACGTAAATACTGCCCCCTATGTACTAGGAATCATAACTGTTAAATAGCCCCTATTACTGATAAACGTTATGAATACATGCCCCCTAGTACAAGATATAACTACTATAAACTCCCCATGTACAGGAATAAATTGCTATATCGCCTGCCCCTATGTACAAGAATATACTACTATAATACTGCCCACCTATGTACAAGAATATAACTCTATATACATGCACCCCTGTGTACAAAATTACTACTATAATACTGCCCCCCATGTGTACACGAATATACCTATATATGCCCTCCTATGTAAAGAATCTAACTACATAATACTCTGCCCCTAGTCCAGGAATGCTAACTACATATATACGTTTCCCCTATGTACAAGAATATAACTACTATATAGCCACCCCGATGTACATGAATATAAACTACTAGTATACTGCCCCCATGTACAGAATATACTAATCTACTATATACTGCCCCCTATGTACAAGAATTAACTACTATAACTACTTGAGCCCCTATCTTACAGACATATAACTCCTATAAACTGCTCCCTATGTACAGGAATATAACTACTATAAACTACCTCCGGTGTAGCAGTATAATACATCCATCACGAGATAAGGGGAAATCATACAACACTTACTCTCCATCATAATTCAGGGTTGCAAAGTTGGCCTGCTTCTCGGAGCACCCTGCGCTGTTGCATACTCTCATGTGCAGTTCATACCACATCGCCTCCTGCAGGTCATACAGTATATATGACTTAGACTGGGAGTTTCTCTGCGCCAGCGTCCACACGGTGGTGCCAAAGGGGCGGTACTCTAGGTTAAACGATGTGATCGGGCACCCACCATCATTCCACCCGTTCAGATTGAGCTTCACTCTTGTGCTGTTTATGCTGGCAAACAGGTCTTGTTCTTTTGAAAACTGGGGTTCTAGAGCAAAAGAGAAAGACATGGTAAATGTGTCAGCCCTGAAACTCAATATAAAGCAATTATTTACATCATATAATATTGGATTGAGGGGTTTATGTCAGTCGTTAGGGCCAGAATGAACGAGTGTTCGGTTTTCTCTGCACACCAGGAAAAATGAGTGTTCCAATGCTGGGCCTCCATAGAAGTAAAACTGTAGTTTTGTAGGTGATTACTGTCTCTGTAGGTGAGACTGTCTCTGTAGGAGGTTGATGACTGTCCTGTAGTTGATGACTGTCCCTTAGGTGAACTTGTCCATGTGTGATGACTTCCCTGTAGGTGATCACTGCCTTCTGTAGGTGATGACTTCTCTGAGGTGATGCATTTTTCTTCTGTAGTGATGACATGTTCTGTAGTGATGACGTCTCTGTAGGTGATTCATCTCTGTAGGTGATGACGTCTCCTGTAGGTGCTGACTGTCCCTGTAGGAGATCACTGTCCCTAGTAGGCGGATCACTGTCCCTGTGGAGCATGTCCATCGTGGTGATGACTGTCCCTGTAGGTGATGACTGTCCCTGTAGGTGATGACTGCCTGCTTGAGGTGTTGACGGTCCATGTGATGACTGTCTCCGGTAGGTGATGACTGTCTTTCTAGTGATGACTGTCTCTCTATGTGGATGACTTTCTCTCTAACGGTGATGACTTCCCTGTAGGAATGACGGGCTCTGTAGGTGATTTACTGTCTCGTAAGTGATGACTGTTCCTGTAATGATGAACTTCCACGGAGGTATACAGTCTCTATAGGTGATTACTGCCTCTTTAATGAGACCATTGCCATGTAGGGGATTACTGTCTTGTAGGTATGACTGTCTCTGTCGATGATGACTTTCCATGTAGGTGATTGACAGTCTCTGTACGAGGACAGTCTCTGAGGCGATGACAGTCGCGGTAGGTGATGAGTCCATGTTGTGAGACAGGCCCTGTAGGGTGTTACATCTCTGGAGGTGATGACAGGTCTCTGTAGGTGATTGAAGTCTCTGTAGTTGATACAGTCTCTGTAGGTGATACTGTCCCTGTAGGAGATCATGTCCCTGTAGAATCACTGGTCCATGGGGGGATGACGCCTCTGTATGGTGATGACTGCCTCTGTAGTGATTACTGCCCATTAGGAGTGATGATGCTCTGTAGTGTATGACTGGTCTCATGTCGTGTGGACGTCTCTGTAGGTGAATCCTGTCTTTCTAGGTGATGACTGGCTCTCTAGGTGGAAATTCCTGGTCTCTTAGGTGAGACTGTCTGCTCTAGGGGATACTGGCTCTCTAGGTGATGATTTCCTCTAGGTATTGACTGTCTCTGTAGTGATTACTGTCGCTGGTAAGTGATGACTGTCCCTGGAGATTATGACTTCCACTTAGGTGATTATGTCTCTGTAGGTGATTACTTACTGCCGTCTGTAGAATGATTACTTTTCCATGTAGGTGATGACTGTCTCTGTAGATGATCACTGTCCCTGTAGATGATGACTTTCCCTGTAGGTGATGACTGTCCTGTAGGTGATGACAGTCTCTGTAAGCGCTGACATCTCTGTAGTGGATGTCCCTTTGTGTGAGACTGTCCCTGTGGGAATGACTGTCCATGTGGTGTCTGCCATGTAGGTGATGACATGGTCCATGTATGTGATTACTTTCCTGTATGTCCTGTCTCTGTAGTTGATCGACTGTTCCCTGTAGGTAATGACTGTTTCTTAGGGTGATTACTGTCTCTGTAGGTCTGACGTTCCCGGTATGTCATGACGGTCGCTGCAGGTTCAGACTGTCTCTGTAGGTGATCTGTGCCTGTAGTGATCACCGTCGCTGTTTGTTGATGACTGCCTCTGTAGTGATGACTTTCCCTGTAGGTCATAACTGTCCCGTCGGTATGTGATACTGTCCCCTGTAGGTCATGACTGCCCTGTAGTGATGACTGTTAGTAGTGATGACTGTCATGTAGGGAGATGACTGTCTCTGTGGGTGATCAACTGTCCCATGTGGTGCTGACTGTCTCTTAGGTGATGACTTGTCCATGTGTGATACTGTCCATGGTGGTGATGACTGTCCATGTGGGATCACTGTCCATGTGGTGATTACTGTCTCTGGGTATGACTGTCCCTGTAGGTGATCACGTCTCTGTGTTGATGACTGCTCTGTATGTGATTACTGGTCCATGTAGGTGATGACTGTCCCTGTAGGTGATACTGTCCCTGTAGGTGATGACTGTCCCTGTAGGTGATACTGTCTCTGTATGTGATGACTGTCCCTGTAGGTGATGACGGTTTCTGTAGGTGATGACTGTCTCTGTAGGTGATGACTGTCTCTATAGGTGATGACTGTCTCTGCAGGTGATTACTGTCTCTGTAGGTGATGACTGTCCCTGTAGGTGAGCACCTGCTCTGTTGTTGATGTACTGCCTCTGTAGGTGATTTACTGCCCTGGAGTCATGACGTCTCTGTGTTTATACTGTCTCTGTAGGTGATTACTGTCCATGTAAGGTGATACTGTCATGTAGGGATACTGTCCATGTAGGTGATGACTGTCCTGTGGGTGAATCATGTCCCATGGTGGTGCTGACTGTCTCTGTAGGTGATGACGTCCATTTGGGGTATCACTGTCCATGTGGTGCAGACTGCCTCTGTAGTGATGACCGGCCTCTGTAGGTGAGATGTCCTTCTGTAGATGATGACTTTCCATGTACGTGATAACTTTCTCTGTGTCAAGACTGCCTCTGTATGGAATGTCCTCTGTAGATGATGACTGTCCGGGGGCCTGAGGTGATCACAGTCGTCTGTTGGTTGCTGACTGCGCTCTGTAGGATGACTGTCCCTGTAGGTGATGACTGTCCCTGTAGGTGATGACTGTCCCTGTAGGTGATGACTGTCCCTGTAGGTGATCACTGTCTCTCGTTGTGTGATTGACTGCCTCGTAAGTGATGACTCTTCCCTGAAGGTAATGACTGTTCTGCTGTAGTGGATTACTGTAGTCCTGTATGTGATCACTGTCTCATGTGGTGATTGACTGCCCTGCCTCTGTAGGTGCGATGACTGTCTCTGTGAAATGACGTCATGTAGGTGATGACTGTCTCTGTAGGGATGGCATTGTCTCGGTTGGTAATGACTTGCCTCTGTCGGTTTATCACTGTCTCTGTAGGTGGACAGTCAGAATAACCAGTGTCCTATGGCTGACAATAGACTGGATATAACTGCCCATCACACGGATCATCTCATGAAAGCCTCACAATTTATCTGGTCTCTGCATTAGCGAGGATTGTTAGTTCTGTTGCCAAATATACATTGTAGAATCTCCTTAGACTTACATTATGACATATATGGAGTTCTGCTACGCACTAATTATATGGACTTTTGAAACAAAGGTCACAGTTCCCAGAACTATATGTTTATAGAAGATTTCAGTGATCTTTATACATAGGTTTCTCCTCTCATGTCTATCAACAGATGCTATGCCTGATGCCCACATATTGATACTTCCATACACGGACTCCCTTATCGATTCCTCCAATAACATCCATACATGGATCCCACAACTGATCACAACACACGGATTCCTTCCCTAATCTCCATTGTTGGATTCCTACACTGATCTTCACACATTCCTCAAACCTTCTCTATATACACCAATTCCTCCACAGATCTCTAGAATTTGATACTTCTACTGATCTCCAATAATGGAATTCTCCAATGGTCTCCACGCATGGATTCCTCTACTGATCTCCATATATAGATCCTTCTACCAATCTCCAATAATGAGTTATTCCAATTTTCTCGATATATATATTCCTCAAATCACCTCCATACATGGATTCCTCTGCTGAGCTCCAATAATGGATTCCTCTAATCATCTACATACATGGATTCCTCCAATGATCTCCATACATGGATTCCTCTGCTGACCTCCATATATAGATCCTACTATTGTCTCCAATAATGAGGTATTCCAATGGTCTTCAAAGATATATTCCTCAAATCACCTCCATACATGGATTTCTCCACTGATCTCCAGAAATTGACACATCAACTAATCTCCAATAATGGATTCCTTCACTGACCTCCAATAATGGATTCCTTTAATCATCTACGTACATGGATTCCTCCAATGATCTACGTACATGGATTCCTCTACTGATCTCCAGACATGAACTCCTCCATTGATCTCCAATAATTGGATTCCTCCACTGAGCACCACACAAAAATGTCTTCACTGATCTCCATATTTGGATTCCTTCACTGTTATCCATACATGAATTCCTCCCTTGATGACCACGCAAGGTTTCCTCAACTAATTTCCAGACATGGTTATAGACATGTAGTCTAGGATGGACACACACACTCATCCAACAGATCCAGATCCTCACAGGAACCACCTTTGGAGTCAGTAGATGGCTTCACTTGGTCAGAATAACATCAGGTTGAATGTGAACACCAAACCACCAAAGTTTCTCTCCGTCGGGTGAAACTAAAAAGTTCCTCACCAACATCAAAGGAGTGATCTCCAAGGAAAGTTTCTTGTAAGAAAGTTTTCTCATTATATAAGTAACATGATTATCATTTCTCATTGGTTGGGTAATCATGGTTAATGGTCCATAGGCTCAGGACAGGCAGGTGCCTATTATTTATAGCATCGGAAGGTAGTGGCTCTCACGCTCCATTACTTAACAGTTGACTATGTGATGCAGAGATGGCAGCTGTCACTGTATTATATTTGACACACTGCTGCCGGCAAATCTCATCTCATTCCAGAAAACTTTCTCAACAGCATTTCCTTAAACTTTGCCACTTACAGGGAGGCCAAGAAATGGTGTTCTGGCCAAGTGGTGGCCAGGAACCTTCAGAGCACCTTCTGATCTGTCTCTGTTCTTACTGTTGGGCTTGTCCAATCATCACATTGAGGACCCTGGCTCCATCCGATGAGTTCCTGTCAAAGGGTTGTTTCTGCCACTAAACTCTTGGAGCCTATCGAAGAACTCCTCAAAGGTGCTGTAAAGGTCTCACCTGAGAAGTCTCTCTCAGCCTGGTTGGGGTACTTTTAGGTTAGAAAACGTTTGTTATCCAATGCTATATGGGATTGTCCAGTTCAGGAAATCCATTTTCACTTAACCTGTGAGCCAATGAGAAGGAGGTCCTCAGTTCTGGATCCTCTTTTCTGCCGACAGTATAAAACAGGTACAAATAGCCTCTCTCCCTTGGAGGACCAGTCCTGTTCCGCATTAGACATAAAACCAATTGTTTACTGCACATTGTAGCTGCACATCTTTAACAAATGTTTTCTATGAGACAAATGTTTTTGGAACTCCAAAATAAAACCCTGAATGCAGCTAATTCCAGCCACCCTAAAAGCCAAAGCTACAAGACCTCCACCAAGGCCAAGCCAAGATCCCTTCAGCCTACTCTTCTAAAGACTCTTCTTTCAGCTTAGCACCACCCCTATGCATTGCCTGTAAGCCTGATACTAATCACTAGTCTCCAGTTCCTCAATTTGTTACTTAATGATGTGTTCTTCTTCTTTGGTCAACATTGAAGGATAAACCTGAGAGCCCCTCCTTTTCAGGAATGAGAAGACCCAAGTGTTCCCCAAACTCCATATTGCAGAAGGTACAATATGAAAGGTTCGGTGTGTGTGTTAGGAAACCAAGTCTTCCCAGTACTCCAGGACCAATGTGGCAGGAAAAACAGTCATGTTTTTGGAAAACCAGCCATCATCAATTTTCTACGGTCATGGATTGGATTAAAGTCCTTACAGAAGAGACAACTAAGATGATACTAGAGATTTCCATTCATGGTCTTCATAAAAAGTCATGGTCTTCATAAAAAGTTAGATTCCAGACTTGAGGATACATCCTCTGATAAGACTGGTAACAGTAGGTGCTGTGAAAAAAAAAACATGGCGAATCGACCAAAAGATCTGCCCAGTTACCTTTCAAGAAGAAATGTGTCCACTAATAGCAAGTCCTTAGTCTTTTCAAAGTTTCTCTTCAAAAATAACTTTAGTTTGGAAATCTGAACAAAGAAACTTGATGTACCCAACATCTCACTTCAACACAGTAGACCTGCAGAAGTGGTGTCTTCCGGAAGGGGGATCAAAGCTTAAGCCACCTGACTTCCCGTGGATGGGCAATCTACAGTAGACCAGGCAAGGATGGAACTGTTTATCCAAGCAAACCAGAAAAAAGGGTTTGGACTATCATCAGTCCATATGGATATTGTAGGTCTAGGGAACCTCAACCAATGTCATAAATTTAGGAAGTAATGGGATAAGCATTGGAGTGCAGGATAATAAGGGGTCGATGTCCTGATCTCAACAACCTACAAGAAATACCAATAACCCTACTGTGATCGGAGCTATTAAGTTGTCTTCTCCAGTCAAGTCAAAGGTAACTCTGAGCTTCATTCCTCGGAAACATTGGCGACATAGTTAATACTTCGAGAAGAGAAGATAAAGGTCAAACGAAGAGCAAGTCTTCTTCTTAATCCGCCTCTACTGCATACAAAGCTACCTTCTACTTTCCAAGAAGATCAAACTGGATATATTGATGCAGAGAGCAAACAATCAGAGCCTGACCCGGGGAAATGTATGCGGAGCTCCACCGCGAGCACATTAATATTTATGGGCACGAAATACGATTTATAAAGAAAATGAGTTGCAGCAGCAGATTGTGCCAAAAATGTGGCCTCTCAAAGTTTCAATGCCGATTACTGGGATTATTGGCTGTAGTGAAGGCTACAACCACTGCGGAACATTTGTCTAAGGTGGGTGGTCAAGACATGTAAGTATATAAAGGGTCAAGAAACAAAGCATTATGGTAAGGTTGGAGAGAAAACATAGCACCATAATATTAGGTTCCTTCACCAGATTTGTACCTTCTATGTAGTCAAACCATGCAGCTGCTATGGGGCCTGTGAGGTAGGGGGCCCTGTGATGACCAATTCCTGCTTCCCAATGTTGATTGTTGTACATTCAGGTAGCGGCTACTAGGGGGAGCTCAGTGCAAAAAGATTTTTAAAGTTTCAAAGGAAGCTGTATGCATTCCTATGTCCTGAGCTCCCCCTAGTGGCCGCTTCAGGCAGCCAATTTGATGACTTTGGAGCATGCACACAGGATTTATTAAAAATTTTTGGCTCCGTTAAAATATTATTCTTAGGACAGGGTTGAATTGGGACTTCTATATTACTGGGAAGGGGAGAATACATTTGTTTACGCTCCTATGTGCATATCTAGGCTGATATACAAAATCTATACAGTGATGATCAATTTAGTAATTATACAAATTATTTACGGTCACAAACATTAGAATTTAGCAATTACAGATTAAAGCAAAAAAAAAAAAGGAAAAAAAACAGGATAACTCATAATTACTTCCTGCTATGGATGGGCAGGACAAGACTCCAGTACCTTTCCCAAGGGTTTTTGCCTCTATGATCTCACTGATGCGCCCCGGTCCAACTCCGTTCTGGGCCGTCAGAGTGAATTTGTACCATGTGCCGCATTTCAAATTTTCCAGGCGGTAGGAACGTTCACTGGGGCTGATGGGAAAACTGCCCCATTGCTCACTGTTATCCTCCGAGTACTGGAGAATGTAACCTGGGAGGGTGAAAGAACATCAGACAATAATGAGTTAAAGGGAAACTATCAGCAGACACCATTCAGTACTGCAGTGTTAGGTATTGCCCCTGGAGAGATGTGTAATCATAACATTTTGTATGTTGTTAGTAGCAGCAGAGCTGTGAAATATAGATTTATATTAATGGGATTGTACCTCTCTAAGTGCACTAGAATGGCATGTCCTCACACTGCTTTGTTCTGTGCACTGAGCAGCTACACAGCAGGTTTCCTCTACTCTGAGTGACTGCTGTAGCATTAAACCAGAAAACCTCATTATGTTATACTCAAAGCAGAGGGAAGAGGCTGTAAAGACGCTCATTGCAGAACACTGACAACAGCTAACAACACAGACGTTACGATATAGAACACAAATTTATGTTTCACAATCCTGCTGCTACTCACAAAACATAAACAAAGATGTGGCTCAAATGAACTTTGGTGCCCATAACTAACACTAACTGCAGACTGTATAGTAATTGCAGATAGATACGAGCACAGCAGTCCACATTCCCAGTATACTTCAAGGTCATCAATCCTGGAATGGAATATAAATCCATATTTCACGGTCCTGCTGCTACTAACAACATATACAGAGATATGATTACACATCTCTCCAAGGAGAATACCCAACACTGGCTACAGAGAGTTAAAAGCACAGCAGTGTGAGCACATTCCCCCATTGCACTTGGAGAAGATACAAACCTGGAATATAAATCTATATTTCATAGTCCTGCTGCTACTAACAACATATACTGAGGTATGATTAAACATCTCGCCAGGTACAATATCTAACATGACAACAAATATCTGCTTATAGATCTACTGGTTTGGTCTTAATTCTGCATCATGTCAAAAGGCTTCCTGAAAGTCATGCTTGATGTCAAGGGAGCCTTACATGGCAGCTAAAGGAGGCGTGGTTTTCCTTATTCCATTTTGGAAAACCTATTTGCATATTTCTCCAGTTTCCATCTGTAGTCTGCTGTTGTCAGGGATCATCCAGAAACTTCCAGCCTGAGTCACATGACCACCAGATTCCCATCATCACCTTAAATATGAAGATAGATCCAAACCAAGGCAAATTTCCCCTCTAGAATGTTCTGGATCGGTATTTGTACTGATACAATTTCAGCATCTGTTCCTACTTTGTTACTGGACTCAAATGCTTATTATCACTGATGACTAAAGATGAGGGGACCCAAACCTGGACATGTTGATTGATTGACATGTTGGCAGCTTTACGCCTTAGCAACTAGGCATGGCTGTGATTGGTCAGGTGTGTCCTCCCGGTGTCCACCTGGCCAATCGCAGCCATACCTAGTTGCTAGGGATATAGATCTGCCTGTTTGGCTGCTGTGCATCACATCAAGCAACCTGTCAAACCTGGATTCCTGCTTCCCGCAGCCACCACTAGGGGGAGCTTATTGCATACAAACCTATTCAAGGGCTTCTATGGTAATTTTATGTTACCTCTTAATTACTAAATTCCATTACATTATCCTGATATCCATTGCTCCTTAGCTCCTGCCGAGTTAGAGGCAGTGAGCTCCCCCTAGTGGTGGCAGCAGGAGGCCAGATCTTGATCAATTTCAAAGGGGCCAACTTGAAGTCTTTCAAGCAGACATGTTTAGTATATTCCTGTAGATAACACAATTATCGCTGCTTCTATACTGATGCTAGAACACATGTTTTCTCCAGAAGATTCGTGACCACAAATATGAGAAACCCCCGACACCTGAAGACAAAATATCAAAGGGGTTGTCATCCGGCTGCTGAGGCATCGGAGAGCTCCTTTGATGTTCTCTTCTCTTGTGAAATCGGAAGACAACATCCTGACAGGACGTCTAAGAAGAAACCATCTAATGGGGCATGAACAAAGCCATCCCTATGACGGGTGCGGGGAGTCCTGTCACTAGAGTCGCCCCCTGCGCCTCCCAGACTCTGCACCCTATCCCCTTCAAACATATCACCAGAACTTTCATACTGAGATATATCGGATTCTGTGGGAACTGGATAACAACCTCACTACATGGATATAGAGCGAGGGGAAAAGTTACCTTCATGGGCAAATCTCTAGCTTCCTTTGTCTCCAAGGTAACAGACTACAAACAGCATACAAACAGCATGAATGTAGTCTGATTCTGAAAACAAAATGCTCCCTATTTTTTGAAAAACTACTAAATTTATGATAGTGAAAGGAAAGAAATTAAGGTATCCATGGTCAAAACTACGGTATTTTTAGCAACATGTATATACTAAAAAGTACCTGACCGAAGGACCTTCTTCTGCGAGACCCTCCTGAGGACTTTCCTGGAGATCGGGTGAAGCGCTGCCAAAGCCCTTTACCCTATCTCTGAGAGAGCAGGATCTCTGCACTGATCTCGCTTCTCCTCTCCTTGATGTCACAACATGAATATTACTGCAGGACCTAAAGTGATGTCAGAATCATGTGACTGGTCACATGCTTCCTGCATCACTGCAAGGTCCTTAAAGGAAACCTACCAATTGATTTGATGCAGTTTGAAGCAAACATTCCTTGAGAATGCTGTAGCTACACTGATGCAGGAGCATATCTTGGTTTTGCTGATTAAACAATTCTAAAATGATGATAATGAAGCGGTCTGGATTCTGTGGCTGGCTCAGCACTTCTCCTTTCACATTAGTTATTCATTGCACTAGAGGATGTAATCACTGTGTTATGCCTGAAGGCAGAATAATCAATTGATGCACCATCCACCAGCTGCTGTGAATGAGTGATCCAGCTCAGGTTGATTAGTCATGTCTGGACTAAGCCCTGTGTGTAATACAAGCTCTGTGTAACTTGTGAATTGATGCAATTCAGCTTTCCCAAGTTCCTGAATTTTATCAGTTCAGGGATTAAACAAGATATGTTTCTGCATTAGTGTAGCTACAGCATTCTCAAGGTATGTTTGCTTCATAATGCATGAAAACAAATGGTAGGTTTCCTTTAAGCCCTTTCATGCTGAGCTAGCAGAGCTGTGTGTGAGTGAAAGGTTGTAATAGAGCTATGTATAGGTATGTGGATGTAGCAGTGCTGTCTGTAAGTGAATGGATTCAGCAGAGCTGTGTGTGTGTGTGTGAGTGAATGGATGGATGTAGCAGTGCTGTGTGTGAGTAAATGGACGTAGCAGTGCTGTGTGAGTGTATGGATGTAGCAGTGCTGTGTGTGTGAGAGTGAATGGATGTAGCAGTACTGTGTGTGAGTGAATGGATGTAGCATGTAATGTCATGTATGTACACAGTGACTGCACCAGCAGCAGAATAGTGAGTGTAGCTCTGGGGTATAATACAGGATGTAACTCAGGATCAGTACAGGATAAATAGGGGTAAATATCTGGTGGTCTACAGTAAAATAGAGGTAAATACCTGGTGGTTTATGGTAAATTAGGGGTGAATATCTGGTGGTATGTAGTAAAATAGGGGTAAATACCTGGTGGTTTATGGTAAATTAGGGGTGAATATCTGGTGGTATGTAGTAAAATAGGGGTAAATACCTGGTGGACCAGGGTAGGTTTTTATTGTATGCCCTGGAGGGGATGATCCCTGGTGGTCTGGTGATTTTATCACATCCTCTGGCTCTATTAATGTAAATCTCTAAACTTTCAGAGCAGTGAACGAGGGGATATATAAGATTATGGGGGGGGGGGGGGGGGGGCATTTGACCTTTGTCCCCATGTCATCCCTCCACAATGATGACCCCCCCACATGCTGGTCACATGACATCACAATCATTAAACGGAATCGATAGAGAATAGAAATTAGTTACAATTCTCTGAGATCTCGGAGATGTCCTTCAAGTCCTCAGAACCTCCCGGACCGTGGGATGGACTCCATACATTCCGTGTAGATTTTCTCTCCCCCTTAACATGCAGGACCAGTCCCAAAAAATGTCTTTTATTTTGATCTTCATTTCCTGAACATCTGCGATTCTTAAGCAAAAATAATCTGTTTCTGTGAACTCGGAATCATTAATTTTCATCAGTGTTGAGAAAATAGATAAATTCTACACAAAACAAAGTAGGCGTAAGTATTCACGCCCCCCTCCTCCCCTGCCAGACTACAGGCAGCCGGCGGGTACAGGCTAGACGGGAATTCACACCCACATATGTAGTAGCGGAGTATGTAGTAATGTATTGTATATAGGTCTGGACAGGCTGTGAATTTCATATATGTATCTACACCCCCTACATAACCCGTAGACATGTCTATTCATACCCCAAATCCTTGACATGCTAGAAATGTATATTTACCCCCCAACGGACCCAGATTTTGGAAAGTAGTAGGACCCAATCCATACTGTACCCACAACCATCACATACTGATAGATAATAATCAGATGCTGAATATTTGTGTATAACGTACAGCAAGTTCTGTGATATGTAGCCCTCATGCAGCGGCCGGGACCTAGTCTGAGCCTTTGTCCCAGATAGAGGGGACTGCAATGGTGAAGCAGCCGGCAGCTCCCCGCTCCACCATTCAGCCTCTGCCTGAGGATGTGCCGCACACAGCAGGGGCTTGGATTAATAAAAATAATAATACCTTACGCCTACGGATTATGCAGCACTGCACAGAGTTTGCCAAATCAGTCCCTGTCCCAAATGGGGCTCACAATACCTACCAGTATGTTTTGGAGTGTGGGAGAAAACCAGAGGACCCGGAGAGAACATACAAACTCTTTGCAGATGTTGACCCTGGGATTTGAACTCAGGTCCCCAGCGCTGCAAGGCTGTAATGCAAACCACTAAGCCACCGTGCCACTGTGGTGGGGGGGGGGGGAGGGGGAGAGACAGGAAAGTGACACATAACTGGGGCACTAAAGGGGAACCTTATAACTGGTGGGGCCTTAAAGTGGCACATTATAAATTTGTCGACACAAAACAGGTGCATTATAAATGTTGAGATACATAGGTGACATTGTTGCTATGGGAGGGGTAACCTAAAGGGACATTATATGTAGGCTGGTTCAAAAGAGGAACATTATAGGAGGGGGCAGGGCACAAGAGGGGGAGCCCTGTAAGTAGGGAGTACCCAAAGAGAACATAATGTATAGTCAGGGCAGTATAGGTGGGGGGGGGGGGGGGCTTCTGTCAGGGGGGGGGGGGAATGCTGGTTCTGGAAAGTTACTAAACTTAAAGTTTCTAACGTCCCCCACACACAATTATGTTTCCTTCTTAAGCCCCCCTACCTACAATGCCCCGCCAATTGTGCCCCACTTCCACTTATAATGCCCCCCAATTGTGCAACCCCCCCCCACTCATAAAACCCACAATTATATCGCCCCCAAACTTTCAATGTCCACCTTTTGTGCCTCCTTACCTATAAGGCCCCCTACACACACACAACTATAATGTTTCCTTTTACAGACCCCCCCCCCCCCCCCCCCCCCCCCCCCTATTCAAATGCATCTTGTTGTTTATTTGTACGGAGGCGAGTTGACAGTACTAGCTCCACACAGCCGTGGGATAAGAGGACAAGAGGAAACTGAACAAGGCTTTCCAGATACCAATTAACAAACACCGAAATTTCAAGCGCTCATTTCATTAAAAGAAAGATGATCTGACGCGGCCGACACCTAGTAGACCCCAGATGCTGGTATACTCTGGTCTTTATAGAAATGTGTCGCGACAAACAGGAGCATGCAGCGCAAAGCCCTGACCCTATTCTAATTCAGCAATAGGTTATTGTGCAGGTCCATACATTTGGTTAATGGATTCCCAATCCCGCCCTCACCCCTATTAAAAGAACCAAATCAAAATAAAGCACGGGTTAAAGCAAAAGGGGAGAGAAACGGAGGAAGGCCGATCTTAAATTGACTCTCACGTCTCCCTCCGAACCCTCTACTTATTCTACCATGATACGAAAAGGGTGTCGCAGCACACCAAAGGGCGACAATTCACACAGCTAGTGATCTCGAGGGGGTGGTAGTCGCAGCAACGGGGTCAAGCCTACGTGCCCTTCTTATCCCCCTTACCCGCCCAATCTGCTGCTCTAGTTAATAGAAAGCGTGTCAGGACTCCAAAGTGATATCAACGCCAGGAAAACATGGACAGCTCCTGTGAGTAAGGGGTGTAGTTCACCAAGAGTGTCAGAGCACCCCATCGACCACCTGGACCTACTGCCTGTTCACTATGTGATAGAATGTTGGTCAAGGGACACGAGGACCCTTCAGCAAGCTCACTGTGTATGGCGCATGTAGTTACACAGAAAAGGACGAGCGCTCCATCACACTCTAGGACGCCCCTGACCCACTTCTAAATTTACCTCCTTTGATCCTCCCCTCTTTTCCTGCCTCACCCCTTAACCTGGTTAGCCTTTCGCTTCTTAGCCGTGTGGTGTAGTCACAGAGGGCTCCGCGAGCGCCCATGCTTCGACCCACCTGACCACTGTCTGGCTATGATAGAAGGTTGTCATGTTACACCCATGACCAATGGAGCGATCTCGTCTTTGTCTTAATGTGGGGGTGTAATTCACAGATGCTGTCAGAGCACCCCCAAATGCCGCTATTGCAGCTGACCCACTGACCATTTGTCTGGCTATGAGTTGACAAGGTGATCATGGCACCACCCAGGACACGGCAAGCTCTCGCTGTGGTCTGGGTGGACATTGATAGTATCCCAGATCTATGACGATAGCGCCACCTATTCTTTGTGTGCTTACCTCTCTAGACGCACGTTTATCTTTTGCTCTTATAAGAAAGGTGTCAGTACACACAGGACATGTAGCACCTTCTTCTTTATTATGGGTGGGAGTGGTATCTCAGCAGTAGGGGGTCCACTAGCCACTAGCTCGCGCAATTACATATGGGGTGTGTCCCATAACACAACCCCAGTGATCACCGCAGTCAGCTCTGCCACTGCGGAAGGGCGTCAAGCAGACGCGAGAGATGATATAAACAACAAAAATTATCTCCACTTGTCGCTTTTACACTTCCTTTCTCTTTCCCATATCTTATCCTTACTCCACTTACACGACTATTCGTCCCTCTCCTATACCAATCCTTAGCGTTCCCCCATGTCAATAGGTGATCAGGTGAGGGACGGCGAATGGGTCCACGCTAGACAAGTCACCCAGAGCTACCCTGGTGCCATGTCCAACCAGAATAAAGCCGCATCAGGCCCACGTGTCACTGGGATGAAGTATACGTCCCATCAGATCCCCAATATACCCACAAAAAACCACGCAGACTGAACCTCGAGACGAGTTAATCCCTCTGGATCCCCCTCTCAGTATTCTTATATCATTACACATTCATCTCACTACCCTGCGCATAAACGCGTGTGGTGTAATTCCAACACATTTAACCCACGGCGCCTGCTCGGACCCAATTGCGCCTGAGACAAATAATAGCAGAAGGCAACTTCGTAAAGAGCGAGCCGTACCAGAAAAGACTTCTCAAATACAGTCTAATCTAGCAGCAAGTCAGGGGGAGATGCCTATCTCACACCACCATGCGTTCGCATGAGTGGCTAGCATCAGCAACAGTCCCCACATACTCAAATTCTATGTTTCGATTTTTTGCTAAGTGTTTTTACTGTTTCTATCCGTCCCAACCCATCCTTTGGCTGTCTGCATGCATCGGCCCCCATAACTGCGACAGAGGTCTTTGGGCCCAGAGAACCCCCCTACAACAAAAATTTTCCAACTACTGTAAAGACATAAAATTGATATCATTCTCTCTCCGGTTCTTCTATCTTGTCTGTTGGTAGCGAAAGAATTCCCTAGCTCTTAACTTCCTGTAGGCCCATTTAGGTACGCCTACTCGATCTCCCTACTTCAGTATCCAGCACAACAAATCATAAACGGTACGAACCGTACTATGCTAACTAGTGACCCTGGCTTGTGTATGTGTAGGGTGTAGTTCCACAGAGGGGTCAAGCGTCCGATGCCTGACCGCCCTGCCGCACCACTCTTGCTGCGCATATGGATAAGAAAGAGTGTCAGGAGTACTAACGGAATGGCACTCCCCTCGTGTATGGGGGGTGTATCACAGAGGGGGTCCGAGCGCCCCATTTTGCTGACCGTCCATGACCACTGCTGGCTATGTATAGAAATTTGTCAGCATTACCACAGGGGACCTGCTCGCTGTTGATGGGGTGCTGTAGTCACAAAGGGGTCGGACTCGCCCGATGCTGACACCCCCTTTGACCACTGCCGGCCTATTAACACAAGGTTCATGACACACATCAGGACCTGGTCAAGCTCGCTAGTGTATTGGGATTGTAGTCCACAGAGGGTGTCAGAGCTGCCCATGCTTACGCCCTGACCTACCTGCTTGGGCTATGATCAGCAATGGTTGTCAGGACACACAGGACATGGCACGCTATGGTATGGGTGTGTAGTCAACAGAGTGGGCATAAGCGCTCATGCGACCCCCGACCGATCTTCTGGCTATGAATAGACTGTGTCAGGACACACAGGACCATATGCGCATCAAATCGCTGTTGTATGGGGGAGTAGTCACAGATGGGTCTTATATCCGCACCATCAGCACTGTACCCCCTTGACCCTCTGCTGCTCGCGTAGAAGGTGGTCCAGACCAACATGACAATGCAGCCTCGCTATGTATGGGGGGTGTAGTCACAAGGGGTCAAGCGCTGTCTTTCTGGACGCCCCACCACTGCTGTCTATGATAGAAAGGTGTCAGGACCTCACGGACCATGGCAGCTTCATGCTGGTGTCATGGGGGTGAGTCACAGAGGTGCTTCCGAGCACCGCAGCTGACCGACTGACCACGCTGGCTATTAATAAGAAAGGTTCAGACCACACTGTCATCCTTCCGAAGTCATTGCATGCCATTACAAATGGCAGCTCGCTGTGTTGTGGGGTGTATTCACGAGGGGGTCAGTCGATGCGCCCATCTCGACCCCTTCGACCCACTGCTGGCTATGCATAGAAGGTCGTGTCGTAGACAACCACAGGACATGGCAGCCTCCCCCCCTCGTGCATGAGACACCGGGTCGTAGTTCAGCAGAGGGTCCACCCCATGCTGGACCCCGGACCACTGCTTGGGCTATGATAGAAAGTGTGCTCTAGCGACGACAGACACTTCGCCAGCCCTACCCACCGTGTGTCACCCTGTATTAGGGGGTATGTAGTCCCCCAAGAGGACAGAGGCGCCCTCGCTGACATCTCCATACCACTGCTGGCTTGATATAAAGGTGTCAGTACCCACAGGACAATGGTAGCATTCTCTTGTGTAATGGGGGGTGGTAGTCCCAGAGGTGTTCCGATCGCGCACATGCGACCCCTCGACCCACTGCTCGGCTATGATAGAAAAGGTTCGGACACACATGACATGGCAGCCTCTCCCTTGCTCTTTTATGGCAATGTTGTATCATACAGAGGTGTGTGCAGAGCACCCCATGCTGACCCCTGACCATCGTGTTGCTCGGCATGATTGAAAGAGTTTCCATTGGCACAACGGACATCGGTGCTCGCTGTGTATGGGGGTGCTATTCACCTGATTTGTCGATCGCCCATACGCTGCACCCCTGACCACTGCTTGCTATGATTAGAAGCGTCGTTCGGATAAGACACATACAGGGTCAGCTCCCACTGTGATATGGGGGTGTAGTCACAAGAGTGCGGGCTCAAGCGACCCATGCATGGCCCCCCACTACTCATGCTGGCTATGATAGAAATGTGCCAGGACACACAGAACATTGCACCCTCGCTGTGTATGGGGGCTGTCAGTTCACGACCGGGTCAGATCGAGCGCCCATCGCATGACCCCTAGTGACAACATCTGGCTAATATAAACTGTTTCAGGACACAGTACTGGGCAGCTCGCTTTTGGTAATCGGGTGGTTGTATACCAGGATGTGGGTTAAGCGCCCATGCTTAACCCCTTTGACCACTGCTGGCTATATAGAAGATGTCACGGACACGAGGACATCGGCAGCATCGCTGTGTATGGGGGTGTAGTCACAGAGGGTCAGAGCACCCATCCTACCCCTGAACCCGGCTGCTGCATGATAGAAAGGTGTCAGGACACCAGGACAAGGCAGCTCGCTTGTATGGGGGATTATCCCAGCAGGGGGTCCCGAGCGCCCCATGCTACCGCCCTGACCCACTGCTGCTAACTTCTGATAGACAGGTGTCAGGACCACACAAGGACCTGTCAGCTCGGTTTATGGGTGGTGTATCTCACACGAGGTCAGAAGCATCCCATTGGGCTGACCCCCGGGCGACCACTGTGCTAGGCCTATAATATAATGTTTCAGCAGACGGACATGGCATCTCGCTGTGTATGGGGGGTGTAGTCCAAAGTGTCAGATCTGCCTCCACATGACACCTGACCACTGCTGTGCTAATGATGAAAAGTGTCAGGACAACAGGACATGGCAACTCACTGTGGTAATGGGGATTTCTCACGAGGGTCAGATGGCCCATGCTGACCATCTGACACACATTCTGGCTATGTAGAAAGGTTTCACAGGACACACAAGGACATGGCAGCTCGCGTGGTATTGGGTGGTATAATCACAGAGGGGTCAGAGAGCCCATGCGACCCTGACCACTCGCTGCTTGATCGAAAGGTAGTCAGGTACACACAGGACGTGGCACGTCGCTGATGTATGGGGGAATGTAGTCCAAGTAGGGTCAGAGTCTGCCGCCATGTCTTACCCGCTGACCACTTGCTTGCTATAATAGAAAGGTGTCGGACCCACCGGACCCAGTGGCACACCATCGCTGTGTAATGGGGTGTGCTAGTCATCAGAGGAATCACTAGCACCCCGTGCTGACCCCTGACCAACTGCTGCGCTATGTATGAAAGGTGTCAGACACACACAGGACATGCAGCTGGCTGTGTCACTTGGGTGGTGTCACGTCACGAGGGGTCAGAGCACCCCTGCTAGCCCCTGACCACTGACTGGCTAGATAGAAGGTGTCAGGACACCGGACAAGGTCAGCTCGCTGTGTATGGGGGGGTGTAGTCCCAAGGGTCAGAGTCGCCATCATCGTCTGAACCCCCCTACCACTGCTGGCCTAGATTAAAGGTTCATGTACACACCGACAGAGATGGCATCTCGCTGTTTGGGGGAGGTGAGTCACAGAGGGGTCCCGAGTGCCCATTCGACCCTGACCACTGCTGTCTATGATAGAAAATGTTTTCAGTACACACAGGACATGGCAGCACTCGCTTTGTAGGTTGGATGTATTCACAGAGGGGTCATAGCGCGCAGGCTGACCCCTGACCACTGCTGCATAAGTAGAAAAGGATGTCATGACACACAGACTGGCAGTCCTAGCTGTTATGGGGTGTAGTCACAATGGTCGAAGCGCCATGCTACCCCTTCCGCATTCTGCTTGATAAAAGTTTCAGTACACAGGACATGGCATCTCTCTGTGTATGGGGGGTGTAGTCACAGAGGGGTCATACACCCATTTGACCCCTGACCCGACTGCTAGGCTATATAGAAAGGTGGTCGGACACACAGAACATGGCATCCATTCTGTGTATTGGCGGGGTAGTCACAGATGGGTCAGAGCACCCATGCCGACCCCCTGACCACTGCTCGCTATGAAGAAAGAGTGCAGGAACACAGACGATGACATGCAGCTCGCTTTGTATGGGGTGTGTAGCTCAAAAAGTGTCATAGCGCCCTGCTTACACCCCACTGACCACTGCTGGCTAAGATAGAAAATGTCCAGTACCCAACAGGGACATGCAGCTCCTTCTCTCTGTGTCTTTGGGTGTAGTCACAGAGGGTTCAGAGTCACCCAATGGCTGGACCCCTGACCCACTCTGCTTGACTATGATTCTAAGGTGTCAGGACATGCAGCTTGCTTTGTATGGGGGTGTATTCAAGGGGGTCCACGCCCATGCTGACCCCTGACCACTGCTTGCTCTGATAGAAAGATAGTCAGGACACACAGACATTGGCAGACTCGACTTTTAGTGGGGTGTAGTCCACTGAAGGTCAAGGCGCCCATGCTGACCCCTGACCACTGCGGCTATGATCGAGGGCGTGTTCGACCACAATGACAATGGGCTTCGCTTGTGTATGGGGGTGTAGTCACAGAGGGGTCAGAGCGCCCAGACAGACCCCTGACCACTGCTTGGCTATGATAGAGAGGTGTCTGACACACAGGACTGCAGCCATGTCGTGTGTTGGGGGGTGTAGTCAACAAGGGTCAGACACACCATGCTGACCCTGACCACTGCTGCTTTGGATAGAGGTTCAGGACCACATACAGATGGCAGCCGCTGTGTATGGGTGTGGCAGTCACAGAGGGGTCAGAGCGGCCCATTCTGACCCCCGACTACTGCTGGTATGATAGAAAGGTGGTCAGGACACCCAGGACAGGCAGCTCGCTGCTGTATGGGGGGGTGTAGTCAACAGAGGGGGTCAGAGCGCCCATGCTGACCCCGAACCACGTGGCTGGCAATTCTAAAGGTTCAGGTAAAGGACATGGCCCTTTCGCTGGTGGTATGGGGGATGTAGTCACCTATGGTCAGAAGCCGCACTACTGACCCCTGACCACTGCTGGATATGATAGAAAGTGTCCGAACAACACAGGACATGCCGCGGTCGCCTGTGTATGGGGATGGAGTCCAGAGGGGTCGAGACCGCCCTACTTACCCCTGACCATGCTGGCATGATAAAAAAAGGTTTCAGGACACAGGACATGGCAGCGTCGCTGTGTATGGGGGCGTGTAGTCACAGTTGATCAGATCGCCCATGCTGACGCCCTTACCACTGCTGGCTATTTAGAAAGAGGTGTCAGGACACCAGACATGCACACTCCTATCGCTGTGTATGGGGATGTATGTCACAGAGGGATCAGAGCGCCCATCCGCGCCCCTGCCACGCTGGCTATGATAGAAATGTATCATGACCACAGGACATGCAGCCTCCTGTGTATGGGGGCGTGTATTCCCGAGGGGTCCGAGCGCCCCTGCTGACCCTGAACCACTTCTGGCTAGTGATAGAAAGGTGTCAGGACCACCGGACATGGCAACTCCCTCGCTGTGTTGGGGTTTACGTCACAGAGGGGTCAGAGCGCCCTGCTGACCCCTAGACCACTGCTGGCTTAATAGAACGGTGTCAGGACCAGGACATCAGCCTCCGCTTGTCTGGGGTGAATCACGAGGGGTCATAGCGCCCTGGACTGACCCCTGCCCACTGATTGGCTATGATAGAAAGTGTCATGTCACACAGGACTGGCAGCCTCGTGTGTAAATGGGGGGTGTAGTCCAAGGGTCAGAAACAGCGCCCATGCTGACCCCTGTACCACTGCTGGCTATGATGAAAGGTGTCGACACACAGGACAATGGTCAGCTCTGCTGATGTATTATGGTGATTTCGTCACATAAGGGTCAGATCGTCCCGAGTCTTCCCCCTGACCACTCTGGCTATAGAATAAAATGGTGTCAGAACCGGACATGGAATCTCGCTGTTGTATGGTGGGTGTAGTCCAGAGGGGTCACAAGCGCCCATGCTTACCCCTTACCCTGCCGGCTTGACTAGAAAGGTTGTCAGGAGTCACCAGGACATGCACTCAACTTTGTCTGGGGGGATGTGTATTCACAGAGGGGTCAGAGCGCCCATGCTACCCCCTGACCACTTCTTGCTATCTATAGAAATTGTCGGCCCACCAGGACAAGACTCGCTGGTCTGGGGGGATGTAGTCACCGAGTGGTCAGAGCGCCCATGCTGAACCCCGGACAACTGCTCTTGCCTGGCTATGATAGAAAGGTGTCAGACACACAGGACATGGCAGCTCGCTTGTAAATGGGGGATGTAGTCCCAGAGGGGTCAGAGCCCCATCTTCCCCTGACCACTGCTGGCTATGATAGGAAGGTGTCAGGACAACCCAGGACATATGCTAGCTTCTGCTATGTTGGGGGGATGATAGTCACAGAGGGGTCATGAGCGCTCATGCTACCCCCGACCAACTGCTGTCTCTGATAGAAAGGTGCTCAGTACACCCAGGACAGGGCACTCGCGTGTAGGGGTTATCACATAGGTGTCAGAGCGGCCCATCGCTGACCCCTGACCACTGCTGGCTATGATCGAATGTTGTCAGGACACACAGGACATGGCACCTCTCGGTTTCTATGTATGTGGGGTGTAGTCCACAGAGGGTCAGAGCTCTCAAGTGCTGACCCCCCCGACCACTCTGGCTATGATAGAAAGGGTCATGACACACAGGAACATGGCAGCTTCGCTGTGTATGGGGGTTCTATCACGATGGGTCAGATCCCCTGCTGACCCTGACCACTTGCTGGCTATGAGCGAAAGGTTTCAGACACACAGCTGGCAGCCTCGCTGTGTATGGGGGGCTGTAGTCACAGAGGGGTCTTGGCGTCCCCTGCTCCTGGCTTCCCACTTCCTTTGCGTGCCCCTACAGATATTTGCTCCTCTGTGTCGGACCCTTGACACGCCCGGCTGTCTCCTGGCGGCTATCCTTGTTGACGTGTCATTCCCTCTCAAGAACAGGTCCACGCTTTTCTTGTTCCACATCTTAGACACACAGACAGCTGTTCCCTCTTGGCAGCGTCCCCCCTTGTTTTGTATGAGGGGCTTCTGTTATGTGTTTCATCTTCCTCTTCACTATTGACTAGGGAGGGTCAGAGCCCCCTACTACTGTGACCCTCAGCACCCTGTCGCTCCGAGCCCACTGACCACTGACCCCGCTGCTCCGGGCCTGATCTCGGTCGCCTTATGTGTATACGCTAGGTGTCGGCTAGTTACCTACACCGTGGAATTGTCGCTGCAACGTAGTCCTCCTGGTTGTATGGGGGTGTGTCACGCGAGGCAGAGCGCCCCATCGGACCCCCACCACTGCTGGCTATGATAGAAAGGTTGTCAGGACCACGGGAGCATTGGTAAGATCGCGGTATGGGGTGTATTCACGAGGGGGTCCGAGCCGCCCATCTTCCCGCACGACTGCTGGCTAATATAGATACCGGGTTTCAGTAGCACAACCGTCCATTGCATGCCGCTGTTATTCAGGGGGGTGTAGTCACAGAGGGGTCATAGCCCCATGCTTGAACCCCTGACCATTGCTGGCTATTATTGAAAGGTTCATGGCACACAGGACCGGCAGCTCGCTGTTGTTGGGGGTTTAGTCACAAGGGTCAGAGCGCCCATGGGGTCTGACCCCCTGACCACTGCTGGCTCATGATAGAGAGGTGCAGATACACAGATACATGGGCAGCTCACTGTGTATGGGGGTGGTAGTCACAGCGGGTCAGAGCGCCTGCTGACCCTGACCACTGCTGCTATGATAAAGTTCTGGACACACGGACAGGCAGCTCGCTTGGATGGGGGGATGTTAGTCCAGAGGGGTCAATCGCCCATGCTGCCCCGACCACTGCTGCTATGATAGAAAGGTTTCAGGACCAGTACATGCAGCATCGCTTGTTCTGGGGGTGTAGTCACAGAGGGGTAAGAGGCCCATCTGTGACGTCCCGACCACTGCTGGCTATGAGAGAAAGATGTCAGGACAACAGGATCATGTCAGCCTCGCTGTGTATGGGGGGTGTAGTCCACAAAGAAGTCAGAGCACCCATGCGACCCTGACCACTGCTGGCTCATGATAGAAATGGTGTCAGGACACCAGGACATTGCAGCTGCTCGCTGTGTAATGGGATGTAGTCACAGAGGGGTCCAGCGCGCCCATTCTGACCCTGACCACTGCTGCTATGATCGAGGGGCAGGACACCGCATGACATGCGCATCGCTGTTTAATGGGGGTTATTCCACATATGTGGTCGAGCGCCATGCTACCCCACCATGCTGTCTTAATAAAAATGTGTCATGACAACATACATGTCAGCCTCTCTGATTTATTGTGGGTAAGTCCAAGAATGGGTCAATCGCCCATGCTGACCCTGACCCTGTGGCTATTAGATAAAAGTGGTCAGGACACACAGGACATGGCAACTCAACTTTGTTTTGGGTAAATATGTCTCACAGAGGGGTCAAGAGCGCCCATGCTGACCTCTGACCACTAGCTGGCTTGATAGAAGGTTTCAGGACACACAGGACATGGCAAGCTCGCTGTGTATGGGGGGTATACTCCAGAGGGGTCAGAGCGCCATCTGACCCCTGACCACTGCTGGCATGATAAGAAGGTGTCCGGCGCACAGACATGGCACTCCTTGTGTATTTGGGCTGTAGTCACAGGAGGTCCGCGCCCACCCATTCTGACCCCTGACCACTGCTGGCTATGATAGAAAGGTTCAATGAACACACAGTAACATGCAGCGCTTTCCTGTGTATAGGGGGGGTGCATCACAGATGAATCGAGCACACATGCTGACCCCTGCCCACTGCTGGGCGATGATAGACGGTGTCACGACCACCAGGGACTTGCTGGCACTCGGCGTGGTATGGGGGTGTAGTCAAGAGGGGTCATAGCACCCATGCTGACCTGACCACTGCTGGTATGATACAAAAGGTGCCTGAACACCCATGACATGTCAGCTCGCTGTTTATGGGTGGTGTAGTCCCGATGGTCATAGCGCCCATGCTGACCCCTGACCACTGCTGGTCATGAAGAAAGGTTTCAGGACCACAGGACATGCATCGCTGTGTTAATGGGGGGGTGTAAGTACACAGAGAGGGTCAGAGTGCCCCATGCTTACACCCGACCACTGCTGGCATGATATAAAGGTTGTCAGGACACACATGACTGGCAGCTCGCTTGTATGGGGGATGTAGTCACAGGAGGGTCTGAGCGCCTGCTGACCCTGACCACTGCTGGCTATAATAGACAGGTGTCATGACAAGACAAGGCAGCTCGCTGTGTATGGGGGTGTATTCACAGAGGGGTCCAGACGCCCATGCTGACTCCCTGACCCACTCTGGCTATTATATAAAGGTGTCTAGTACACAAGGACATGGAAGCTCGCTGTGTATGGGGGAGTGTATCCAGAGCGGTGTCAGAGCACGCCATGCTTGACCCTGACCACTGCTGCTATGATAGAAAGGTGCAGTACACACAGACATGGCCAGCTGCTGTTTATGGCGGGTAAGTCACAGAGTTGTCAATCCCCATGCCGACCCCTGACCACTGCTGGCTATTATAGAAAGTTGTCGACCCATGACTGCAAGCTCGTGTTTATGGGGGGTGTATCACAAAGGTCAGGCGCCCATGCTGACCCCTGATTACTACTGCTGGCTACTGATAAAGGTGTCAGGACAACAGGACTGGCAGCTCTCTGTTATGGGGGGATGGGTGGGTGTAAGTCACAGATGGTCAGAGCACCCATGCTGACCCCTGACCCACTGGCTGTGCTCTGATAGAGTTGTCATCGACTAGCAGCTTGCTGTGTAATGGGGGGTGTAGTCACATAGTGGTCTAGCTGCCCATGCTGAACCCTGACCACTGAGGCTATGATAAAAGTATTTCAGACACCAGTACATCAGCCTCGCTGTTTATGGGTGTTATTCACTGAATGTCAGAGCGCCCATGCGACCCTACGCACTGCTGGCTTTTATGAGAAGGTTTGTCGGACGCACATGAAATGGCAGCTCGCTGTTTATAGGGTTGTAGTCACAGGGGGTCAGAGCGCCCCTAGCTGACCCCTGACCATGCTGCTCTGATAGAGGGTTCCTGACCCAGGAAATGGCACTCGCTGTGTATGGGGTGTAAGTCACAGACGGTCAGAACACCCATTCTGAGCCCCCCTGACCACTGCTGGCTATATAGAAGGACTGTCAGGACACACAGACTGGCAGCTCGCTTGTAGGGGGGTGCATTCAATGGTCGATCGCCCATGCGCACCCTTTCCGCACTGCTGGATATGATAGAAAGGTGCCATTACACCTGACATGGCGCTCGCTGTGTAATGGGGGTAGTATCACAGAGGTCGTCATACGCCCATGCTACCCCTGACCCACTGCTGGGACTATGATGAAAATTGTCATATAATCAGACGCGCAGACTGCCTGTTATGGGTGATTGGATTCACAGCTGGGGTCAAGCTCCATACTGTACCACCCTGACCACGCTGGATATGATAGACCGGTGTCCGACCCACAGTACAGGTCAGCTCTCTGTTGGTATGGGGATGTGAGTCACAGGGTGTCAAAGCCGCACCTACTGACCCCCCTGACACTGCTGCTATTGAAGAAAATTTTGTCTTGTACCTCCGGACAATGTGCAGCTCTCGCTGTGTATGGGGGCTGTAGTCACAGTGAGTAGTCAGAGCGGCCCATCTCTCCGCTCGCCCCTAACCACTGCGGTATTATAGAAAAGCAGTGTCTGGACTCCATGATACTCGCAACGCCAACTCGCTGTTTATGGGGGATGTAGTCACGAGGGGGTTCAGAGCGCGCATGCTGACCCCTGACCCACTTGCTGGCCTAATTATATGTACAGTCGTCCAGTACAACCAGGCCCATTGAGGCTCCTCGCTGTTATGGGGGCGTGTAGTCTACAGAGGGGTCCAAGCGCTCCATGCATTGACCCCGACCACTTTGCTGCTATGCATAGAAATGGTGTTCAGCACACCAGCACAATGGCACTGCTACGTCTGTGTAATGGGCGTGTATTCCGAGGGTCAGCGCGCCCATGCTTACCCCCTGACCACTGCTGGCTTATAAAAGTGTCAGACACGAGGACATTGCGAGCTCGCTAGACCTGCTATTGGGGTGTGTACATCAAACAGAGTGGTCAAGCGCCCCATTCTGACCCCTGACCACACTGCTGGCCTATGATTAGAAAGCGTGTCAGTCACACCAGGCACATGCGATCTCGCTGTTTTAAATGGGGGGTGGTATTCCATAGTGGCAGATCGCCCATGCTGACTCCCTACCCTGCTGGCTATGATAAAGGTGTCAGGACACACGGACTGCAGCTCGATGTGGTATGAGGGGGTAGTATTCACTGTGGTCAGACATAGCGCCCGTTGCCTGACCCACTTGACCCTGCTGGCATGATTCTAGACAGGTGTTGCGGGGACACACGTACATGGCAGCTCTGCTTTTGTATGGGGGTGTAGTCACGAGTGCGGCGTCACAGCCGCCATCGCTGACCCCTGCCTCACTTGCAGGCTATGATGAAAGTGCTCAGACAACACAGACATGGGCAGCTCGCTGTGTATGGGGGTTGTATCCACAAGGGTCAAGCGCCCATGCCTGACCCTGACCAACTGCTGGCTATGAAGAAAGGTTCAGGACACACAGGAATAGGCACAGCTTGCTGTGTAATGGGGTGTAGTACGAGGGGGTCATGCACCGCTGACCCCGACCACTGCTGGCTATGATAGAAAGTTTCAGACCACAGGACATTGCGGCTCGCTGTGTATAGGGTGTTCTTCATCAGAGGGTCAGCTCGCCCCATGCTGACCCTACCCTTGCAGGCTATGATAAAATGTGCAGGACAACCAGACTGGCCGCCCGCTGTTTATGGGGGGTGAGTCACAAAGGGGTCGAGCGCCCCTTCTGAACCCGACCATGTGCTAGATAGAAAGGTCAGGACACACAGACATGCAGCTCTCTTTTTATGGGGGTGTATTCCAGCATGCTCAGAGCGCCCAGCGGACCCCTGACCAATTGCAGCTTGATAGATGTGGTGCCAGACCACAGACAGCAGCAAATCGCTTTGTGATGGGGGTTTCGTCACAGAGGGTGTCAAGCGCCCATGCTGACCCTGACACTTGCGTCTAATAGAAAAGGTGTCAGGACCACAGCTCACATGACGAGTGGCGCTTCTGTTTATATGGGTGTAATTCACAGGGGCAGAGCCCATGCTGACCCCTGACCACTGCTGGCTTGATATAAGGTGTCAGACACAGGACATGGCCACCTCGCTGTGGTATGTGGGGGTGTCACAGAGGGGTCAGCCATGCTTGACCCCGACCACTGCAGGCTACTATTAAAGGTGTCATTGCACCAACTTACATGGCCAGCATCCGCTGTTGTAGGGTGGGTGTGTCCAGAGTGTCAGCTGCCCATGCTGACCCCCTGACCGCTGCGGCTATGATATTAAAGGTGTCAGGCACACAAGGACATGGCCGCTTGCCATGTGTATGGTGGTGTAGTCACTAGGGAGTCAGAGCACCCATGCTACCCTACCATCATGCTGGCTTATGATAGAAAGGTGTCAGTACACACAGGACATGGCAGCTGCTGTGTACTGGGGGTGTATTCACAGAGTGTCAGAGCCACCGCATGCTGACCTCCTGACACTGTGCTATGATATCAAGGTGTTCAGGAACGACATGGCAGCTCGCGGTGTATGTGGTTAGTCACGAGGGTCAGAGCACCCATGCGACCTGACCACTGGCGGCTATGATATAAAGGTGTCAAGGACACACAGTAACATGGCAAGCCTCTCTGTGTATGGGGAGTGTATTCACAGAGATCAGATCGCACATGCTGACCCCTGAACCACTGCTTTCTATGATCGAAATGGTTGTCAGACATGTAGTATATGGAATATTCCTCTGTGGACCTGTAAGTTCGTTTTCGCAGCAATGTCTCTCTGCTTCGCTCTTCTCTGTGTCTTGTTCTCCTCTCACTCGTTGTGTCTCCCGTTTTCCCTCGACCCCCCCCCTCCCGGTCATCACTTCACACCTACGCATCCGCCTTGGGCTCCTAGATTCGCTCTATTCAATTACAATCACAGAACATGCACAGCGCCTATTATACACACCAGAGGCAGCGGGGCGAGCTCACAATTCACCCCCACATTTTGCCATTGACATGAGGGACCGCACGGTTAAATTGGCGCGGAGTCACGGCGTCATACAAACATGAACTCGCAGACCCATCACTAGAAAAAAAAAAACGTCGCTTGGCTATTGCCCCTAATTTTAGCAAAAACCTTCACACCTGCTGGAAGGAGGTTGCGAGAAAAATTTTCGAAATTTTAAACACTTCTTTTTCTTCTTGGCAAAAATGAATATTCTCCTTCGCTTTGGGACATTTTGTTCCACCACCTTTTGGCTCGTTTTATGGGCGTAAATTTTTACTAATTAGGCAACAAAAAATATATATTGATCCAAGTGATGTCACCAGTTTCTCCTGGCGGCTCCTGTTTCCCTGAGTTCCGGTCCCGGTGATCCAGATCTGAGGTCCTCCGTGCTCGGGACCACTAGAGCCCAGCCCATTGCCTGAGCTGCTTTGGGACATTATCACCTGCATAAACCACCTTGCGATCCTAAGGCTTTTAATGGGGGGTAAATCCCCGTGGTCTTGGGTAAAATATGTCTGAAACCTGTGGGTCTCTGTGCATACACAGTAAATGCGGTGGTCTTGGTTACAATGAGTCAATACCGGTATTTTTTGGTAAATTTAAGTGAAGAGTTTGGTGTATTGGTAAAATACGGGTGAATACTTGGTGATGCAGGGTAAAATCATGGTATCCTGCGTCTAGGGTTTCATAAGGTAAATGCTGTCCTAAGGATAAAATAGGGTAAAATCTTGTTGGTCTACATAAAGATGGGGCAGAATACTGGTGGTCTAACAGTAAATAGAGGTAAGTATCTGGTGGTCTTATAAAAAGGTAAATACCTGGGGTTTTCTGTAAATTTAGGGGTGAAATATCTGGTGGTATGATATAAATGGGGTAAGACCTAGTGGACCAGGGTAGGTTTTTTATCTATTCCATGGAGGGGAATGATCCTGGTGTCTGGTGTTTTATATCACATCCTCTGCTCTATTAAACTTAAATCTCCTAACTTTCAGTCAGTGAAGCGGGATATATCAGATTATGTGGGGGGGGACGGGGGACTTTCCCTTTGCCCCATGTCATCCCCCCCCCACGATGACCCCCCCACTGCTGGTCACATCGACATCACTATCAATTACCGGAATCATAGAATAATACAGAAATTATAAAAAAAAGTTTTTTACAAATTCTCTGAACTCGAGATGTCCTTCAGTCCTCAGAAGACCTCCCGGACCGTGGTATGGACTACCATACACTTCCGTGTAGAATTTTCCTCCTCCCTCCTAACATGCAGGACCAGTCCCCACAAAAAGTCATTTATTTTGATCTTCATTTCCTAACATCTGCGATTCTAAGCAAAAAATAATCTGTTTCTGTGAACTGGAAATCCATTAATTTTTCATCAGTAGTTTGAGACAATATATAAATTTCTACACAAAACCTACAGTAGCGTCAGTATTCACGGCCCGCCGCTCCTCCCCCCCCCAGACTAACAGGTCGAGAGCCGGCGGTAAGCTAGACGCGAAATCACGCCCACACTATGTACTATGGAGTATTCCTAGTCATCCTCCTATTTTCATATAGGTCTGGACAGGCTGGTGAATTTTCTAATATGTACTATAACAACCCCCTACATAACCCCGTAACATGTCTTCTACCCCAAATCCTTAGCACATCTAACATGTATCTTTACCTCGCCCCAACGGACGCCCAGATTTTGGAAAGTAGCTAGACCCGCAATCCATACGGATAACCCCCAACCCACACATACTTGATGAATATATCAGATCTTGATTTTGTGTATAAACTACAGCAAGTTCTGTGATATGTAGCCTCAGCAGGGCCTCTGCGGGCCTATCTGTTCCGTTTATCCCAGATATGGGACTGCAATGTGAAGCAGGCCGGCAGCTGCCCCGCTCCACCCATTCACCGTCTACCTGAGGATGTCCTCCACACAGCATGGGCTTGGATTAATAAAAATAATAATTCCTTACGCCTACGGATTATTCAGCACCTGCACACAGAGTTTTGACAACTCAGTCCCTGTCCCACAATCGAGGGCTCACAAGCCCTACCAGGAATGTTTTCTGAGTGTGGGGAGAACCAGAGGACCCGGGAGAACTACAAACTCTTTGCAGATCTGTTGACCCGGTGATTCTGACACCATGTCCCCAGCGCTGAAAGTCTGTAGCAACCACAAGCCCACCGTGCACTTGGTGGGGGTGGGAGAGAACGAAAGTACACCATGACTGGGGCACTAAGGGTGAACCTTATAAACTGGTGGGCCTTAAGTGCTACTTATCATTTGTCGACACAAACAGGTCAATTAATAAATGTTGAATACATATGTGCTTGTTTTGCTATGGGGGGGGGTAGCGCAAAAGGGACATTATATGTAGGCTGGTTCAAAAAGGACATTATAGAGTGGGCAGGGACAATGGGGGAGCCCGTAATAGGCGAGACCCAAAGAGAACAATGTCTAGTCAGGTCATATAGGTTTGGTCTGTAAAAGTGAAACATTCATAGTTTGTGTGTGTGAGGGGGCCTAATATAGGTAAGAGGCACAAAAGGTGGACATTGAAAGTTTGGGGCGATCTAAATTGGGTGTTTTATTAGTGGGGGGTGGCCCAATTTGTGGGCATTATAAGTGAAGTGGGCACAATTGGCGGCATTCGTTAGAGAGGGGCTCTCAAGGAAGGAAACATAATTGTGTGTGGGGGACGTTAGAAACTTTAAGTTTAGTAACTTTCCAGAACCAGCATTCCCCCCCCCCCTGGACAGAAGTGGTGCTGTTTCTCGAGACAAGCGGCCATGTCTATGTAATGTGTACATCCCCTTTAAGTAAGTCTGCCTTACAGAGGCTGATTGTGGCCTGAAGACCTGCGTAATATAATCCATCTCTCTGTTACTAACTCTGTAATAGACAAGTATAGATCGGTGTGTGCAGACGGTGGACGCGATGTTCTGCAGCAGGAGGGGCCGGTAAATGGCGGATCTATAGGAAATGAAGCACATATGTCTATCTGCGCCTCGGGCACCGGCAGTGCAGCACAACAACTCATTTTGCTTTATTCCTCTGTGGCTGCGAGAAGACTGGTGGGTGGAAGCTGACGGCGGCTGAGACTTGTATCCGTCCTCTGTTTACTGACTACCGACAACAGGACGCAAATATATCGCACCAAACACCACCAGGCCCTAGGTGGGGGGGATTATCTGTTAGGATCTCCCTAAAGTAAGCCCCAAATATAACATTCATCCTAAAATAAATACCGTATTTTTCGGACTATAAGGCGCACTAAAAATCTTTTGCTTTTCTCAGAAATTAAAGGTGCGCCTTATAGTCCAGTGCGCCTTATATATGAACCGTACTTACAGACAACAGCTGCCTTGAACTGTGCACAGGTCTGCCCCCTGCTGGTCATTCATCCTTATAATTAGGTGCACCTTATAGTCCGGTGCGCCTTATATATGAACCTAGACGTTTTAGCAGGAATTTATTGATGGTGCGCCTTATAATCCGGTGCACTTTATAGTCCGAAAAATACAGTAGTAATTTGTTGCATTCATTCTAAAATAAACCTTAGTTTGTGCGATTCAGCCTACACTAATCGCTCATTTGTAAGATTTGGTCTAAAGTGACTGCTAATTTGTCAGATTCTGCCTAAAATAAACCCTCATTTATCAAATTTGGGCTATATTCAGCCTGAAGTTAGCCCTGCTTTGTCTGATTCGGCCTACAGTAAGCCCTAGTATGTCAAATCATCCTAAAATAAGCCATCAATATCAGTTTTGGCCTATTGTGAGCCTATATTTGTCCTATTTTTTTTTCAGAAAGTCAGATTTGGCCAATAGCAAACCCTCTTACTTTAGGCCAGCTTTAGTAGCTAATAACCACTACATCCCAAGAGCATCCCACCTAATTTGGAGATGCTCTAAGTTTTTTCGGACGCCTAACCATCACATGTCAACCACTGACAGGGGCAACTGTCACCATGTATTCAGACCAGTAGTTAACACTGGTGTTTTGGCTGATCGTAGTCAGAGGGGAGGGGTAGGAGGCTCAGTGTATGTGTTTTTCATAAAACATAGAAATGAGGTCCTGTAAATCAGTTTACAGAGTTGCACTAGGGTGTCCGTGTTCGTACAGGGATGTGTCATCAGTAAATATGGGGCTCCTCCTTATATCATTAGGTCAGGGCATAGCTCTGCTGGGTTAATTCTCCCGCAGTTGTTGACAAGATGTTGTGACTGGTCCTGAGGCTTGTAGGGTCTGCCCTTCTGGATTTGTCATGTGCAGTGTCTTTCACTCCGGTAGCTCCTTGATGATTGTTGTGTACAGACATCACAGTGAACGTGATACATTTCTCATGGTATGTAAATTTTTATAGAATGCAAATTTAATGCGGTGTATGTAAGTGATCCATGCAGTGATGTTGCATTGTCATCAGTGCCTCTTCTGGTTATTAGGTGGTCTACAGCTCAGCTTCTGATTATTGGATGGTCATCAGCACCTCTTCCGTTTGTGAGATGGTCTTCATCACCTTTTCCGGTTATTGGATGGTCATCAGCACCAACTCTGGTTGTTGGATGATCATCAGCACCTCCTCTGGTTGTTAGATGGTCATCAGCATCTCCTCAGGTTCCTGGATGGTCTTCGGCACCTCCTCTGGTTCCTGGATGGTCATCGACACCTCCTCTGGTTGTCTGATGGTATTCGACACCTCCTCTGGTTGTCTGATGGTATTCGGCACCTCCTCTGGTTGCTGGATGGTCATCAGCACTTTCTCTGGTTGTTGGATGGTCATCAGCACTTTCTCTGGTTGTTGGATGGTCATCAGCACTTTCTCTGGTTGTTGGATGGTCATCAGCATCTCTACTGGTTGTTGGATGGTCATCAGCACCTCCTCTGGTTGTTGGATGGTCATCAGCACCTCCTCTGGTTGTTGGATGGTCATCAGCACCTCCTCTGGTTGTTCAATAGTTTGTTGAATGGTAGTGGTAATAATGCTTGTTAGGTCATTATCACCTCTTTGTTAAGTGGGTCACCAGCTGATTACTGGTCTACAATGCCTTTAATTCACTGAATACTGTATATGCTAATCATAATGAACCATTCAATAGACCATTTCTGGTCAGGCTTGGTGCACCCATCTTGCTTTTGGTCCCCCTCCCTTTTCTTCAGTGTATGTCCTCTGCATGAATGTTCTCTTTATTCTTTCCCATCAATTACACTCTGCACTTTTCTTTGCTTGTCTTCGTAAAGTTTATTATCCACTAATATGGCTAAATGATGATGTTCTCCTACCTATAGTCACATCCTAGGAGATCATCCATCTTGTGTCTTGTTATATGCACAGTTTGAAAAAGAAATCACATTTTGCTTCATTAAAGTCAAACACATAGACAAGCACTGAAGACAAATGTTTAATAGCATAAAACCTCCAGAGCTGAGGAGTATATCAAGTGCTGCTGCTGGAAATTCTGCTGCAGTGTAGACACATAATTATGTATATTACATGAGGCACAGAAATATACAGTATAAAGAACTCAGCTATTTAATACTTTGCTTTGTCTACAAGAATATAACTATAATACTGCCCCCTATGTACAAGAATATAACTACTATAATACTGCCCCCTATGTACAAGAATATAACTACTATAATACTGCCCCCTATGTACAAGAATATA
>CM033642.1:268304013-268338893 GCA_019512145.1 Engystomops pustulosus | reverse complement strand
AATATAACTAACATAATAACGCCCTATGTACCAAAGAATATAATTACTATAATCTGCCCCCTATGTCAGAATAATAACTACTATAATACTGCCGCCCCTATACAAAATAGAACTACTAGATACTGGCCCCCTATGTACAATGAATCAACTACTATAATACTGCCCCTGATGTACAAGAACTTAACCTACTATATATACTTCCCCCTATGTACAAGAATAAGACTCTATAATCACTGCCCCCTATGTACAAGAAATACACACTATAACTGCCCCCTTAGTACAAGACTAATAACATACTGATAATACTGTCCCCATGTACAAGATATAACTACTATAATCACGGCCCCCTAGGTACAAGAATGATAACTACTACTAATACGCCCCTATGACAAGAATAATACTACTATAAGACCTGCCCCCCTATATACAAGAAATATATCTATAATACTTCCCCCTAGTCACAGAATATAACGCCCACTATAATACTGCCCCTATGTACAAGATTATACTACTATAATACTGCCCCCTTGTCACAAGAATATAACTACTATAATACTGCTCCCTATGTACAAGGAATAAACTACTTAATACTGCCCCCTTGTCGATGAATATAACTACTATCATCTGTACCCTAGTCAAGAATAAACTACGATAATACTGCCCCTATGTACAGAATATAACTACTAAATACTGAATCGCCCCCTATGTACAGAATATACTACTATAATCTCGCCCCTATGTCAGAATATAACTCTATAATACTGCCCAATCCTATGTATACAAGAATAACTACTATAATACGCCCCCTATGTACAAGAATATACTACTATCAAACTGCCCCCTCTTATTCAAAGAATAGTAACTACTATAATACTGCCCCCTAATTACAACGATATATAACTACTAAATACCCTCCTATTTACACCGGGATATAATACTAAATCTGGCATTACAATACTATATAATCTGCCCCCTATGTACAGGAAATAACTAACTATAAGACTTGCCCCCTATGTACAAGAATATAACTACTATAATACTGCCCCCTATGTACAAGAATATAACCACTATAATACTGCCCCCTATGTAGAAGATATTGATGATGATTCTCTGTTACGCCTGTATTTGGAGTTAAATATTGGAGCATCAGATGTTCCATTATGGTCTCCAGGACAGTTGTCTCCGCTCCTCCAGGATTTGTCACCCTCCTCTTGTCGTTGTTTGAGCCCAAGTATAAATATAAAACCAGTAATCTAATAAAAGAATCACATTAAGCGGCTTTGCACAGCTGTACAATCTGAATACAATTTGCCGGAGCATATGTGTTCTGGTAATTGTGCCAACGCGGGAGAATTTTTTTTCTTGTAAAGAGCAAATCTCTGAAGACTATTGGGTCGTCAGCAGAGTCTTCAGACTTCACGTACTGTCGTCTGTCACTAGCCCGGCACATTTTATGTGTCAGCTATTATAACTCAATGCCAAAACCAAGATGTGACGAAATGGACTGGCACAGTGCCTGTTAGGGGACAAGAAAGCAGACATGAAGGCCCCTCACAGTCCCCTAAACTGGGACCCTTGTAAACGATACTCAACTAGATGATCTTCCACATTGCTAGTCAGAGGATCATTGAGGATCATCAATAGGCCCTCACAGTACTCTCAGGTAGGACCATCGTGGACTAGAGAGTGAAAATTCCTTGACTAAAAGGTCCGTCAACTTCCCGGTAGACCATGTAGACCACTTTTCTCGAAGTCCCCACAGTTAGGACTGAAGAAATGTTCTGCTAAAGTGACACTCAGGGGATTAGAACCTATTTTCCCCATAGGCCCCTCCCCTCACAGTCCATTCAGTCAATCATGAAAGCACAGAGTGGTCACTAGATATCCTTCTCTATAGACTTGGGTATGAAGGTGCTTGGATAGGCAGTAGGCTAACCATGGGTTCTCCAGCACCTAGACGGAGACGTAAGATGACATGGCCCCAGTAGGATGAATCCACTTCGGTCCCCCTTACTTTGGATGTAGACATTGCTCTTGTGTAGACAGTGACTCCCTCTGTGGACAAGAGAAGGAAAATAACAGAAGAGGTGATTGATGAGCTTCTTGTTGGTAGAGGACATTGAAGTATTGAATCTAAGACATCTAAAAGGCTGTAAGGTCTTCCAGACATTGATTCATTATTTTTCTTGTAAAGTATTGAGCGCTGAAGTCTTCCGTCAACCTTCCTCAACATCATCCAAGCTTTATCTCCTAATACTTCATCAATAACATCCGTACTCTGGAGATTATGACATCTCATCTCTAGAATATGTGGGAAGTCACCTAAGAAATTCTTCTTGGCGAGTAGTGGTGTCAGTCAAGTGTGGGTGTAGTTGACTGGTCAGTGGTCACGGAGGGATTTGGGCACAAATTCAAGTCTTGAGTTGAGGCACCATTTGAAACTGCTTCATTGAGTTAGCACTAGATCAGTGGTGGCGAACCTATGGCACGGGTGCCAGAGGTGGCACTCAGAGCCCTCTATATGGGCACTCTTGCCATCACCCCAGGGCAGAGTTCGCCAGACAGGACTCAAGGCCTCTTGCAGTCCCTGGCAGCCCAGGACCCTAGAAGGAAGCTACAATGATAATCTAAACTTCTTATCCTTCTTTCTACTGTATTGGTGTCCACAGGGGCCTATACAATGTATTCCTGTGAAAGAGCAGGGAGCAATAAGTTACTGCTTAAATTGTCGCTTCGACACTTTGCGAAAAATATGTGGGTTTTGGTTGTAGTTTGGGCACTCTGTGTCAAAAAGGTTTGCCATCACTGCACTAGATGGTCTTTAGTCTAAACTAGGTAGTTTCTATGACCTTTGGGTAGGGATGGACTAAGACCTTCTTCGGTAGTTTGGACATCCTGCCAAATCTTGTTCAATGGTTGACACTTACTACTAGTTGGATAATAGAACATAAGCTTCGAGTGGTGAGATTTTCTTCTGCCAACTTTCGAGTTTTGTAGTTTAAGAACATTTGTAGGACGTGAAAGGACTCTTGTGTACTTAGGTGTCAGGACCCAATGCAAGGTTAGAGGCCCCTCTCATTATTAGCACCACTGCACTTTGTAAAGCCTGAATAATGGTTAGGGTGGCCATAGGTCGAAAGGCCCAAACCACCCATATCCACCACTAAGTGTGAGGTATAGGTTGGATAGACAAAGTTCTAAAAGGAGGATTTGACCCATTACTCAGGAGCAAAATGGTAGGATTCTGTAAGGCTTACTTGCAATACAGTAGGGCACTCCATGGTGTAAAGAAATTTACGAGTAAATTTTTTTGTTTTTTTTAAATTTATTTTATAAAATTTGGTTCGTTATATTATATAACAACTTCAATAGTGAAATTCATGTTTTTTGTGTCTCTTTTGTATGATTCTCCTTCCATGTTGGATATGGTACATCTCAAGGTGTCTATGCTAATAACATAGTTGGTTGGCCAACACTTATCTCCTCTGACTTCTTATGGATATTGGTCCATAGGGAAAAGGAGAGTGTGAGCCCTGATACGAAGCAGCCCCCCACCCCACTGTTCCTTACACTGAATAATGTGAGGTATAAGGGGAAGGGATACTAAAGGTAAGGTCAGCAAGCCAAACAAAACCATGAAAAGGCGTCAGAGATAAGAACGAGGTCAAGTGGATAGTCAGAAGTATATACCAAGGTCACAACCAAATGGCAACACAGTACAGAATCAGTAAGCAAATGGGGATCAGAAACCAATTGCAATAGATCAGGTGAGTGTAGATACAATCAAAATCACTGGCAGAGAATATCCCTATGGATATTGGTCCATAGGGAAAAGGAGAGTGTGAGCCCTGATACGTCCTTACACTGAATAATGTGAGGTATAAGGGGAAGGGATACTAAAGGTAAGGTCAGCAAGCCAAACAAAACCATGAAAAGGCGTCAGAGATAAGAACGAGGTCAAGTGGATAGTCAGAAGTATATACCAAGGTCACAACCAAATGGCAACACAGTACAGAATCAGTAAGCAAATGGGGATCAGAAACCAATTGCAATAGATCAGGTGAGTGTAGATACAATCAAAATCACTGGCAGAGAATATCCCTATGGATATTGGTCCATAGGGAAAAGGAGAGTGTGAGCCCTGATACGTGCCTCCGCAGTGATTGACGATTACGGGTCTAGCTTTAGATTGCTCCGTCTGATGTCGTTCAGTGCCTTTCACACCGTTAGCTCTTCCTTTAATTTGGGTTACCATCACAGTGACGTACAGGTCGTCAGAAGTAAAGTGTAAGTAACCAAAGTTATGCGTTAGGCAGTAGCCACTTGATGTTGCCAGGGGCCCTTCACCTCTGCTGTTAGTCGTGGTCTATCAGCCACTCTCGGTTTATTGGCTGTCCACACCGCGGTCCGGTAGGCCGGCATCACCTCTCAGAGTAGAAGCATCACACGCCTCTGGTTGATGCGCCACACTCCTCGGGGGTTGTTGCAGGTCAGGACACCGGCGCTTGTGGCAACGTGATCACCCCCTCCTCGGGTGCGAAGGGGCAGCAGCCCCCTCCCTGGGGGCGGATGGTCTCAAGCCTCCTCTGGTTGTGATGTCTCACACGCCTCTGGTGTCTGCCGCGTCGGTCCCTCCTCGTTGTCTGATGGTCATTGCACAGTCCCTCTGTTATGGGCATCAGCACCTCCTCGATTGTTGGATGGGCTGCACCTCCTCTTTTGCGAGGTCTCTCGCACTCGCTGGGTGGCTGGATGGTCCCAGCACCTCCGCTGGTGTTGGATGGTCTCAGCCGCCCTACTGGTTGCTGATGGTCATCGCACCTCCTTGAGTGTGGATGGTCATGGCACCTCCCTCTGGGGTGCTGGATCTCATCGCACCGGCCTCGTTGTGATGGTCATCGACAACCTGCCTGGTTGCGTTGTATGGTCAGCAGCCTCTGCTTCTAGTTGTTTGATGTCATCAGTATCTCTCTAATGGGGGCTGGGAGTCACCTCCCGGGGGGGTCTGAGGGCTTGGTACCTCCCTGGTGTTGGATGGTCTCGGCACCTCCTCTAGTTGCTGATGGTCATCAGCACCCTCCTCTGGTTGTGGGGTGTCGTCACCTCTCTACGGTTTGTTGGGGAGATGGTCATCACACCCTGCTGTTTGTTCAATGTTTTTGATGGTAGTGGTATAAGGCTTGCGAGGTCTTAGGCAACTCTTTGTTAAGTGGCCCAGCTGATTACTGGCCTACAATCCCTTTAATTCTCTCGGACTACTGTATATGCTAATCATAATGACCAGTCAATAGACCATTCTGTCAAGGCCCCCCCTGTTGGGTGCCCCCATCTTGCGTTGTTTGGTCCCCCGCCCCTTTTCTTCATTCAAGTATATGGCCGCTCATGACTGTTCTCGTTATTTCTTCCCATCCGTTCACTCTCGCACGTTTCTTTGCTTGTCTTCGGACAGTGTATTACCCACTAATATGATGGCTAAATGATGATGGTTCTCCGACCTTAGTCACCTCCGAGAGTATCAGCGTGTGTCTTGTTATATTGCACGTTTGGAAAAGAAATCACATTTTGCTTCATTAAGCAAACCATAGACAAGCACTAAGCGACAATGTTGAATCGCCTAAAACCTCAGAGCTGGGGAGTATATCAAGTGCTGCTCTGAAATCTGCGGCAAGTGTAGACCATACTTCTGTATAACATTATACCTGAGGCACAAAATATACCGTTCAAAGAACCGTCTATTTAATACTTTGCTTCTTTGTCTACAAGATATACTATAATACTGCCCTATACAAGAATATACACTATAATTACTGCCCCTAGACATCATCAACTACTAGAATACTGCCCCTATTGTACAGATATAACTACGATAATATTGCCCCCCTAGGTAACGATAAAATAACTACTTAATACAGCCTCCTATACAAGAATTACTACTATAATATACTGCCGGCGCGTACTGCCCCCCATGTACAGCAATATAACTACTATAAATACTGCCCCCTATGTACAAGAATAACTACGATAATACTGTCCCCCTATATACAGGAATATAACTACTATAATCTGTCCCTATGTACAAGCATATAACTACTATAATACTCTGCCCCTATTTACAAGAATCATACCTACTATAAATACTGCCCCTTATGTACAGGAATATACTACTTAATACTGTCCCTATTTGTACAGAATATACTACTATAATACTGCCCCTATGTCAAGATATACTACTATAATACTAGCTGCTGCTCCCTATTTACAAGAATATAACTACTATAATACTGCCCCCTATGTCCAAGAGATAACTACATAAGACTCCTCCTATTGTACAAGATAAACTACTATACTACTACTCCCCGATTGTACAAGAATATACTACTATATACTGCCCCTCTGTGACAAGATATAAAACTACTATAATACTACTGCCCCCTATGTAACAGAATATAACTCCTATATCCCTCCTCACAAAAATTACAGAAGGAATATACGATATAATACACTGCCCCCTATGGTACAAGATATAACTACTATAAATACTGCCCCCTCTGTACAACCATATAACTAGCTATAATACTGCACTCCTATTACATATATAACTGCATAATACTGCCCCCTATGTACAAGAATATAAGAACTATAATTCTGCCCCCCTATGGTACAGAAATATAAGCTACTATAAAGCTGCCCCTATGTACACGAATATACTACTATAATATCTGCGGCTCCCATGTACAAGAATATACACTACTATATACTGCCCCCTATTACTGGAATATAACTACTATAATCCTGCCCATGTACAAGAAATTGACTACTATCATACTGCCCCTATTACAAATATAACTACTAAAATACTACTGCCACCCTACGTACAAGATAGAACTACTCCATAATACGGCCCTATGTACAGGATAGAACTACTATACTACTGTGCCCCTATGTAAAAAAATATAACTACTATAATACTGCCCCGATGTAACAAATATAGCTACTATAATACCTGTCCCCTATTGTACAGAATAACTACTATAATACGTCACCTAGTACAAGAATATATTTACTATAATACTTACTGCCTATGTACATGAATATACCTACTATAATACTGCTCCTATGTACAAGGATCATAACTACTATAATCTTGCCCCCTATTACCAGATTCCTACGTATAATACGGCCCCCTATGGACAAGAATATAACGACTATAATACTGCCCATGACAAGCAATCTAACTCTATCAATACTGCCCCCTATGTACAATAATATAAACTACTTTAATATAACTGCCCCTCAGGACAGAATGATCCCTACTATATACTGCCCCCTATTACGGGATATAACTCTATATACTGCTCCCTTGTACAAGATATAACTACTATAATACTGCCCCGATGTACCAAGAATATAAAAGACGTAATCGGTTCCCCTATGTACAGGAATCTAACTACTATAATACTGCCCCCCGACTGACAGAAGAATAATACTTATAATACTGCCTCCCTATGTACCAGATAGAACTACTGAGAATAACTGCTCCCTATGTACAGATAGCCAACTACTATAATAACGGCCCCCTATGTACATGAATATAACTCTATAATACTGCCCCCCTATGTCAGTAATATAACTACTAACTACTATAACACTGCCCCCTATGCAAGAATATAACTACTATAACTCTGGCCTCTTGCAACAAGAATATAACTACTATAATACTGCTCCCTATGTACAAGAATATAACTACTATAATCTGCCCCGATGTACCACCGGCTTTTCCGACTATAAGGCGCACTTAAAAGCCTTGGAGTTCCGTCATCAAAGTGCCCTTATAGTCCGTGGCGCCCTATTATGGCGCCTGGGCAGCGGGACCATACTTACATATGTACCCGCTACCGGAACCGGGGTACAATCTCCAGCGGAACTGGCAGACCACGCGCACGAACAACTTCTGCCGCGTTGTGTGCAGTTCCGCTGGAATCTGGCTGTCTCCGTAGCGGGGACTATGGAATTGTATGGTCCGCTGCCCTCCGCCACTCCCCCTCACCTTCCCGGCGTTCCCCGTCGCGTCTCGTCGTCGCGTCCCGTCGCGTCCCGTCGGGTCTCCCCTGCTCCCGCTTCCATCCCCCCCCGGACCTCCCCACACCCCCTGACCCCGCGCGCTTATGTCCGCTGCGCCTTTTATGAGGAATTATTACTAATAACAAGGCGGCAGCTGACTAATCCCCTTATAGTCGTGCACTTTATAGGGCGCAAAATACGGTAATCAACAAGCTAACTACTATAATACTGCTCCTCTAATGTACAGAATATACTACTATAGTACTGCCCCCCTTGTACACAATATAACTACTATAATTACTGCCCCTATGTACAAGAAATAACTGCTATAATACTGCCCCCTATGTCACAGAATATAACGACTATACTACTGCCCATTACAAGAATATAATTACTATAATACTGCCCTATGTGCAAGAATATAACTACTATATACTGCCCCCCTAGTACAAAATAGAACTACTAGATACAATGGCCCCCTATGTACAAGAATCTAAACTACTATAATACTGCCCCGATTACAAGAACTTAACTACTATATAATACTCCCCCTATGTTACAAGAATAGCACTACTATAATACTGCCCCCTATGTACAAGAAATCACGACGATAACTGCCCCCTAGGTACAATGAAGATCATAACGCATAATACTGTCCCCGATTACAGATATACCTACTAGAATCACGGCCCCCTAGGTACAAGAAGATAACTACTATAAAGACGCCCCCTATGGACAAGAATATAACTACTATAAGACTGCCCCCTATATACAAAAATATAACTACTATAATACTTCCCCCTAGTCCAGAATATAACTCCCTACTATACATACTGCCCCTATGTACAAGATTATACTACGATAATACGGCCCCCTATGTCAAGAATATAACTACTATAATACTGCTCCGCGATGTCAGGAAAACTACTATAATACTGCCCTTGGATGAATATAACTACTATCATACTACCCAGGTACAAGATAAACTACGGATAATACTGCCCCTATGTACACGAATATAACTACTAAATACTGCCCCCTATGTACAAGAAATATCTACTATAATACTGCGCCCTATGTCAGAATAGAACTACTATAATACTGCCTCCTATGTACAAGAATGAACTACATAATACTGCCCCCTATGTACAAGAATATCCTACTATAATACTGCCCCCTCTTACAAGAATATAACTTACTATAATACTGCCCCCTATGTACACGAATAAACTTCTATATACCCTCCTATTACCCGGGATATAACTACTATAATCTCCTGGCCCCCGATGTACAGAAATTATACCTACTATAAATACTGCCCCCTATGTACAGGAAATAACTACTATAATACTGCCCCCTATGTAGCAGAATATACTACATAAAATAACTGCCCCCTATGTAACGAAATAACTACTAAATCACTGCCCCCTATGACAAGATATAACTTACTATAATCTCCCCCCCTATGTCACAGAATATAACTACTAGTAAATACTGCCCCCTATGTAACCAAGAATATAACTACTAGAAGACTGCCCCTATGTACAGATATAAACTACTAATAATAACGCGCACCTATGTACAAGAATCTAACGACTCTATATACTGCCCCTATGTACAAGAATAAACTCGCTATAATACTGCCCCCATACGCCCCCGTATGTCACAGAAATATAACTACTATAATAACGCCACCTATGTACAGATATTGATTTGAGGCTCTGTTACGCCTGACCCTGGAGTTAAATATTGGAGCATCAGATGTTTCCCCCCATTAGTTGTCTCCAGGAAGTTTCTCCCTCTTCCAGGATTTGGTCACCCTCCTCTTGTCGTTGTTCGAGCCCCAGTCATAAATATAAAACCAGTAACTAATAAAAGATCACAATAATCGGCGTTTGCACGCTGTACAAGTCTGATAAATTGCTGGAGGCATATGTGTTCCGTGTAAGTGTTGCCAACGCCGGGGAATTTGTTTTTCTTGTAAGAGCAAATCTCTGAAGACTATTGGGTCGAGCAGATCTTCAACTCACGTACTGTCGTCTGTCACTAGCCCGCACATTGCTCTGTGTCCCTATTATAATCAATGCCACCCAAATTGTCGAAATGGACTGGATCAGTGCCTGTTAGGACAAGAAAGTAGACATGAAGGCCCCTCACATCCTCTAAACTGGGACCCTTGTAAACGATACTCAGCTAGATGACTTCCACATTGCTAGTCAGAGGATCCTTGAGATCATCAATAGTCCCTCACAGTACGCTCAGGTATGACCATCGTCGGACTAGCTAGTGAAATTCCTTGACTAAAGGTGCTCGAACTTCCCGGTAGACCTTGTCGACACACTTTTCTCTCGAAGTCCCCACAGTTTAGACTGAAGAAATGTTCTGCTAAAGTGACACTCAGGATTAGAAACCCCTTTTCTCACATAGGCCCCTCTCCTCACAGTCCCTTCATCAATCATAAAGCGACAGATTGGTCAACTAGATATCCTTCTCCATAACTTGGGTATGAAAGGGTGCTTGAAAAAAAAAATTATGCATAGGCTCATCCATGGGTTCTCCAGGCACCTGGACGGAGACGTTAAGATACATGGGCCCCAGTAGGATGGTCCACTTCGTCCCCCTACTTGGGATTTTAGACATTGCTCTTGTGTAACGTGACTCCCTCTGTGGACAAGAGAAGAGTAAATACAGAAAGCAGGTGATTGATGGTTCTTGTTGGTAGAGGACATCTGAGTATTTGAATCTGTAGACATACTACAAGGCTTTAAGGTCTCCAGACATTGATTCATTATTTTCCTGTAAAGTATTGAGCGCTGAAGTCTTCCGCAAACCTTCCTCAACATCATCCAAGCTTTATCTCCTAGTACTTCATCAATGACACCGTACTATGAATTATGACATCTCATCTCTAGAATATGTGGGAAGTCACCTAAGAATACTTCTTGGGCGAGTAGTGGTGTCAGTCAAGTGTGGGTGTAGTTGACTGGTCAGTGGTCCGAGGATTTGGCACAAATTCAATTCTTGAGTTGAGGCAACACTTTGAAACTGCTTCATTGAGTTACACTAGATCAGTGGTGGCGAACCTATGGCACGGGTGCCAGAGGGGCACACAGAGCCCTCTATATGGGCACTCTTGCCATCCACCCCAGGGCAGAGTTTGCCAGACAGGACTCAAGGCCTCTTGCAGTCCCTGGCAGCCCAGACCCTCGAAGGAAGCTACATGTAAAGTCTAACTCTTATCCCTTTCTACTGTATTTGGTGTCCTCAGGTGCCTATACAATGTATTCTGTGAAAAGCAGGTAGTAAATTACTGCTTAAATTGTCGCTTCGACACTTTGCGAAAAATATGGGTTTTGGTTGTAGTTTGGGGCACTCGGTGGCAAAAAGGTTTGCCGCCACTGCACAGATGGTCTTTAGTCTAAACAAGGTGTTTCGATGACCTTGGGTAGGGATGGTCTAAGACCTCCTTCGGTAGTTTGGACATCCTGCCAAAATCTTGTTCAATGGTTGACACTTACTACGATAGTTGGTATACATAAGCTTCGAGTGTTGAGATTTTCTTCTGCAACTTTCGAGTTTTTGAGTAAGAACATTTGTAGGACGTGATCAATCCATGTTTTTGTGTCTCGTTTGTATGTTTTTTATACTGTCTCCTTCCAAGTTGGATATGGTACATCTCAGGAGGTGTCCATGCTATACATGTTGTTGGGCCAACACTGACCCTCTGACTTCTTATGGATATTGGTCCATAGGGAAAAGGAGAGTGTGAGCCCTGATACGAAGCAGCCCCCCACCCCACTGTTCCTTACACTGAATAATGTGAGGTATAAGGGGAAGGGATACTAAAGGATGAGGTCAAGGGGATAGTCAGAGGTATAAACCAAGGTCACAACCAGGTGGCAACACAGTACAGAATCAGTAAGCAAAGGGTGATCAGAAACCAATAGCAATAGATCAGATGGGTGTAGATACAATCAAAATCACTGGCAGAGAAGTCCAGCCCCATAGATATCTCACTAGCCAGCTATACAGCTAACTAAAAGGCATCTTAACAAGGTATTTTAGATTATAACCTTCATCTGCCTCTCCGACCAGCACTGGAAACACGAACTGTGACATCTATGTGCTCAGCTCCTCCATGTATGACATGGCCAGACTGTTCTAGCTACTCGTGTCCTAGTTGACCCAAAAATCTTCTTGAACCACTACATTTAGTATATGCGATCTTCACATACCCCAGCACCTTCTGTAGAGGAATATCCACGAGTCCTTCATAGTCAGAGGACGGCTGGTTCTCCACAGAAGGGGATCCCATTCTCTTTCTAAACAGGATTTGCCGTCTTTATCTCTATAAATAACTTCCTAATTATTATTCTTATTATTGAAGAGTATCCGCTTAGAACCAGAGGACTGTAATTACATTTTTCATTCCCCAAGATGACCCCAAAACATTTCTTCAGACGTGGGAAGAGAAATCCATCACGGCTTAATGAGACAACCGGCCATGGCTTTATATTTCACATTATAAACTACATCGCCCCGAAGCAATTAGTAGGATTATAATAAAGCAAAGGCAAAGATTACATCCACGGACTGTTGCTTCCAGGATTAGTCAGTGTCTCATGGGGGTTGTAGATTGTGAACCTTATGTAGGAGATCTGGTGATGGTCAAAGATGGGACATCACTGGGGTCCAAGTGGTGTAATAGAAGGGGCTTCTGGTAGCTACCTTATGCAGTTGGTCATGGAGATCTAGGGATGCGATAACTTACTCCAAACTGACTAAAGATGACAATTCACTGTTAGAGGGAACCTGTCAGCAGGTGTGACCATATACACCGCATCCAGTGTTGTGTATTGTCTCCGGAGAGATGTATAATCAGACCACTGTGTATGTTGTTAGTAGCAGCAGGATTGTAGCTCCTTAAGTGCACTTAGGGGATTTCCTCACACTGCTGTGCTCTTTGTTCTCTGGACAGATCTTCTGCATAGTCCCTCCCTTATACTTTATGTGGTTATTGTAATCTTCAACCAGAACACCGAGACATAATTTATTCACAGCAGAGGAAAACAGCAGTGTGAGAACAAACCTGCCGCTCCATCGGAGAAGCCACAATCCTGGAATACACAGTCCTGCAGCTACTAACAATATACAAAAAAATATATGATTGCACAGGTCTCCAGGGACAATACCGAATACTGACTACAGAGAGTACAGAGCTCAGCAGTGTGAGAACCTCCTGCCATAGACAGAGCTATGCATATGGGCAGGAACCTCTCCCTTAATCATCTACTGCCCCTGGCATGACTCAGGAAACAACATTGACCCGACAAGAGCATCCACTCATCTGCACACCAACCACCCTGAGAGACTATTTTTGATATTTTTGTTAAAATTATTGTTATTAACGACAAAATCTTTTATGACTTCTAGGTCATCAGTGAATTTGAAGCCGCACCGGACTCCTTCTTCTATCGAATTCCAAACCTGAGTCGAAACAGACAATACAGTGTTTGGGTGGTGGCGGTGACCGCGGCCGGCAGAGGCAACAACAGTGACACCATAACGGTAGAACCTACAGCTAAAGGTAATTATTTATCACTTATACCAGGCACATGCTCTTTATGTTTGATGAGTCAGAACAGCGACCAAAGCAGGAGGTAGGAACTACAGAAGAAGCAGCCACAGACGGAGGCACCAACTATTGAGGAAATAGCCACAGCAGGAGGCACCAACTATAGAAGAAGTTGTCACAACAGGAGGTACCAGCTATAGGGGCAACAATTACAGATGAAGAAGCAGCAACAGAAGGAGGCATAAACTATAGAAGAAATTGCTACAGCAGGAGGCACCAAATATAGGGAAGTAGCCAGAGCAGGAGGCACCAACTATAGAGGAAGTAGCCTCAGCAGGAGGCACCAACTACAAAGGAAGCAGCCACAGTAGGAGGATCCGACTATAGAAGAAGTGCCCAGAGCAGAAGGCACCATTTACAGAGGAAGCAGTCACAGACAAATGCACCAACTAAAGTGGAAGCAGACACAGCTGAAGTCCCCCAGCTATGGGAGGAGATGCCACAGCATTAGGGAATCAACTTTAGAAGAAGCAGCGCAGCAGGAGGCACCAACTATAGAAGAAGCAGCCACAGCAGGAGGCACCAACTATAGAAGAAGCAGCCACAGCAGGGGGCACCAACTATAGAAGAAGCAGCCAGAGCAGGAGCCACCAACTATAGAAGAAGTAGCTACAGCAGGAGGCACCAACTATAGAGAAAGCATCCACAGCAGGAGGCACCAATTATAGAGGAAGCAGCCACAGCAGGAGGCACCAACTATAGAGGAAGCAGCCACAGCAGGAGAATCTGACTATACAAGAAGCAGCCACAATAGGAGGCACCAACTATAGAGGTAGCAGCCACACAAGGAGGCAACAACTATATAGGAAGCAGCCACAGCAGTAGGATCCGACTATAGAAGAAGCAGCCACAGCAGGAGGCACCAACTATAGAGGTAGCAGCCTCAGCAGAGGGCACCAACTACAGACCCCCACTGATCCTGATTCCCCAAATAGACCCGCGAGTGGAGAATGTGCACTGCCACTCCTTTCAACCTCAGTGGCGCTGATGGGGGTCCTAGTGCTCAGAACCCCGTGTGACCAACATATTAACTTTTTTCTTGTGGACTGGGGGTAACGTTAAATCATTTAATTTTTTAACTGAAGGTGTTTTCATGAATTCTGTGCATTTCAGCAGGGAACTCTGCCAGAGTTACTCTGCAATATCCCGAGGTTAATGGTAGAAGACAACGACTTCTCACCGCTTAATGTTCCTGCTCAGCAGGCGTCCCAGAGACTCTTATAAGAGGCCGTCGTCTGCAGGGGCTGGTAATGTGCCGCAAACAAAATTCTTATTTATACATTAAAATAGTTTTGCCCGATCGCCTTAATACATAGTGTGGATTTCCCAGCTCGTCTTCTTCCTTCTCCTTCCTTCTCTTGCCTCTAAGCTTTATATTATCTTGCTCTAGTGATCTCCCCGGGGCTATGAGTATAACTAAAACATCATTACAATACTCAAAAACGGTGCCAAAAACAGCAAAAAAAAATTCTGTGGAAGAGAAGGAATATTTTTTTTAATATCCTGTCTGTTTTGCATCCAGCACCAGTACCTGGAGGCTTCGGGCTTTGGAGAAGTTAATTTGTCTGTTTTGTTTGACTCCCCTTCTCCCGGCGTCGCTGCTATGGCTTCCCTTAGCTTGAGTCAGCGGCAGTAATGGATGTCTGTGGCAGGATTCACTGCGGGGAGGCTCTCGGCAGCATCAAAAGCTCATTATCACACTCATTATTTTCACTGCAAAGTAAAGGAGAGTGACAAGCACCGAATGAAAGCCGAACATTCGTTCCGAAGGGGACATGTTATGCTTTCAAACACCAAGCGTCAACTTATTTCCTAATAATTCGATAAGAAATATGTAATTAAGGAGGCCGCCAAGATGTTGTCGCAGTCTGTTGAAGGGTTTAAGGAACCCTCTGTTAGGAAGAAGAAAAAAAAAACGGAGTCCTCAAAGTCACCGCTGACTCATGTCGAGAAGACGGCAAAGTCTGGTCTAGTCTTGTAAATCACTGTTTGAAGGTCTTGGTAGGTCATTCCCGAGGCAGGAGCCAATTGGACGATCCTTAGTTTCTTTGACTCAAGGTGACCACATCCCTAGGGTGTCTTATGCACAAGTTTCACAGTTTTAGCAGATTCAGCATCAGTCTATGGAGAACTTCTGAGAACTTCCAACAAATATGGAATCAAAGGGGTTGTACCAAATTTTTAACCTTTTCCCTATCCAAGGGAGCCCAAGCATGTCCATTCAGTTGTAAGAGAGTGTCATAAATTGACAATCACATTGCTCACCTATCTCGCAAATCGTGACAATCAAGCAAATCGTGAATAGGAGTGTCGGAGAAAGACAAGCGTTGTGCTTGCCTATTTCCTACAATAAGATGTCCTTGTCCAAGCAGTCAGACCCTTATCGACCAGTTTGTTATCCTCTAGACCAGTGGTGGTGAACCTATGGCACGGGTGCCAGAGGCGGCACTCAGAGCCCTTTTTGTGGGCACCCGGGCCATCGCCCCAGCACAACAGACAGGACTCAAAGAATCTTCCTGCAGTTCAAAGCAACTCGGAAGCAAGGATGCTGCTTTCAGTGATATTTTAAAGTGACTTACTTGGCTACTTGGGACTGTAGGAAGAGGGAGAATGTGTAGACAGGGCCTAATTATCTTTGGAGGACCTTCTGCTGGCCCCACGATTCTCTGTGTACAGAGGGACGCTGGAAAGAAGCTAAAATGATGCAAATTTTCCCTCCAATCTACTGTGTTGGTGTCCTCATGAGGACAGTATGATTGAATGTTGTTGAAGAACGGGGAGCAATAAGTTACCATTTTAATTTTTGGTTGGCACCTCGCGATAAATGAGGGTTTGGGGGTTGCAGTTTGGGCACTTGGTCGCTAAAAGGTTCGCCATCACTGCTCTAGACTAACCTGTGGGTAGAGGATAACTTTAATAGTTGATACAAGTTCTGGAGGCCACCAAGAAGTGACAACCAGCTGAATCAACCCTGTACTAGTAAAAAATAGTCTTGACTTGACTTGAAAACTTGTTATCAAAGTGATTGTGAACTTATGTGTTAAGGCAACATTTGATATAAAGGACCATCCATGACCTAGATAGCCCAATCCCACCAAAACAGAAGACCACCCTCTACTCAGGAGAGTCTTGAGTGAGACACTTCTACAATGTCCATACTATAGGAGCCATCCACCCCTCTACTGATATGTTTGTACACTTTGTGCAAAGTATTTTGACAAATTGATATTTGTGAGTGTTATGTGAGTGTTATCCTCAGACGGCCCTTGTGTTTATCATCACTCATTTTTCACTTCTTTGGCAAGTTGGTTTGGTCTTCCCAGCCTTCATGTCCTTTATGTTGACTTGAGAAAACCAGATTTGTAGTTGCATTGAATCTTATTATCCTAGGGCCTAAATGGTCTGTCTTACAGAAGAGTTATTAAAATTACATCAACGTTCCCACATTCTATGGTTATAATGTTATGCTTTAGACCAAAGTAGTAGATCCTCTTGGCCACAGTTGATTTGGATTTCTAAGGCTGAAATCTCTTCCCATTCTTCACTCTATACCATAATGAGAGGGGTGGTCTTTTCTGCTCAGATTCCCTAGGGATAGTCACCAGTCATTGGGAAGTCATGGGTGGCCAACAAATCACCAGTGAAAGTCCAGTGGACCAAGGATCAATCTAGAGTCTAGGACAGTGGTGGCGAACCTATGGTACGGGTGCCAGAGGTGGCACTCTGAGCTCTCTCAGTGGGCACTCAGGCTGTTGCCTCAGGGCAGAATTCACCAAATGGACTTAAGGGATCCTCTTGCAAGCCCAGGTAGCCCAGGCGTGACATGCTCAGCGTTATTTTAAAGTGAAGCATCCGGGTTTACCTGAGACTGCAGGAAGAGAAGGTGTGGACAAGAAGCTCCTGCTCTTGGCCTCCAATGACAATCTGAAATTTCCCTCCGATATTCGTGTCCTCAGGACCGTTGAAAGCTTTGGTACAGCACAGCGCAATAAGTTAAAGCTTGAATTGCTGTTTTGGCACTTTTTTCGATAAGTAAGTGGGTTTGGGTTGCAGTTTGGGCACTCGGCTTATAAAAGGTTCGCCATCACTGGTTTAGGATCAATATCCTAATCGGACTCAGGAATTAGACTCCACATACACAAGAAGGATCAGAAGACAAGGTCCTCTTTAAATAGGGCATCGGGGGCCTCAAAACGCCTTCAGTTTTGGTTTGCTAATATGACTTCCTATTATCAGTATAATTTGATAAAACCTCATCCTGATCTAGAAAGGTCACAACTGCGAAAGAGAAGATCTCCACAGCCTTATATGCAAACAATAGAACATTATTGTGGTCTCCAAGCTTGTAGTTCACACTAAATCTATCAGACTAAGAGGATAGCCGCCTGACCAAGAGTCTGTGGGCAGGCTCAAGGTATAACGCTCCCTAGTGTGTAAACCATTCACAAAAAGGGAAACCCCGTGACCGACATAGAAGGACGTGTGCGAGAGCTGAAGGTGCTGGCATAATCAGTAATTCATGATTCTGTTTTGGTCAATTTGCTTCCCCCCCATAGACTGTATAACAATGTAGAGTATGATAACCATCAACCAATCTCTCTGGCCTTCAAGGACATCCTTGTGCTGGGAATCATCCTCTGGATAAGACACTGTAGAGATACTTTGTCACCAAAAGGATTTGACTTAGAACCAGAGCGTTATCACAGTAGTTTTCTGGTATATATCACTTGGGGGGAACTGTACTTCAGGGAACAACCAGGTCGCTACCTACTGTGAGAGTTCAGAACAACCAGGTCGGCATGTGGGCATCTTCCAGCGCCTTAGGGCCTGTGTAACTTCCGCCTTCGCTGTGACAACTGTAGGAAAACAGAAGGAAAAAGCCAGAACCAAGGAAAGAAGAGCTGAAAAGAAATAATTCTGAGGGCAGGGTGGGAGGGAGACTTCTCGCCTCTTCGGTCCAGGGGGCAGAAGGAAAGAGGCCCCCCCGTGTTTAGACTTAAATGCTTGCGCTGGGTAAGTAGCAACAAAGCGCGTTACTAATTACCGAACACAAGCATTTAGGTCTAAAGACGCCTGCCTTCCGGGAGGAGATTCTCCAGGTGCGCCGAAAATGTTTTTCAAAACACAATTCAATTGCATCTTGTGCAGATGGTCATAGGCTGCAGTTACTGGTGGGTCCTAGGCCCCCCAGGTCAACCCTGTTTGGAGGTGCTGAATATATATTACATTTGGATGTGATGCATGTATAACATTTGGAGGCACAGAAAGGATATATTATTTGGAGGTTTTATATATTTGGTGCCTTAATATATCATTAGGAAGCACTACCTGTTCAGAGCATATGGTGGTACTGCATGTATTTCATCTGGAGGTGCTGCATGTACATCATTTGGAAGCACAGGAAGTATATAGTGTCCGGAGGTGCTATATATTATATTTGAGAGTGCTGCATATATATAATTTAGGGCACGACATGCAAGGAAATACAATTTGTTTTACATTAACTGAAAAATAAAAAGTTATGAATTATGAATCGCAAGATGTAAAACGCACCCTATTAGGTTAATATCTTGTGTATTACTTAATTCTCTCCCATGGCTCAGGTGTAAGAAGGGGTTAATCTGTTCTATCCTTGAGCAGGAAAATCCATAGCACTTTATACTCGGGCTATCCTGCCTTGTCTCTTGTATCATTACGGTCGTACATTTATATTCCTCTCATGCCGCCACGTAATGTATTCAGCGCGGCTCCTGCGGGACTTCTCCGAATATCAGGAACTACAGGCAGATACAGGATAAACAAAGGAGCACAAGTCCTACAAGGTCATGTCAAGCCAAGTATGGAGTCACCGCCACCCGCCACCCTCCCCACACACACATCAATCTGTCCCCTGCTAATCATTACATCATGACAGTGATTAATACTGGATCATCTGCCCGCACTCAACAGGAGACTGGCGCTGGCACTGCCCTCCGACCTGCCCCGATGCACCTATAGGCCTATTCAAGGGGTTGCATGTCCTGGGAGGCAAGAGGTGTGTCCTCTGGGCGCATATCATATTTAATGGAATGGTGAAGCAGGGAGCCATTGACTTCCCGCTCTACTATTATGCCACAGTCACATGGGACAGGTGTTAAGGGGGCAAGAGTACAATATGAGTAAAAAGCCCACAATATGCAGGGTATGAGTTTAGTGGGGACCTACAATATGGGGAGGTATGCGAGGGGGTTCACAGTATGCAGCGGCTATGAAAGGAAGCCCACAATATGGGGGATTAAGGCAGGGGGCCTGCAATATGGGGGGTATGCCTGGGGCCCTCAATATAATGGATAGATGAGAGGGGCCACAATATGAGGAGAAGATGAGAGGAGCCACAATATGAGGGGGTGAGGAGAGGGACCACAATATGAAGGGGAGATGAGAGGCCAAAATATGAGGAGGAGATGAGAGGGGCCACAATATGAGGAGGAGATGAGAGGGGCCACAATATGAGGGGGATTTACTAAAGATGGATGTCAGATTGTTTGGATCTGGCCTTATAAACCTCTCCAGATAAATGGGGAGCAACAATTACTTCGCTTGGATCATTGTTGAGGTCTTTCCCTCTTGGATTGTGTTAACACATATCTGAATGATCCAGATCAGAAAACTGTCAAAACTTCTGCCAGTATAGAGAAGGTCCCACTGGCTGATGGTCAATTCATCAATGGAATTTGATTTCCAGCACAGGGAGGCTACATGACGTCTTCATTTCTATGAAGGAAGTAGGGTTGCACCGAATTTTGGCTCAAGATTTGGTAATTGCGTAATGATCCAGTGGAATCTGTTATGGAATATTTTTCATCTGTGATTGGATTTGCTGAAATTTTAGACATTCTAAGTGTCAGATGTTTTTTTACAATATACCGTAAATGGAATTCAAAGGTGGCATACTTTCTCTTTTGCTTGTATAGGGAGTAGTGGATTAGATTGTAAGCTCTTCGGCCCTAGGCGGTGTATAATGGCTTCATATCAGGGTTGGTAACATCTGAGATGAATATGTTGATGTATAATACATTCCGGTGCAGGTAATGTACAATCTGTCCAAAGATGAAGGAAACGCTATCCACACCGAGCCATGAGGGGATCACACTACAGGCCGCTAACCTGTCTACAATATGATACCTGGGAGGGCAGCCATAGGTGAAGGTTACACAATGTGTATCAGGTGCTGTGCACACGGGAAGCCGATCTCACCACTGGTCATGCTAGGCTGAGGGCTGCGTGACATCTTAGACCTCAACCAATTACTGATCACAGATCCATCACTTATATCCACGATGTGAGCGGCATCGGGCGCCATGTGAGGAGGTGATACAATATACACTAGTTATATGTCTGTCACAGGGAATATGTCCATATCTCATATTTATCTATCATCTATCTATATGCAAGGCTTGACAAAGGTGTGCACATAACTTATATTTTATAAATATATATATATAGATGGTATATTTTTATGTATATGTATGTTTTTATATATATATATATATATATATATATATACAGGCAGTCCCCTACTTAAGAACACCTGACTTACATACGACCCCTAGTTACAAACGGACCTCTGGATGTTGGTAATTTATTGTACTTTAGTCCTAGGCTACAATAATCAGCTGTAACAGTTATCACAGGTGTCTGTAATGAAGCTTTAGTGTTATTCCTGGTTCTAATGACAACCCAACATTTTTAAAATCCAATTGTCACAGAGACCAAAACAAATTTGGCTGGGGGTTACAATGATAAAGTATACAGTTCCGACTTACATACAAATTCAACTTAAGAACAAACCTACAGACCCTATCTATCTATCTATCTCCTATCTATCAATCTATCTATCTATCTCATATCTATCTATCTATCTATCTATCTATCTCCTATCTATCCATCCATCTATCTATCTCATATCTATCATCTATCTCATATCTATCTATCTACTCTCTTACAGTATAGACTCAATAGTGTGACCCCTCTTACAGTATAGTCTCCATAGTGTGACCTCTCTTACAGTATAGACTCCATAGTGTCACCCCTCTTACAGTATAGACTCCATAGTGTAACATCTCATATAGTATAAACTATATGTAATTTGGAAGTGCTGCAGTAATAAATTATTTGGAGGCAGAGTTGGACTGGCCCAGGACTGCGAGGGAGGCATGCGAGGGAGCCCACAACATGGGGAAGGGGGGGGGGGGGGTTAAGACAGGGGGCCTGCAATATGGGGGGTATGCCTGGGGCCCTCAATATAAGGGATAGATGAGAGATGTCACAATATGAGGAGGAGATTGGAGGGGCCACAATATAAGTGGGTGATGAGATGGACCACAATATGAGTGGGTGATGAGAGGGACCACAATATGAAGGGGAGATGAGAGGCCAAAATATGAGGAAGAGATGAGAGGGGCCACAATAAAAGGGGAGATGAGAGGCCAGAATATGAGAAAGAGATGAGAGGGGCCACAATAAAAGGGGGAGATGAGAGGCCACAATAAGAGGAAAGGATAAGAGGGGCCACAATAAGAGGGGGAGATGAGAGGGTCCACAATATGAGGGGTAGATGATAGGGTCCACAATATAGGAAGGAGATGAGAGGCCACAACATGAGGAGGAAAAGACAGGCCACAATATGAGAAGCAGATGAGAGGCCACAATATGAGGTATGAAGAGGAGATGAGGGGCCACAATATGAGGAGGAGATGAGAGGCCAAAATATGAGGAGGAGATGGGAGGCCATAATATGAGGGGGAAATGAGAGGGGACACAATATGAGGAGGAGATGAGAGGCCACAATATGAGGGGGAGATGAGAGGCCACAATATGAGGAGGAGATGAGAGGCCACAATATGAGGGGTAGATGAGGGGCCACAATATGAGGGTAAGATGAGAGGCCACAATATGAGGAGGAGATGAGAGGCCACAATATGAGGGGGAGATGAGAGGCCACAATATGAGGAAGAGATGAGAGGTCACAATATGAGGGGTAGATGAGGGGCCACAATATGAGTAGCAGATGAGAGGCCAAAATATGAGGAGGAGATGTGAGGCTACAATATGAGAAGGAGATGAGAGGCCAAAATATGAGGGGGAGATGAGAGGCCACAATATGAGGGGGAGATGAGAAGCCAAAATATGAGGGGGAGATGAGAGGCCAAAATATGAGGAGATGTGAGGCCACAATATGAGGGGGAGATGAGAGGCCAAAATATGAGGAGGAGATGAGAGGCCACAATGTGAGGAGGAGATGTGAGGCCACAATATGAGGAGGAGATGAGAGGCTACAATATGAGAAGGAGATGAGAGGCCACAATATGAGGGGGAGATGAGAGGCCATAATAAGAGGAGCAGATGAGAGGCCACAATATGAGGAGGAGATGAGAGGCCACAATATGAGGGGGAGACGAGAGGCCACAATATGAGGGGAAGATGATAGGCCACAATATGAGGGGAAGATGATAGGCCACAATATGAGGGGGAGATTAGAGAGAGGCCACAATATGGGGAGGAGATGAGAGGCCACAATATGAGGGGGAGATTAGAGAGAGGCCACAATATGAGGAGGAGATGAGAGGCTACAACATGAGAAGGCGATGAGAGGCCACAATATGAGGGGGAGATGAGAGGCCATAATAAGAGGAGGAGATGAGAGGCCACAATATGAGAAGGAGATGAGAGGCCACAATATGAGGGGGAGATGAGAGGCCACAATATGAGGGGAAGATGATAGGCCACAATATGAGGGGAAGATGATAGGCCACAATATGAGGAGGAGATTAGAGAGAGGCCACAATATGAGGAGGAGATGAGAGGCCACAATATGGGGAGGAGAAGAGAGGCCACAATATGAGGGGGAGATGAGAGGCCACAATATGAGGGGGAGATGAGAGGCCACAATATGAGGGGAAGATGATAGGCCACAATATGCGGGGGAGATGAGAGGTCACAATATGAGGAGGAGATGGGAGGCCACAATATGAGGGGGAAATGAAAGGGGACACAATATGAGGAGGAGATGAGAGGCCACAATATGAGGGGAAGATGAGAGGACACAATATGAAGAGGAGATGAGAGGCCACAATATGAGGAGGAGATGAGAGGCCACAATCTATCTATCTATCTATCTATCTATCTATCTATATCATATCTATCTCCTATCTATCTATCTATCTATCTATCTATTTTCAACCTTGACAAAACTGTGCAGATACCAAAATGTTGCCAGTAAGGTATAAGGGGGCAGATTTATCTTAGTCTAATTCATGTTTTTTGGTTGTATTTTAGTGACTTTTTGGGCGCATTTGGGTATTTGAGAATTTTTTTGCACCTTTTTAAACACTTATGTTTCCGTATCATAGACCACATACTCCCTGTAAGGAGGGGGGGATAGGGAACTAATATATTCCCCTCCTCCCCAGATCACCTTGTCAACGGCTTGAGAAAGGCTCATAGAGCCGAAACCTCACTTTTCTCCGTTAGGGTGCTGTCAAATGGTGCAATCTGAAAATGCATGCGTTTTGCTGGTTTTAATCCATATCACAGCTGCTTACACTTCTCGATATGAAGATAAACAGATTCAAACCAGCCAAACTCATGATAATCATACAAAAACACATGCGTTTAAAAACGTCCGGTCCAAGAACGCACCGTGTGACGGCGCCCTTACAGGATCTTTTTGGAGTGCTGCCCTTTCTTTATCCATACTTTACCGATCAGGATAATGAACGTTCAATAGCAATGAAAACTGGGCCTCACCTGACACCACCCGTACACGGATTGTAGAACCTAATGAATAGATGTCAATATTGCGTTTTACTATTTTTACTTATTTCTTCATTTACATAATTTATTGCCCATAAAGACTTTCACTTCTAATTTCCCCACTGATACAACGTGCTGTATAATATCCTGGATACCTGTGTATTGTACAGCGTGGGAGGATGTAAAACCTGAGTCTTGCCCGTGTATAACCAGCCCCTTCCCCCTCCATCACTTGTGTGTCTGCTGCGGAGTTGCCCTTTAAAGCTGCCAGCTCTGGCATTTCCGATTCATAGGTCAAATAAAGTCACCTTCCTGAGACTGTGATACCTTTTCATGGCTAAATGATTGTATATAAAATCTGTGTCACTCTAGAAAGCCTGACCGTCACATCTTATATTTCCCTTTTCTGCAGCTGTTGATCAGGTGGTCTCCGAAGGGTTAAACCATTGGGGGACATTAATCATAGGGGGTCTCAGGTTCGCCTATTTTTGCGCCTGGTTTACTCTTCTTTTTGGCTCCTGATCTATGATGGATCTGGTTCTGCCTTAGTAAATGCACTTTGGATTTGTCTCATGTCCGATTCATTTGCGCCTAAATTAGCGCCAAATTTGTCTCAAATTGTTAGATCTCATTTGTGAGCAATAATGAAAGGAGACTGAGAGAATGTGACAGAACGTTCAGGGCGTCATCTCTGCACAAAACCTATCATTGTGATGTAACTGCAGGGACTAAAAGTTACAGAGATGTAAAAAAAATAAAAATTCTTGCTGAAATGAGTCTGAAAACGGAGTCTGATAATATTCTCAGATCTGTACAATAAGACAATAATCACTCCCAGAGATGATCCCATAGACAATGATGAAGTCGTTACTGGAGAAATTTTACATTTTATAACTGCTCCGAAGTATTTTCCATGTTGCATGGAGGGAATTCTTCATTTGGGAACCTAAAATGTATGTTTTTAGTAATGAAAAGTGATTTTTTTGGAAGTGCAGCTGCTCAGAGTAGGTGCATTTTTGCGCCTATTTTGCGCCTTTTTAGGCGCAAATTAGTGATAGATCCCGAGCAAACATCTGTATAGGACGCACTCACTGGGGGTCATTTACTAAGGGCCCGATTCGCGTTTTCCCGACGTGTTACCCTAATATTTCCGATTTGCGCCGATTTTCCCTGATTTTGGCGCACGCAATCGGATTGTGGCGCATCGGCGCCGGCATGTGCGCAACGGAAATCAGAGGGCCTGGCCGAACGAAAACCCAACGGATTCGGAGAAACCGCCGCATTTAAAAATGGAAAATGTGTCGCGGATCTTGTACTTACCTTCACTCAGCCCGCCTCGGTGAACTCCAGTGCGTTCCGATAACAGCGCAGCAGCGCCACCTGGTGGACGTCGGAGGAACTGCCTTAGTGAATCCCGGCCGGACCCGAATCCACCACAGAGAACGCGCCGCTGGATCGCGAATGGGCCGGGTAAGTAAATCTGCCCCACTATGTCAGATAAGGCGCAGGGGCTCAAAACCACTAAGTGCCGAACTTTGCCGTGCACCAGAATGCACCAAATTAACGATATGCGCCAGATTGTTGCGCAAAAACACACTCAAAACAGTCTAACAAACTATGATTAATGTCCCCCCATTGTGTTTAGGTTGGTCACAAGGACATATGACAACTGCATCCAGTGTAGACAATGCGGATTCCAGACTGATACTGTACATTGTAGCAAATCTGGATCACTATTGTATTGTATTGCGAATCCCAGTAGCAGTGCAGACACTTCTTAAACAAACCAATTTCCACCAAAAGAACGTGCAAAGTCCGAAAAAAAGTGTGGGAAAAGCCCTTAGTAATTGTACCCCAATGGGTCTGCACCAGTTTTCTGTCTGACTTTGCACTACAAAGAACGTGGAAACTGTTTGTACATGTATTTATAAAGTGTCTGCGCCAGTTTTGTGTCCAACAAAAAAGAAAAAATGTTCCCTTAAGGGGCTGTTACTGCTAAGTCGGAGTATGCACCACATTTATTACTGACGTGCGCCACAATTCTGCAGCATGAACAAAGTGCACCAGAAATAATGGTGCCCACTTCCCGAGTAGTGCAGGGGGCGCCAGATTCATGAAGACCAGGAGACAAAATGACTAAATCTGGTGCCCCCTGCACACTACACACACTGCACATAGTAAAGATTACAGACACCTTATAATTACATGTATGAGCAGTTTGCACGTTCTTTTCAGTGCAAAATCAGACAGAAAACTGGCGCAAACACTTTAATAAATGTTGCCCAATGTATCCCTTTTGGCTTATGTGCTGTGAGCTGAACAGCCTGGACTCCAGACTGATACATTGTAACAACCCACCAGCTGATGATGAGGCTGATTTGAAGGATGCTTCTCTGCTGGAGCTTTCTCTGCCAGGAATTTGTGGATCGCAGATTCTGACTATTTGCAACACCCCTGCCAACGAATAGACAAGGTGGTAGTTGTGAATAGCGCCCTCTTCATGTCAGGAGCTGTTAGGGAGACTGATCACCACTCTAGGAGGTCTCTAAGTAACTTAGTAATTGCAGCTGTAGCCACTGCCTGGATAGGCAAGAGTTAACACTGTGGAATGTTCTGGTCCAATGACGTTTCTTGTGATAGTGTAAGGCAAGCTGGAAGCTGATTGGAGGAGTTCTACCACCTGACCAAGGGAGTATATAAACCCCTGGTGGGGGGAGCACATGGTCTTGGATTCCAGTCAGTAGATAGAGAACCAGGTCCAGTGTGCAGCTCCCTCCAGACCCACTACCAGGAAGAAGAGGTACCTCGTCTGATACCTGAGAGATATTCAGGAGACTTAAGCCCCAGAGCAGAGGTTCCCATCTGGACTCAGCTTCATCCTTACCAGCCCAGCCTGCAGTTACCACCAGAATGCATGTAACCTTCCTGCGGACCAGCTCTCTCCCACCAGCTCACCAGCTTGCTGAAATCTGCTGTTAATCGTTTGGCCGTTGCCTTCAGTTGTTGAATAAAGAACCGTGAGTTGATTTGCACAACGTTGCCTCTGTCTGATCCCTGGATACGGCTGTTACCACCACGGGCTTCCCCATGCATTACCCAGGGACTTATCTTACAGACACTCAGGGGTTGCACCAGTGAGAACCAGTACATCAGCCTCTCCCTCCATATTTCTTGCACACACCACCTGCTGGAGAGCTGCCAGGCTGTAGGTCAGCCCTCCGGTCCCTATACCAAGCACCGTGACATCAGCGTGCCCTAGGCCGCAACCGCCAGCCACCCCGGTATTCTGGGCCCCGGCTGCCTCCAGGCGCCAAGAAAAGGCTAGGCCCCGGTGCGGGATGTTGCACATGTACAACACAGCAGTGTGAGTAAACACACCTAGTGCAAACCTGACATATAAATCCATATTTCACAGTCCTGCTGCTACTACACAAAGGTCTGGTCTGGTATGCTAACATACACAAAGGTCTGGTCAAACAATGCAGTAATCTACACAGCAAGCAGAGATCTTGAACACTGGAAAACAATTTAACCCCCCGTCTGCATGTGTATGCAGGAATGGGTTACGTTATATTAATGATTCTTTTACTGATTCTATTATGGATTTGGACTTTTTGTATATTTTTCCTGGGTCCGGGCGCTGGGAATAACAGAGGATTCTTCCTTCCCGTGACATTGACGGGAGACGAGAGCGTCTTGTATCTGGAGGCCGATCCTCCGGGGAGAGGAAGCGACATTCTGGGCTCGGAGCAATTTCTGACGGAGAGTTCACGCTGAGCTGGAATGTCCTTACAGAGGCGGATGAGCAAGCGAGCGAGGGAGCAAGCGGGAAGCCACTGTCCATGTATCACCTCTGGATTACAGGGACACAGACTCACAGTATATACTCACACCTTATCTATAGAAGTCATATTAACCCATAAAGGGGTATTCTGACTCCACTTTATCCCTTTACTCCACAGATCTCAGGGGTCGATATTCCAGGACCTGCAATTTGGATGAAAATTATAAGAAAATAAAGTGATCCGTCGCTCTACGGCAACAGCAACATATTTCATCGGTAAAATCTACAAAGCTTCTTAAAAATTCTATTACTGCGCTCGTAAAATCTACCACCAAGAAGATAATTATCCTGGGGGTTGATATAGGGCAGTATGGGGCGGTAATTGTCGCGGGTGATATTTTTGGAAACTCGTACAATAGAAGTTTTCTTTCCCTTTAATAATTCATGAAGCAATAACCTTCCTGGTGTACGGGAGGCTGCGCGCAGCGATCTGTTCTCACATATGCCGCCACGTCAGGCTGTGCATTCTTATAAATGGCAGCAATGTATTTTAATATCCCTCGGAAGCCGAGCCGAGCAATTCATCAGTGTTATACTCATCCCTCACAGCAGAAAGCGGGGATCATCGCCCTTTCTATACATCAACCTCATTGTGTGGTTATGAGATCCGAAATCATGAATAAATACACAAGTCCAACCTATAATCCTACAGTGTTGATCCAGAAGACGATTTAAGACCCCATTGTGAATATTCAGCACGGAGGGGCTCTGGTAACACCCCCCAAAGCCCTTCAGGCTCCTTAGCATAATTATAAAAGTTGATTTTAGAAGGAAGGAGGCCACGGATAACAGACATAAGACGATTACCACAGTCCCGATGGATCTATGAGTAATGTCCCTGGTTTATCAGGATGGATTTTGATGGTAAATTTCCTTTAACTACCAGTTTGTAAACTTTAAAGAGGACCTGTCACCAAGTATAAAATACTAAATAACACACCTCATGTGACCACTACCAATACATTAGCAAAGGGAGCAATAACGTTTCATTTCATATACAGCAGACAGAGACAAATACAAAGAAAATAAAAAAGTTACCGCCCCCTTGGCTATACAGCCCCCTTGGCTAATATGCAGTAACTCATATATAAACTTTGAAGGGCCAAATCCATGGGAAGTAAACAATGAAGCTTTGAGAACAGAAAGTTTATTGGATAATTGCAAGGCTTTTCATTACACAAACAATATCAATTCTTTTTTTGAATATGGACAACCCCTTTAAGAAACTATTCCGAGACAAATTTTGTAGTTTATCTTGTTAGACTTACTGTAAAGAGAATTAATATTCCAATTAGTATCAACCTCTACCCCTCATATATAAATATTTCAGCTAATCTCATGGCGCTCGCTGACATTTCTCGACTTTCATACTTCTCCTAACACTTTCAAATATTCATGTGTTGCCTTTTTAAACTAAATTTGCTGTAAATCTAAACTTGCTGAGTCATCTCTTTCATCAATGTGCTGCTTATATCATGTATATTCAGTATGAATTATGTGTTACTTACCTGCAGTACCAGACATGGCCTGAGGACCAGGGTGGTGCTGTTTGAACAATGATCTAATCACATAATGGTTTCTGAATCTCATGTTAATCCTTTGAAGGGGCTGCATCATAAAAATCAACATCATCATGGAGTGTAAATGGAAAACTCTTGGGGTTCTAAACAGAATTAAAGGAAACCTCCTGCAGAAACACAACTTTCTATTCCTGCATTTCATACACATTGCACTTGATTTTTGCATTGGAGCCTTCAGTAGAGACTCCGTCTTCAATTCTAGATTTCTTTGGCTTTCCTTTCCTTTTCGCTGTCAATCCCATGATGCCTCAGCACTACGTGACTTATTAGTTTAGAGACAGCGGGTATATTATCTGTAGTAGAGATTTATGATTTATGAGTTTGATCGTCTCGATCAATAGATTTTCCATATTCCTATCATTACGCCAGGTGAAGACATTCGATCACTGATGTATCTGAGAGCTGCCATCCCCTAATGAAGACGAAGAGTCTGCGGCGGAAGGTCAGAGATGTCCGTGTCACTGGAAGACAAACTCCTCAGAAGAAACTTCCAGTCAATAGGAGATATTGGCAGAGAGACGAATATCCAATGTGCGGGTCGATGGTTCTCTGCCTGCGGATCTAATCAGTTATATGTGGAATATGGAGAGAGATCATCTATCTCCTATCTATCTCCTATCTATCTATCTATCTATCTATCTATCTCATATCTATCTATCTATCTCCTATCTATCTATCTATCTAACTATCTCACATCTATCTATCTATCTAACTATCTCACATCTATCTATCTATCTATCTATCTGTCTGTCTATCTATCTATCTCATATCTATCTATCTATCTATCTATCTCATATCTATCTATCTATCTATCTCATATCTATCTCATATCTATCTATCTATCTATCTATCTATCTATCTATCTATCTATCTCATATCTATCTAACTCATATCTATCTATCTATCTATCTCATATCTATCTATCTCCTATCTATCTATCTATCTATCTATCTCACATCTATCTCATATCTATCTATCTATCTCACATCTATCTATCTATTAGTAGATGTAGGTACATGATGTTCTCATTAACAGGATGAGCTTATTAATAATAGGAAACACACAAAGTAGAATATTTTGGTTTTATTATCTCATTAATATTACGGTTTGACATTTTCATTATATCGGAGAATAGTCGTGTAATCATCAGATACGTGGAGGCTCAGCTCAGGGCAGAAATGATCTAAATATCCATATCCGTCACTGTATGGAGGTAGAGACATAGATAACATCATATGTTTATTACTTTCAGATAAAAATACATGTAAAAACCCAGTGCATGTGAATGAGGTATTATGAGGCGTTATAACACATTATGGAGGACAATAATATTCTAGAATTAGTCGTGCACCAATGACTAATGGTGGATCAGCTTCCTCTGTATAGTGACACAGATATTGGGAGACCTAGAAAAATAATCACACATAACCTTCATAAAAACTCAGATACTGGAGACCTGGCACTAAGGCTGCGTTCACACATGGCGTTAATGTATCACAACAGCGGAGAAGAGGAGATTTGCCTAATTACATCGCTGTCAACACGGCTTACCGGAAGGTGACACCTAAAAAAAAATACACTAACATTTGCAGTCATATTGAGGACCTGCAACAATTATACAGAGACTGTAGAGGACCTGCAACAATGAGGACCTGCAACAATTATACAGAGACTGTAGAGGACCTGCAACAATCATACAGAGACTGTAGAGGACCTGCAACAATTATACAGAGACTCTAGAGGACCTGCGAACTGGAACAATGGAACATTGACCTTAGAAGACCTGGAACATTGACACATTGGGGAAGATTTGTCGTACTCTGATGTGACTTTTCTGGTTGTATTTTAGTGGCCTTTTTCGCTAGAGTTCTCCTGGTTTGCGTCTAAATTGTCTTTGCATTTCTCCTGCTTCCAGATACTTGAGCCTATAAGGGCGCACATACATGCACCAGAACACACATGCCCCGGCCATGCACAGGGCCCGCAATGGTATGAGCAAAACTATGAGCAATATCCTGTATATTATAAAAAATATATTATATATTCTCAAAATATATTATTTTATCCATTTATCTATCCAATCATTTCTTAATAGAATTCAGTTACTTTTTATTTCTGGTGAAAAACCTCAAAAAAAAGATTAAATACTCAAAAAAACATTCAAAAAGTAAAAAAAAAAAAAACCCATATAAAAAATCAAGTTTTGTTAAAATGGTTAATTGTTTTTAACTATTGTCTCCTTTTCTTTATCTCTTCATTTCTCGCACCCATCACCCCCCCCCCCCCCCCCCCTCGAGAGATGGTCAGTTCCTCCACCGTGTAGTTCCTCCGGTATTGATGAGGGGGGTCTATGTAGTGGGTGGTCCAGTGTGACGGGAGAATCCGGAATGTTCTATAGGTTTTTATACGTTGTATATCACACGTGAGTCACATGTCTTATGGATTTCGGATGATTATTTAACCATCTATTTCCAGGAACCTGCTGGTGAGATGAGGAGAAGGAGAAGAAGATATTAGAGGGACGTCTCCTGCCGTCCTCCCGTCCTACAATCTGCAGCCTTGTTGCAGGATTTGGAAGCTGTCACTAGGTATTTTGGAGATGAGGATGGAAGGAGCGCTCCCACAATGTGCCGTATTATTTATACATCTTTTTGGCATGTACGCCCATTGTTCTGTTCATTGAGCTCTTCCTAAAATGATTTCAGTCAGCGAGATGAGAATAACAGCAGGAAGGGAACAGAGAGAGAGGGAGGAAGAGACTCACAGGAGGAGAGGAGGACAAGAGCTTATTACTGCCGAGGGGAATCATAGCATCTATCTATCTATCTATCTATCTCATATCTATCTATCTATCTATCTATCTATCTCATATCTATCTATCTATCTATCTATCTCATATCTATCTATCTATCTATCTATCTATCTATCTATCTCCTATCTATCTATCTATCTCATATCTATCTATCTCATATCTATCTATCTGTCTATCTATCTCCTATCTATCTATCTATCTATCTATCTCCTATCTATCTATCTATCTATCTATCTATCTCATATCTATCTATCTATCTATCTATCTATCTATCTATCTATCTATATATCTTCTATCTATCTATCTATCTATCTATCTCCTATCTATCTCCTATCTATCTATCTCATATCTATCTATCTATCTATCTCATATCTATCTATCTAAGTATCTATCTATCTATCTATCTATCTATCTCATATCTATCTATCTCCTGTATCTATCTATCTATCTATCTCATATATATCTATCTATCTATCTATCTTCTATCTATCTATCTATCTATCTCCTATCTATCTATCTATCTATCTATCTATCTCAAATCTATCTATCTATCTATCTATCTATCTCATATCTATCTATCTATCTCCTATCTATCTGTCTATCTATCTATCTATCTGTCTATCTATCTATCTCCTATCTCCTATCTATCTATCTATCTATCTATCTATCTATCTATCTCATATCTATCTATCTCATATCTATCTATCTATCTCCTATCTATCTATCTATCTATCTATCTCATATCTATCTATCTATCTATCTATCTCATATCTATCTATCTATCTATCTATCTATCTATCTCCTATCTATCTGTCTATCTATCTATCTATCTATCTATCTATCTATCTATCTCCTATCTATCTATCTATCTCATATCTATCTATCTCATATCTATCTATCTATCTATCTCATATCTATCTCCTATCTATCTATCTATCTATCTATCTATCTATCTATCTCATATCTATCTATCTATCTATCTATCTCATATCTATCCACTCATTCATCCTTCCTTCTATCTCATATATTTCTATCTATCTCCTATAATACATTGGGGGGATTATAAGGCACCAGCATATGATTCAAACCCCTCGTCACCCACCGGATTTATCAGTAAGATAAACCTGGGCCCAAACATGTCACTATAACTAGTGCACAGGTGCATATACACACAGGTGCTCATATACACAAGAGCCATTTCAGGACCTCTCAAGGTCCTCCAAAGGTCCTGAAACCACAGATTAAGAGCAGATAGAAGGGATATGTCCTCCATTCTCCAAGAAGCTGATTCTAGTCACATATGTAGAAAGTGATTCCAGACTTGTAGGGGCTATAATATTCATACAGCCCAGGGCACATGGTGGTCTTAATCCGCCCCTGTATGACGCTCAGGCCGGCATATAAATCCGATGGGGGTTATCCGCTAGGTGGTGCCTGGACCAGTTCTTGGATCAGGCTCTGGGTAGTCTGCAGGCATAGGCAGGCCCACTATGCCGCTGGGCACCTTCACACCCCTCCACACCCACTGGGCTAGGAGTGGGGGAAATACGCCCTGAAATAAGCTGAATCTCTGATAAATCCCCCCCCCCATCATCTCCATGTCAGTAATAACCCCCATCCCCTCCTTACCGATACACTGGAGCCTGTTGAGGTAGATCCAAGGTCAAAGGAGTTGCCATCATTGTAGCCATAACCTGTGTGAGATAAAGGGGCATCCGGCATTGTAAATGGGGTAGAATTATCCATACAGACTCATCCATGCTGAACAACCACATGATCCCTGGAAAGGTCATTCCTGCTTGTCTTGTCCGTGGTCACTTGTCCGTGGTCCAGGCCACTCTCCTGCCTGGACCACGGGATCCATGACTGCCTCAACTTACTTTGCCTTTCTGGTTCTGGCTCGGGAGTGTACGCGATGTTACGATGTCCCACACCGTCTCTATCGATGGTCCATACATTGTTGTCAAACTTCTCTGGGGCTTTCCTAGAAGAGAAGAAAGTAATTGAAGATCTTTCATTAGAACATCCCAAGATAAATACTAACTAGAACATTCTGTAAAAAATATATCCGCACTAGAACATTCTGTATAACATCAGTAGAAGATTTTGTATAACATCTATCTTCTGTAGAACATTCTGTATAACATCTATCTT